>NJRQ01000298.1:0-11296 GCA_003063805.1 Aphaenogaster ashmeadi
GTTACAATTTCCGTTACTTTTTCGCTAAATTTTAATGATCTTTGTTTTAGAATAACATCCGACTGTCTATATTGCTAATTGATTAGTTCAACGCGAGATCTATAGTGGTCATGATTAATCGCAACATGATCAAACGCTCCCTAAAAAACTCGCTTATGCCCTTTCCGAACATATGTACGTGTACAAACTAACGATAAAAGTAACGATTATATTCGTTACCATTACCCACAAAATGTAACTGCGTTACCGTTACCGTTACTAACAAAAAAATATAACGTCGTTATCAATTTGTTACTAAAAAAAAGTAATTGTAACGGTAACGGCGTTACAAGTAACGCGTTACTTCCCAACCCTGGAGATTATATGCATGAATTAGTATATAGTATTTGTATATGTAGTAATTGATGGTATTCTTGTGTATAGCCCGGTAACAAATTTTTCATATATAAATATATATAAACAGATATAAACATATATAAAGATATATAAACATATATAATTATGTATGAAATATGTCCATACATGAAATTTTTCATATATAATCATATATAATTATATATGATTATATATAATTAAATATGAAAAATTTCATGTATGGACATATTTCATACATAATTATATATGTTTATATACCTTTATATATGTTTATATCTGTTTATATATATTTATATATGAAAATTTTTTTACCGGGAGTAATTAGCAGTGATTGCGATAATTTTTATTAGCTGTGATCAGGGTAGCAATCACGTAACTTTTCTCCTAGGGTGGAAACGTCAAAAGTGAAAAGTTTTATGTAACTATCTCTTTCTATTGATGTTGAATAGAAAAAGATAGTCACTTAAAACTTTTCACGTTTCACGTTTCCGCCTTAGGAGAAAAGTTACGTGATCGCTACCCTGTGCTGATAGTTGTTTTGTGGATTATTAACGAGACATGCATACATTGTAAAAAATACATACATATGTTTATATTCTTTTTTGTGGATCAAAAGAAGTTTAATCTCGGCTGTGTAAAACATAGAAAATTACAAAAGAAATTTTCATGGGATAAAGCACATTGAAAGTCAATTACAGAAAATAATCCTATAAATATTTTTTTCCAGATGTCGTTTGTGGAATAATATATTGACTGCTGCTACAACTGATGAGTAAAATAATTGAATTTTGCAATAACCAATTATTATACAGACCAATTATTATACAGACTTGTCTGTATAATTTATTATATGCATTTCGTCATTTTCAAGGATTTCATCTTATTAACAAGTAACAATAAATCTGATTAAAAACGAGTTATTTTATAACTGAATTAAATTCATGTATACACTTTTCTATAAATTATTTCAAAGATGTTTTCTGTTCATGTTCTCTATTTATTATTATAAAAAAATATCGCTTATGTGTGGTAAGTTAAAGTATCGACAAGTCATGCAATAATAGATAATATCAATTGTAATACAATACCGTGGCGATATTATTGCTTTGCACGAAGAAAAACGAAAGGCCAGAAAACAATATCGAAAAAGACATTGAAGAAAGAGAAACTGCTCGTTCGATAAGTTTTCATTCTTGTGTGATTAACTATCGAGGATGGTTTCGTAATATGACTCGTGAGATTTGATCCATTATTCCTCCTGGTTGTCTTGCTATTGCTATAATTAATAGCATTATAATCTGATACAGAATCCAAATCTTCAGAACTCGCATCGATGAATTTACGACGTCTCATTGATTTCCTGTATATAAATTACTGTATAATAGATACACGGAGAAAATTTTATATTAAAATTTACTATGTATGGCAGTAGCCGTGGACCATTGCTGGGATTATAAAAATTTTTACTATGTTATTATATTAATAATTATTAAACTCATTAGTGAAAAACATAGTAAAAATTTTTTTAATTCCAGCAATGGTCCACGGCTACTGCCATACATAGTAATTTTTAATATAAAATTTTCTCCGTGTATAACTGCTTAAATGTAATCTAAAAATTAAGAGCTTCTTTTTGTGAAATGAATATTTTACTTCTACCATTTTCTCGCGCTTTCTATTTCGGGAGAGCTCCAGGATTCGGTCTCGGTATGTTGATCAGTACGAACGATAGACGCGTATTTATGATCGTTGCACGATCGACATTCGCATTTTAACGCCAAGCTTTTTAACAATGTGGCGGAGCGCGGATCATCGCCGGCGCCTGTAATAATCGGCGATTCCCTCGTCGGTGTCGGCAAATCTCCCTCGAATTCCTCATCAGCATCCACCTCCGAACTTTTCTCGAAACACCAAAGATTCCTAATCAGAAAGTATTTCGTTTAAATCGATTGGCAAAATTTTCTAAAAATATGAAACAAATAATGTCCATCTTTTTAAAGACTTTTCACTTAACATACGAGTTTTCATAGACGGTTGGCAAGATGTTTTTAGTTTTTAATTTTTTATAATCCACTGTGTTCAAAGTTTCGCTCTTCGAACTGCTTTCCAATTGGCTAAAGTTATATGTGTATGATACAAATTATTTAACTATATTAGAAATTATATAAACGAAATATATTTCTTGTATCGGTAGGATAAAAATACCAGAGAATGAATAATTATACGAGAAAATAATCGCTAATACTTATAACCAAGAATTAGTTAAAAATTGATTATTTTATCGTAATTGTGTTTACGTTTAATAAAGATCTAATTATTTATATATAAATGTAAGAATAAGCATAGATTTAATGTGATCATTCACTGTACGCTACAATTATCTTGCATATACAAATTATAATTCTCTTTACTCACGTACTCGAATATTAATTTTTCCTCTTCATTGTCTGCGGATAATTTCATATCTGTGGAACACTTTAATTCATTTCTCACTGACAATTTTGCACTCTGTTAATTAAAATTATTTAAAGATGTACATATTAAAAAACTACTTTGTTCGGACAAATGAATACGTAATTATACCGGATAAACGTGAGAGTCTCCATGTATAGGTAGAAAGGAATTAGGTTTTATCGCAGGTTTTATGCGTGGAATTTTGCTGATTGTGTTTTGAGGAATACACGATCTTATATTTTTATCAATTTTATCAGAATTTCCTTGAAATACACTGACAGTTTTGCTCGCAAGGTTTTTATCATTTTCTGCGGTTCTTGACGCCTTTACGTCTCTCAAATGCACTAAATCCTTTTAAATATTATACAGATTAAATGCTAAATTAGTAGATCTACAGGAAAAATTTTGTTAGAACAAACTTGGTGGAGATTAGGTGGCGTTTGACGATTCGTAATAACTCCTTTGTTATTTTCCTTTCCACAATTTTCAACGTTTCGAACAATTTCCGAGGAAGGTATCGACTCCTTTTTAATTTCGGCATCGCAGATTGGCGGATGAGTTTTCGTAACCTTTTTTGCCGTCTTTGATTTAAAAACTATTCCTCTTTTTTTAGTAGTTACACCTGCTTTTCCGCTAACACAAAGGTTTCTTCTCTTGGTCGGCGCCGACAATTCGTCGCTGGAGTCCGACCAACTCACGTTCTGCATGTTATTCTCGGTTTTTGAGTATATGGGAATGTCGGGCTGGCTAATAGCTGCCTCATAATCGTAGGATATGACCGGAGTTTTCGGTTCCGGTTTACTTTTCGCAGCAACCGTCGAGCCGGTCGGTTCTTTATCGACTGCATTTTCGCATGTATTGCGACGCGATGGTAGATTCATCGTGTCTCCAGCATGACTAATGTTACAACTAAAAATCAATTCCTATATTATCACTAACCATTTTTTATTTACTTAAATGCCTCTTTAATAAATTTAATAAATGAAAACGAAAATATAGTAATTCTATAATAAATTAGAATCTGTAATACTGGAAATATTAAAAATGTATGAAATGCTCATTTCAATTCACCGATAAAAATATCCTGATATTTAAAAAACATTATTGACATGAATATATCTCGTTCACGAAGATAATTAATGCATTCTGCTTACGTTTCTATTTTGAATAATGAAAATGCACAAGCCTTGTTTCATTTACAAGTACTTACTTGGAAGTCGCGGATTTGCAATCGTTAGGCCGCACCTGACTCTTCGATGACTTGCGTATTTTAAGTTTAGTCAAAAATTTCAATATCGCCTCGGATCGCTTGCGCCCGATCTTGCGGGAGTATTCGCGACGCGTGGTGACATTTACATATTTCGCATCTTCATCTTGCTGTCCCGCATTTATCTTACGCGTTTGTAGAAGCGGCGACACCAAGTGATTCAACTTGTACCGAAATTGCGGCCGAAAGCGATGCTGAGATTTTCGTGAACTCGCCAGTATCTCACGCGAGTATGGTCACATTTTTCTTGGATACTTCTGTAAATTCTGTCGCCCGATTAACCATTTCTTTTTGACACGCTATCGTCGGACTCGACAAAGTTACGCGCGTTTCAACGCCAACTCGATTATCGAAGTATAGTGATTGACTTATCAATCTCTTTGTTCGACCTAACAATATGGAGTTAGTTCTGTGTTTGTCTTTCTCCATACTTGACGTATATTCTTTTTGACAGAACCACTTTTCGGTTTTTAATAATTCACATTACTTAAAAATTTTGTGTGTCTGGTTTAATTAATTGACATTCCGTTATTGGCTACACAGCATTTAAATTTTATATTAATTTCTGTAAAATATTTTTTTATTTTTTGACACACAAACATCTTTTAGGAATAATGATTTATTGGTACATCTCATGACACGAAAGATGTTTGCATGTTGGTTATGTATTTTTACTCAATAAGACATTTGCACTTGAAAAGGACCCAAAGCGAGGGTCGAAACGTTGTGCTAAGAATTTATTTTTACAATAAATGGGCCAGTTAGGTCGAACAAAGAGATTAATAAGTTAATTATTTACTGGCGATAAAACATTATTATCTTGATTGTATTTTGTTTAATTAATTTCTAAAGGCGTGTTTCAAAATTGACTGCCAGTACTGAAAATCTATAACATACGTAACGTGAACTATAGATTTTCAGTACTGGCAGTCAATTTTGGAACGCGGCCTAAGTGGATATCTTCCAATGCGTTCCGAAATGTACTACAGGCAATATGCAAATCTATAGTTCTACGGATTTTCAATACTGTACATATCTACAGCACAAAATATTGCTAAAAGATTGCAGGAATATTTCAATAGTGCGACATATTACAAATATTGCATGAATATTGTAAAAATATTGTAATTTTAATATTTCACAAGAAATGTTGCAAGATATTACTGCAATGTCATAATTCAATCACATACATTGTAATATTCTAGAAATATTACAATATATTTTGATTACGTATTCGGATATTCTATGACTGCCGCTAGATAGTGTCGTTTCTCAAATGTAAAATTTGTCGGGCTGTCTATATAACCGAAGCTCAGACATGTCATAATTTATGCATACACTTAGTGCGAGATATGATTGTCTTTGCACAAAAAAAAATTAATGAGCATAATATTTAGAAATATTTAAGACATTATCTGAAAATTGCATTGACGTTTCAGGAATATTGTATACAATATTTTTAAAAATATTTTAGGATCATCGTAGAAATATTGCAAAATATTGTTTAAATGCGGACATAGAAATGTTGTTACAAGATTTCGGAAATATTTTGTGAAATATTTCAATCTTACAAAATAATATTCCTGTAATGTTGTAGCAATATTTCGTGCTGTAGGGGTATGGACATTTTAGAACGTATCACTTGACATATGATTTTTGCTCAATGAAAATGAAATATGTCCATTGAAATAAAATTACAAAATATATCCATTGAAAATACATTTAATCATGTTAAACACTGAAAAATATTAACGCAAGTTCTTTTAAACATAAGCTGCTTAATTGATTACTGCATTGCACACAGTAAATTCCATACCATTTTATTATATTTATTCAACAAATTATACAAAGGAGATAACATACGTGGGAATGTACAAAATTTGATTTAAGATTCGAGACTCAAGTTGCTTTCGTAATAATGTCGTTATTGGGAATGAATCGTTATCTGAGATGAGGCTTGTGCAAAAGTATTCGGAAAACGAATCGTGCGATTTTCTCGTAAGTCAGGAACATCAAAGCGGTTGTGAGGACAGTCTGTAAAAGTTTCGCCTCCATCCCTTTATACAAGCCACTTATTCCTTGTTTCCTGCGTGCAAAAATCACGTGTTTACATCATGTATAACGTTTTTACAAATTGCAACGATTAAATATAAAATAGATATACATCACATATTTATGTAGTATTATTTATACTTACTTCAAAATGTAAAATAGTATTTGCAATGTGCCTGCATCTGGAGGTAGATTAGGATATTTGTCCCCATGCTAAAATTACAATAGTTCAGCGATTAAAAAATCGCGCGGTACTTTCTCGATTTAAATTTTTTTCTCAAACAAGCTAAGAAAGTTATATAATAATATTTGATACCCTCAATTTTGTTTGCACAAGCTGCAAAGGATATGTTATTGACGTGGAAATCGTTTTCGCTATCCCTCCCATAATGAAGAAAACCCATGCCGGTGGTTGAGCACCGTCAAGGGATGAGATCACTCTTCTTTTAATGCTCTCGTATGTCATAAATTGGATGGCTGGATTCGCAACAAGCATAAGACTAGGCAACGTTCCGGCCCACAGCTGCCTCAAACCTTCGTACTTCCATATGTGCACGAGACCGTCTGTAAAACGCGATAACATTAGAAAGCAGTAGTCTAACAATTAATATACATAAACACAGAAGCGGCATTGCATGACAATTAAAGATTAATCCCGTTCGAAAATATTTTTAATTAAAAAAATTATTAGCTTCAAAATTAAATTTGTCTGTTTAAAGACAAATTTGCATACTATGAAGAATAATTACTCTCTCTGGGCCATCAAAAATAATTTGCCGTAAACTTCAGAAAGTTATTCGTCCCTGGTGATACATTATTTATACAATTTTCCACCTAATGCGCTGACGCTTTTATCGTTCAAGGCTATTTTTACATCAATTAACATATATGCATGGATAGTGAGCAAATAAGATGACTGAGCAAATTTTTTATGATAACGAAAGACAATTTTAAAAAAGAATAATGTGATTCCTTCAACTTTTTATTGATAATATATTCGAATACGAATTTATTACGAATTTATAAGTCCGTGAGATGATTTATTTATCCACGATAACGCAGCGTCACGCTGCTTATTGGGTATCATAATCGTTTCAAATAATAATTACGCACGATTATATATAACGACATGTATATAAATGCACATGTTGACTGCACAATCGAATGCACATGTACATGAATCGTCAAATAGAGGATAAGTATGCAATGCATTATTATCGTTACATACGCCTATGCATATTCGCTGTTTGACATTTAAATAAAACGTGATTGCCAATGTTGTTGAAAATACAAAAGTAGTCGAAGATGAAAGTCATAATAATAAATCATCTAAATGGATACTCGCATATTTTCGTACGAAATGCTAACGTACCGCACAGAGTAGTATATTCGTTGTTGTTTCTTTCTGAAGTGAGTCCTCTCATCTTCAATCTCGTGTTTACAACCCACAGGGGTGTCGTAGTGAGGACATTGATAACACCTGATACGAACACGTATATAGATATAGAAAATATGTCCCAAGAGAGAATTTCCACCAATATTGCACGTAGCAAAATTCTTTCGCTAAATCTGAGTTAATATTTCTTTGGAAGAAAATTTAAGCGCAAGCGTCTATTTCTCTCTTGTTAATTTGTCAATTTTCCCATATATATATATATAATCTAATATCTTTCAATATTATTAAATTAATATAAAACAAATCTTACAAATCTTTATAACTAAATCTTCAATTAAAATTCTTTTTAGATGATATATACGTTAAATAAATTGCAAAATATAATTCAAAATATTGTTTATCTTATTTTTATCCAATCATTTGTAACTAAATAATTTTCACTCTGATTGTTTACGAAGAACAGTCGAATCTTACTACGTGAAACATTAGGTTACGAGTTTAAAATCATTCTGTAAGAGAAACGTTACCAGCGATCGATGCGATAAGCAAATCGCTGCCAGCTGTTTGATTTCTTTTGCTTCTCAGCTCTTTTAAGCCGTGGAATGTGTAGAAATAAACGAAGTTACTTGCACATAGGCTCTGCAGAACAGGGACGATACCTCTGTACAGCGTATACCTTGAAAGAACGAATGACAGTTAAGTTATGTTAGACGTGCGCGTTTTGAAAATATGATAACGCAAGGTAAATAATTTCTTATCCACGTGCTTATGCTAGAATCAGTCAACCAAAAGCAAACTGGTTTCTCGAAATGTTTGTCGTAATTTGTACGACGTTTCATTCATTTGTTCGAGACACGCATGGGATTCGCTTTGAGAAAGTATATTTGACAAAGCATATATACATACGGTCCTTCTTTCGCAATCAGCTCTCGTATGGTTGCCAACGTATTTTTCGATTGGCGTCCTTCTTCCACTGTAAACAAAGAGCAGGTTACTGAATGAAGTGAGAAATGAAAGTTGTGTGCGAATAATTATCATAAGAAATGAAATGCCACAATTTGTAAACGTAAGCAGTATCGTCCTCTCTTTACGATTTTTCATGATTATAATTCATATGTTTCTATTTTCTGCTTGTCGTTACAAAATTTACAAAATAAAGTTATTGTTGTTATTATTTCAAAAATATTAAAAAAACCTTTTTTAATTTCTAAAATTCAAAATTTTTAAATATACATACAGAACATATAATAAATTATGTACGCATTGTAACGTTTGAAATAATAATGAAAATTTTTTTTATAATAACACGGCATAAAATATATAACAATATAAATAATAAAAAACAAGAGATGATAGTTTTTTCGCCAGTCAATTAAACAATAAATTAAAGAAGATGTATTCGACGTGTCTTTTTATATATACATCTTCTTTAATTTAATATAAATAATATTATATATATATATATATATATATTTTGCCCATTAAACCCATGCAACTTAGACGATCAACAATTCGCGTTAGATTCAAGATAAGGATTTTATTTATAATTTTATGTTGCGTACTTTAATACATATACGCGTTTATTTTAATATATATTTTATGTCTGTGTATATATTTTGATTATTTTTTAAATGTGTTACACAGCACAGAAAATTATTAATGTTAGACTTTTATTTTGAATTCTGACACGAATTGCAGATAAAACGAGCTTTATGTACATTTAAAAAAACTCATTTATCGCTTTTGTACCTTATATCAAATTCGATACGGAAATTATGTGTCAATTCATAATGATATGTAAATGCATTTAAATGAATGTCTGCATGAATAAAAAATGAACCTATAAAACATACGCTTGGATAATATAAATATCGATAATTAAAAATGGTAACAGAATATAGCGTGAGTTTAGCATAATGTTATCGGTGCTGCATTAATGGTGACGAAATCGTGACAATAAAGTAGCAGGTTATTGTCCGGGAGTGGTACATCGCGTTTAATGAAATTGAAGGCTTGCTTGCCGATGTCTCGTTTCAATGCATCGCGGAGGAAACGAGCGCATAATTGATTTGTCATGTATCCGATATATACGCGAATATATGGCTTACATTGTAAACGGCTTCGCACGGTATCTAAGGGATAAAAGGCTGCCATCGCGACGATGCTACCCTGAAATGTCGAAATGTCAAAGTTATCCCACGGCGATGGGGCTAAACACGTGTAAGATTTCTGACGTGTAAAATATACACTCACCGCTGCACCGGATATCGCGTGCACCAGCGTGTCGTACGTGAAGATGTTTCTATTGTGTCCGCCGTCACCCATTTCTACGGCGTTCCCAGTGCGAGTTATATTGGTCTCGTGAATTGTGTAATACAACACGGCGGTTGACTCGCTATCGCAAGAAGCAGTTATATCGCAGGTAATGTGATTCAAACTGCATTGCTACGACACGTCACCGTAAAATATCTCAATCGATCGATGGCGCTTGTAAAGCACTTCTCTGTGAAGCAATTCTCCTGGAAAAAAACACATATGATGAATTGAGATACATCGACAGAAAGAAAAGTCTTCTAAAATAGAATATGTCCCGAATCAGGAAATTGTTTTTAAGATTCCTCATTTATTCATAATATAATAATTTAGCCAAATGGGAAATGATTAATTTTAATAGCTAATAAAATAATTTTTATATTTCAAGTAAGAAATTTGTTTTATTCTCTATATATTGCTCTTCGTGACAATTGACTAAGAAAAATATTAGAAAAGTATTCAATTTTTTAAAATTGTTTTTATTTAGTTTCTTTATCTCTTTCCAAACGAAATTAATATCTGTTTTCAAAAATTACGAGTATGTGATTCTAAGAAATAGAAATATCAATTTATTGATTCTTCCTAGCATAAGATGAATATTATAACTCCAATTTTTCATCATAGTTACCTTAACGAGTTCGTGAATTTGACACAAATATAAGTAAAGTCATCTCCAGTCTTCCATCGCACTTTACACCGCAACGTTACGTTTGCTTTAAGTTAGTTCTGTAAATTTTGCGTCGAATTAGTCATGGTGAATCTCGCGATTACGCGATATACAGAGAGCGTTCATCTACCATGCTCGCTACGTGACGAACGAGCTGACACTGTCGTGTGTAATTCCGCAGTGGCACTTATATAAGAGGAAGACCATGACTCGCGCGTTCAACACTGAACGATGGCCTTCGCGATTCGCGCTTGGCTTACGACTGCCGTTGAGCTGCTCCAACGTTGGCGTCGCGTGCGTTATCTTCGTACAAGAATATGGGAGCGAGTTATCGGTTGCGCGGTTACTACACTGCGTCCTGTTGCCCATTCGCGTTTTGATCCACACCCGAGCGTTCGCCGATGTATTTCGACGTGGTCAACAGGCGTATGTAATGGCCAACACGCTTGCGCTCTCAAAACGCGAGTCCGGGAGTGGAGAGGTCGATGTGAGTAACGGCGTGCATGCGCGTTGGCGAGGGGGTGATTGCCGGTGGTTTAACAATTCAACCCCACTATGCCTCGAAACGGGATAAAAGGGTCAAACGCGATCTCGAAACGCGGAAATTGCGCGAAAATATGCACTGCCTTGTTGAAACGCGATGCTCCGTTTAACTCCCAAATGCTTCCCGGTAAAAAATGTTTCATATAAACAGATATAAACATATATAAACACATATAAACATATATAAACATATATAAATATATATAATTATATATAAAATATGTCCATA
>NJRQ01000298.1:16691-26904 GCA_003063805.1 Aphaenogaster ashmeadi
TACTATGTATTTTAGTAAAATTAATCAAATATATTTTATATTTTATTGTGGTAGATATTAATATTTTTTACTGTGGTAGGTATTAATCAGAGAAAATTGCATAAAAATCTTCGAAATACCATGTTGTCCCATGACTACCATGAATTTCAGGGTAAATTTTAAGAGAAAATTCTCTCCGTGTACATATCGTCATTAACATTAATATCTATGCTTATGCTTGTCTATTAATCCTCCTCAAGAATCAAGTTAGATGAAACTATTCGCTAAAACAAATCGTGACTAAATAAAGCAAGACAAGTAGATACATTTGCGATATTTAAATTATAATCTTTGTGATGTAATCATAACGCTATTTTACAGATCAACTT
Source organism: Aphaenogaster ashmeadi (assembly GCA_003063805.1). Taxonomy (NCBI): domain Eukaryota; kingdom Metazoa; phylum Arthropoda; class Insecta; order Hymenoptera; family Formicidae; genus Aphaenogaster; species Aphaenogaster ashmeadi. The sequence goes on from NJRQ01000298.1 coordinate 17,060, forward strand.
TTGTTGATTTTCTTATCTGCGAAATAGCATTATAATTTCATCACAAAGATTATAATTTAAATATCGTAATTCATAAGCGTATCATAAAGTAGCTACTGTTTTTAAAGAGTAATTATTTCGGAGGAAACCGTAAAATATAAAGTATATTAATATTAAAAGTTTGCTAAACTCTTTAAGAGGTAAATAATTATATACGGAGCAAGATATAAGTTATTAAGTCTTTTATCAAGCTAAAAGAAGATCCTAGCGTACTTTGATGCCGTATTTTTAACACAGTTACCTCGAGTATACTATTCCTGTGCGTCGCCGCTTTCAATCGGACAGCGAAAACTCATTCGTGTCTCTTTGTTTCAGTTTTATTGAACTCATACTTGTATTAGCTTCCGGATAACAAAGAGGTTTTCTAGGGCTTTTAATATCATTGAATAACACGTATTGATTGATTCTTATTGAAAAAAAAAAACAGGAGAATGCAAAAGGTCAATGTTAATTACAAAAATGCATTTCCCGAACGTCAATCGTGTCAATTAAACATCAATTAAATGCCAATTAAACGTCAAATAAACATTAATTAAATATCTAGTGCGTTTTCGAGACAAGTTTTATTATTTTTGGGAAGGGGGGATCTTATAGATGCCTGTTAGCATCAAAATTATTAAATTGCTCGTCAATTTAACATGTGAATTAATTCCGGGTTCATGGATTGTGTTTCAAGACGAATATGCGGCGCGCAGTTCACATGAGCAGGGAATTCACAAAAATCATTATTACGCACCAAGATCCGCGGTGACCGACATTTGGCCTATTCTCATTTATGTTTGACAATTTCGTCGGTCCTAATCTTATTATTATTTTATTATTTTGCTTGTAACCACGATCGAAAGTGCTTCTGTTAAAATTACTTTAGTTTATTACTAAGGTAAATAATGAAGATACAGATTTTCTTTAAACTTGCAGCAAAACTAATTTAGATATTAATACGTATGTGTGTTAAATTTGGGCTCGATTTACCGTATAGTTTCCGAGATATGATCGCTTAAAATTGACTGTCTTTCTCGATATTTAACATTGCGCTTATGGCCGCTGAGGTAGAAAAACTAATACTTGGACATGTAGCAAAAAATCTAAAATAAGGATTAAAACAAAAATTAGAGCAAAAGTAATTGAATTTTTTAAAAAGTGCATGTTTAAATTTCAACGATACTGACAGTATGGTATCAGAGTATGATAAATCCAAAAAAAATTTGGTTAGGTTAGCTTTTTCGTGCGCGGTCATGCTTTGCGGATGTGGCTACGTCGCATTTATGTTAGAGAAATTTGGTGTCGCGTTGCGGTAATATTTAGGCCCTGCGCACACTGAAGGAATATTAGGAATAGAAATTAGAATTTTAGAATCAGTTTCCTCAATGAACACTATAGATAAACAATAAGTTATGTTGTGTTTCGTATAACACATTTATGTCTTATATCTTATTAATATCCATTGTGCGTTACGTTCAATATTTATTGAGGAAACTGATTCTAAAATTTTAATTTCTATTCCCAATATCTAATATTCCTCCATTATACGCAGGACCTTATACTCTGCAAACACTACGCAATTCAGAATACCTACTATTTCATTTTCTGTAACTCTTTTTTATTTTGTCGGTTTTTAATATTCTAAGAGAAGCAAAAGTGTAAAAATCTGTTCTTGAATTTAATATAAAAGAATTCATCGTCTATTGAACTTTATTGATCAAGTCTAATTTTGACCGGCATAGATGGGAAATCTTAATACGCAATGAAGTTTTTCCGACAAATCTAATGAGTGCGCGCATAGATCCGTATCGTATTCATCTCATTACAACTATTTCTATCCCACCATACCGAAGCGCGATTAATATCTGAGAAAATTCGACTAACGAGTTATCGATCAAACCAATAAGATAGAGTAGATTCGCCAGGGGTGATAATCGGCAAATCGTAGCCCGCGGCGCTAATGACGGAAATCTGGTTTCAGTCAATTTCTCGCTCGAAGCGATCGGAGCAAGCGATTTCTCGCTTCGCGACACCAAAGTGCGAGCGGCGCGAAAACGTTTAGGGCCGCGGGTATTTCAATATCCGCTTTGTTTCGGGAGTGGGTGTAAGTACGGCTCAGAGAATCGTGCAAGGACGTGGAGAAAATGTCATTTATTCGATACAAAATGCGAACATGATTGTGCATGTCGCGACTAACCATTTCTTTTTTTTTTTCTTTGCTTACTTTTACCACTCGCAGCGACGTAACACCACCGAATGAAGCTTCGCGCTTGTTTTCGGTTAGAGCTGACTTACGGAGCTGCCTAATTGGTCAAATCGATTGTACCTTAGAGAGTAACTATAGCCGAGTCTATGGGAAGAGAAAGAATGCTTATCCACTTATCTCGAATACTCACACACACAGAGAGATCTACGTGCTTATAATATTTCATCGTTCGAGATATATCGGATGAGCCGCAATGTGGGAAAAGTATATCTCTGTAAACTAAAACGGATAAATTTCACAACGTTTCAACGAGATCTTATTCGTTGAGGTAATTTCCGTTTATCGGATAGATATACTTACCCATTTCTTTTATCACATAACTTTATAAAAGAAAAGCTAAAATTGCGTAGAAGATTCACAAGATCCTTTGTCGTTAACATCGGGCACGGAGCTTTCGGGTTTGAATCTATATACATATTTTTTTAACCTGATTACATTTGAATTGTATGCATATCGCAGCCTGATGGTACGCGATAATTTCGCCAGCGTTCGCCCGATGCGTTTCAACAAGTTCGAGATGCGTAGAAAAGGAGGTCGAGATACGGAAATATCGATTGATTTTGTACGCATGTGGTATGTAACGCGAGCCTCGTCGTTAACAATGCGGTCTCGGTGGTCGCGCGCGCGTCAAAAGCGGCAAACCGAATACGAGCGAGATATGTGCCGTGAAAGTAATGAGATTAATTTGATGGCTATTTATATCCTCGACGAAAGAGTTGATATAATACATTTATGTATGCGCGGGAGGAACGACGCTACGGTCAAATATTTTTCGTTCCTTGAATCAAGTGCTATTAATGGAATTACAACGCTCTAGATCTCAGGCGGAAGTATAAACGTCGCTCCTTCGCGTGTCGGAGCTCGAGTAAGGCTACGATGGGCGCAGTTAACTAATCCGGTAAAAAGCTTTCTCACCGCGTCTCGCAATCTCTCGCATTATTGATACAACGCTGACACTTCTCGACCTCTCACTCACGATCGCGCAAAATTGTTCTATTATTCGTAAAAGATTTTTTTTGGTTGAAAATAATTTCGATAAAAATGTTTGTACCTAATAGGAGGAATACACGTTCTCTTTCGTGCGATTCGATCATCCCGCTCTGGACTAATCGGAGTACCCTCCGATCGAATGTCAAACGATTTCGTCCGTGTTAGTCGAGGTATCGATTTCCCGTTTAACGTTTGATCGACAACGATTAATTAACGTAACGGCTTACCTCTCTCTCTCTCTGTCTCTTTCTCTCGCTCGGTCACATCTTAAGTTAATTATACGTGTTACCTTCGGGACATTACGCTAAAGCTATATTCCATTAATTAATTAAGGCGAGTAGCGTGGTCGGTTTAAATATGATTTCCCCTTGGCGATCTTCGTTCGCGAGTACTCGCTTAGCTTCGTCTTCGTATTCGCAGTGAAGACTGACAATTGTAAACCTGAAAGTTTCAATCGCATGATTCACAGTGTAAGGTTTCCGTTAGACAAATTTAGTTATCTCTGTTTTTCTCGTCCCGCTGAAGATATATGTACACTGTTGGAAAATTTGTGTACTTTTGTGAAAAAATTTGCTGGTTAAAGTTTTTGTGTTAAGTAATCAACACATTCATATGTAAATTTAACACATGTCTGCTTTGTTAGCTGAACTTAACAAATATAAAATGTAAAATTATTAAAATGATTTTAAAAATATGTTAAAGTAATACAAAAAATTTGCACGTATTTATTAAATGTGTTAAAATTTACAGAAAAAGTGTTGATTTTACTCTATAATAGAAGTGAGGACGACTGCGTGTTACTTATTACCATTCTTATATGAAAAGAACATTTCTTATATGTTAATTTCATTATAAAGGTTATGTTAATTGTACACACAATTAACTTTAAATTACGATCAAAATTACATTTCTTTTTTGTTGAAATATTAACATGATATCAGTGTTACCATTTAACACATCCATATTATGTTAAATTAACACAAAAATTTGAGTGGGACATGTGATTTATGTTAAATTTAACACAAATTTTCCAACTGTTTAGAAAGAGATTATTTCATGAAAGATCTTGAAAATCTTGAAAATAATAAGCGCCTATAAGTAAGCGCTAATTATAATAATTGAATATAAGCAGGACTAGAATACCTCAACAATCATAAAATTACAATAGACAAAAATAGAAATGGAATTAAATAATAATACTCGTTTCCGAAGATCGCTCTCAAACGCGTTATCATATTTCTAGAAATTTGTCCGCGTGCGTGAGAATCGTTTGCAATATCACTGTATCGAGCAGGCCTTCCTGGACTCCGTTCTTCCCGTTCTAAGCGTGATCCTGGATCCTGGCGTATTGTTCTCGTTCCCGGCCGCGAGCGAACACGTCTTCGTCCGCATGATCATTAAGTCCGTCCTTATGCTGGGACGGCGCACGTTCGGCGCCACGACGCCGCAAGCGTCGCTCAATCGACGCTTTATACTGAGGGTAGCTTTGTGTCGCGGCTGGAAACAAAAGCGTCGCTTTTTTAGGCTTTTCAGCCGTCCCTCAATATCAAAGGTAATCCTCGTTTAATCAATCGCAATGCGACTCCAAGCGGACGACATCGTGTCGTTCCACTCTCTGTCGGCTCTAATCGGATTTTCCGCGATCAGATTTCAAATGCAGAAACGTTTGATTAATTTTGAGAAAGTTATCCCGCAACGAATTACTTTACGCTGTGTTAAACGCTGTATCGAACATTGTTACGTACCTGCGATGGCGGCAACATGGTCGGCGAGCCAAACGTAAGCGGTACTTTTCTATGATGATTCGGAGCCATCTCCAGAGGTAGACCGGCCACTACGAATAACTGATAAAAAAGTTCGTCCACGTGATAGTTCCGCTTCGCGGAAGCCTCCACAAAAATACAGCACTCGTCCTGACTCACGCAATATTGCTCGGCCTCCTCCACTGTGACCGTTCTGCAACGAGGATAAGAGACTTGTCAGTAAAATAATTACGTGGCTCAAAGACGCAACGATGTGACGGTATTATTCGGGGGACCAGGATCGAAAAACGTACTTTACATCTTTATCACATTTGTTCCCCACGATAACCATAGGGACCTTCAGGCTGTAGTGAGTCCTTCTGCTCTTCGTGGCACTTTGGGTCGCGCTCACTTTAGTCTCGAGAATCGCCTCTCTCAGCCTGATGGCTTCTTCGAAGGACTCCCGACAGTCCATGCTGAACACCACGACGAAGAGGTCCCCTGCGAAATCGGTTATATCGTGTCGAAACTGGCCGAACGTCGTGTATTCGAGCGCGCGGCGAGTAGTTTATCCTCAAAACGCTCGAATCGTTGAATATTTAACGTTAAATTTAATCGTTGAATTTAGCTTCCCACACTTCAAATTTTTATGGGCTTCCCACACTGGGGTACAGGCTACTCCACGTCGAATATTTAGCTAAAAATATAAAAAAAAAATCAACTGATTTTAAGTCATTTTTTTTCCATCGATACGCTACACATCAAAGAATATGCCTATGCATAGAAAAATATGAAAAAGACAGTAGTTTGTAAAATATTCGCTTGTAAGAGAAGTTACATTAAAAAATCGCAAACTAGAGAATTTTACCTGCACGGAAAAAACGATAAGGTTGCCACAACCACAATAATAGTAACATTTGGTACAGCCACGTCCTGTGGTTGTCACATTCACATTGATGTGAAGGCAACTATATGCATTTGGTACAGCAAACATAGTGAATGTTGAGACAAACATAGTGAATGTTGAGACAAACATATATAGATGCACTACACAAAACAATGTGAATGTAACAACCACAGGACGTAGCTGTACCAAATGTTACTATAATTGTGGTTGTGGCAACCTTATTGTTTTTTCCGTGTGGGGTTACAGGAACCCCAGTGTGGGAAGCTAGGGTTAACGCCATGGATAAATATACGAGTCGAACGAATTATATATTTTCTCTCGGGTGAGTTTACGTAATGTTTTTTCTGCGGCACGCGCGATTTTGAATTTTCGACCCTCTCTCGCACGCCGCTCTCTCGCCTCTATTATGCGACATCGGTTGCAATTATTCCGAACCGGACGGAAGTCCGCTACACGCCATTGCATACGGACTAATTATAACGGTCACGCGAGTCACATGCGCGACACGCGTGTGTGTTACGGATTATGAATATTTATCCTGACGGATTTATTTCCACGGTGGATGGAGAAGGCGCGGTCCGTGTATTTATAAATCCACCCTGACGACGGTAGTGGCGTAACGATTCCGGGTCTCGTGTCTATGAGCGCGCTGTTCCCGCTTGTTTCCGACAAAAACGCGCCGCGAACAAAAGGGCGAGTAGGATCAACTGGCTGTTCTCGTGGACGGACAAAAAGCTCGTCCAATGGGAAACTCGACGAGTCGAGCGTATAGAACATAAGCTCGGTAATAACGTCGCTTTGCCAACACACCGCTCTACTTGGTTTTATTATCGCATATCCTCTCGCTAAAAGATGCCGCTAAGTGTCGCATATAATAATAACGTTGCCGTTAACCGCGCGTTAATGGTATAGAGTCTAAAAAGACCTCGCCGTTATCGTTTTGCCATCAGGAATTTATCTCGTTATTAACATATTATTATTATGAATTTAGTAATTATAATTACTAATTAATAACGTATAATAATTATACATTATTATACATCATTAATAATTTCATTACTTCTATTTTTCTTATTAATTTTGTGAAACGCAGCAGAATAGCTTAATATACATATATATAAAATGCGTACATACCCCTTTAATTATCGATCTAGTGACATAAAAAGATATGTGTGTCAGTCTTGCGTGTGAACTCTGTGACTTCTCTTTTTCTATCAAGATATATCTATTATATAACTAAGTCACGAAACACCATTAGTACACAGTTAAACATGTAAGATTTAATTAAACTTCACGAGATATCTTTGTGATACGCTTGCTCTGCTAACAAAATTTCTTTTCCTCATAATTGCCCAATTTCAAAGACGATTTGGTTCACCCATCTAATTCACTTAGCTCCATTTTGTCCGCGTATTGTGTATCGTCGAAAGAACTCCTTAGAAGATCCGACCTCCATATTTCGAAAATCTTGCCGCTTCGTGGCTACCACATGGAGCGTCGCGAGATATTTTATTCCCGCGAAACACGCCAGGCAGGCCCGATATTGTCCTCGCCGCGAGATGAAAATATATGTATGTCAGCCATTATGCGGCAAAGTTCGTGTCTTTGGTGTCGAAAGGAATTCTCTCTTCTCGCAACAGCCGGAGCCCCGTCCGGAGCCTCATTGTCTTCGAATCGGGGTCATATCGCGTTCCTCCGTATTCAAGCGTATTCCGACAACAGATTCGCGGCTCGCAGAAACCCTTTTTACGCTCTCGGCGCGTAAGTCGATCTTAAGCTAGGCGAATGATCGCGTTTGCGAAAAAGCGACGTCGTCTTTTCACAACATATTTTCTAAACGGAAAAAAAGTAGCTGTCGTATAGCTAAAAACTGCGTGTGGTAACTAAATTGCAGTCGTAATATATGGATAGCGAACATCTTAGCTGTGATACCTATTTCATTGCTGTCGTGACTATAAATTTCTAAACTACAGCAAACGTTTTGTTGTAGTTTAGAATTTTATAGTCACGACAGCAATGAAATAGGTATCACAAAAAAAAATTTTCGCTATCATAGCTAATCATGATTTGCTAAACTGTTCATTTCATCTGGTTTTATTATTTTTATTATTACTATATTTTTACACTGAAGAGGACTCAAATCGGAGTCGAAACGTTTGTAATTTGTAATTTCAACTTTGTACATCTAATAAAGGAAACACATTGTTAGCCCCAGCAGCGGCCTTGGCTCTTTTTGGCTTTTCATTCTAATTTTTTGATTGTATATCTGTGAGTCTATATATATAATACCAGTCAGTAGTATTTTTGCTAAACTGTGTTTGCTGTCGTGACTATAAATTTCTAAACTACAGCAAACGTTTTGCTGTAGTTTATAAATTTATAGTCACAACAGCAAACCACAGTTTAACAAGTCATGATTAGCTATGGTAGCGAAAAAATTTTTTTCCGTGTAGTTATATTACAAACATCAGAAAAAAATCGAAAAACATTTGCAGTTATACATTTATAATCGGAATGCGTGAAAAAGAGATTTTTATGCGAGCGTGATGCTCATATAAAAAAGCGCGACCACTCGCCGGCCATTGTTACGCGCGCATATCTATGCGCGAAATGTTTTCGGCAATCGGCCGATCTATGAATTATTAAGAGATCTCGGTGGAGCGCCGAGAAAAATGCGAACGGGAAACGTGGAGTCGTGACTCGTTTTGTCGAATGCGCGGAATTTCCGACGGCACGAGAGCGTCGGACGGAATACAAAACTAAACACGCCGCGATGAAATTCCCATCGACGGTGGCCCTCTTGATTTCCGCACACACGGATGGCAATTTAAAAATTCTTCGGATTTACGTGTCTAATTTTACCGTGCGCTCCTACGTGAGGTCAACTTTACTGGCAACATGCGACGATACATCGCCGTTTCCAGGCGCATGTAGCGCAATATAACTGAGAGGCGAGTATCGGTTCTGTCCGATGCAATTTGTGCAACTCCGCTTAAAACAGCGAATCGGGGTGGCTAGATCCCGGGAGCGAACCGCTGCTACCGAAACTTTCGCATCGTGTAAATTTCAAGGAACATTATTAAACATTTTTTTTGCACGATTGTAAAATTATGAAATATCCTTCGTGAGCATAAAATATTTGTACCACGTCAAAATAAAATTGTTATAGGAATATACGAACAATTAATAAAATCACGTAATAAACCAGCTAACTTTCAAATAATATTTCGACACTTATCAAATTTTTAAATGCGGAATCGATCTCTTGTATTTTAGTGTCCCAGATGAGCGTGTCACGTTGTGTGTATAGTAATCTACAATTGTCTTGCCAGATAGCGTCGTTTTGGGAATTGCATACTATGCATAGATCATAACTTAGATTACATTTTGCGCCGGTTGACGTGACGTTTGTATGTATGTATGTCCAAGCGTAAATATGTATTTTCAGCTGGGAGGGCTTGCCCTCCATCTTGACAACCGCGATACTGATGCAATTGTCGCGCATCCGACAGCACGGTACGATATCAAGTTATCGGGTACAGGTGGCAACGCAACATGACAAGGGACAAGGGAGATGTACATGCAAAATCAGCGGAGCACAAACGGTCTCGTGTGCCGCAGAAACAAGGCTACTGGGTGGCGAAGAAAAGGGAAAGTGGACGAAATTGAGTTATCGAGCGAATGTACCTCCTCATACGTTCCTCCTCATACGTTTTCGCAAATACAGTCCTTCGATACTGTCGGCCACTTACCACCGTCTCTTACCACGTCCATCGTACCGCAGTTCTCGATTCGTTGAATATCCCATTTTCATTTAACACATTGAATACTGTGACGAAGATTAGCTACAGTACTGACGCGTCTCTCTAATATACAGGTGAAATGCAATCAATCGTACTTAGGGAATGATATGTACCGT
>NJRQ01000298.1:29294-42127 GCA_003063805.1 Aphaenogaster ashmeadi
CAATTAACATTGAAAAGCCTATCACCAATTAGTTTATATTCTATTATTATCAAAATGAGAAATATAAGAAATAGTCGAAGAAGAAAAGAAAAATAATGATTTAAAATGTGCCAATCTTCATTATCCGGTCCTTTAATAAAATACTTTCAACAGAACTACACAAATAAAGAAGGAATAAATAGATGAGATAAACTATTAAAGTAGCTGTTCTTTTTTGTACTTGCAGATTCGATTGCAGCTCTGAATTCTTAATCTGTCAATTGAATTTTTATTGTAACGTTGGACGTATAATTCTCGCTTAGACTTTCGTAAAATTAATTGAAACCACATGATACTCGCGTGTAATTTCGTATTTGAACTCGCTGAAATTCCGGTAACAACTCACCCCGGGCAGTCTCCCTCAAACTTTTCCCGTGTGCACGACATAGTGAACTCTATCGTTGTTGAGGATATGAGATTTCGCCGAAAGTCGTGAAACTTGCGAAACGCGAATCCGACGACAGAAATGCTCGGTACGGTTTTCTCCACGATATCGGTGTGGTTCTAGGCATTCTTTCGCCACGTCAAAGTACAAAAGTTTTTTCGACCGTCGAGAGAGATATATTAGGATAAAAGTACGGTGTTAATCTTTAGATGAGCCTCGTCTCGTATATACCGAGTGTGTTTTCTCGAACGCTTAAAGATTTACGAAACTATATTCAGGGCAAAAAAGCGTCTGGGTCTTTATGATTCTTTTTTTTCATCTACCGCAGTCTGGCGTATTCTCATACAAAATGCATCGCGGTGCATTTGCAACACGTCGCTCGCTAACGTGCAATTTTTTATCTGCTCATACAAGAGTCAAATATCCATTAATTTTTCTCGAACCAATTTTCGTCGCGATAAAAGCGGGGTGTCACTGCCGAGAATTAAAATTTTATATTCCGCGGAAATATGCGCGAACACTTTGCGGCATCTTGAATGCGATGTCTGCTTGAAACGGAGCCGCGCATTTCTCCGGGGAGGTAAGCCGATGGACTTACCCGTCAGGAAAGACAATCGTCGCATCGCCGGAAACGGATGGTTTCCGCTTGTATCTAGGAGATCAAGCTGATGAACCTCGCCTCTGATCCTGTAGAGTTTCCTGTGAAAATCTTCTATCGTCGGCGTGTAGCTCTCTTCGAATTTATTGAACAGAAATCTGAAACGTGAGCGGATTTTACATGGACGCTTCGTTATTTTTGTCTTTACGATTTCTTTTTAATTCTTCTTTCGCCCATTAACTTTCAAGTTTTAAATTTCAACTTTGTTTAAAACATTTTTTGTTTCATGTAGTTGATTAATAGAATGGAATTTGATAATTTTATGATTCTTTTGTGTTCTAGACGGTTTAAAAAAGACTTAAAAAAGCGTTTCCAGAATTTTATTATGTAAACATTTTCCGAAATAGATACGGGTCCGATGAATGGTAAATATGGGATTGATCGTACCACCGAGTATTTAAAGAGTCACATTTATAAATGAAAAAGAGAATAAGCGAGTCTGTCTCGATTTTTGAATGGGCTCGTTAACGATTGCTATCTACGCGCTCATGGACGAAAAATTCGCTTAGCATGCAGGGACCGCGTAATTGCGGTCAATTTAGAATAGTCGACATAACTTCGAACTTGCCGAGCCGCAAATTTTCGACATTTCGCAGGACCGCGACATTAATCGACGCGCAATATTGGAGCAGCGGCGAGGGATTTTATCGTCGCCTTAATAACTCGCGGCCACTCTCTGGTTTTATTCGACGATGAGAAAAGAAATATGATTAGGCCGCAATTTTAACAGGTCGATCCAATTCAGAAGGATTACGTTTTGTTCCCAGAGACACGTGGTGGCCAGTTTTTCGATATCCTATCGCACAGTGGCAGCGGTCACATAACAATAGAAAACACAATAATGCGACACGTAGTGGTGGGCCGGTAGTACGGTTCAAAGATTAATTGAATGACATTGTTTCGCACTATTAGTAATCGATCTGTGAAAGAGGGCACGACGGACGGAATTTAGGAGACCGAACGGACGGAGCGTGCGGAATATTAAAACGTGGGACGCACAGCAGAAGGTATCAAATAGGCTCACTTCTAACTTTGAGCCCAAATAAAAGTTGAAAATAAATAAGCAAAAGATATTATTATTATTATTATTATTATATAGAAAATAAAATTTCATTTCCTGTATCTCAACGTAATTAAATTTTGAAGATATAACTAAATTTGAAGGAATATAAAGAAATAATACGATATTGTATTTTACAAAATTATAATGAAAAAACATAACAGAGAAAGAGAAATAAGATCGATGAATGATGATAGATAATGGAAGGAAAAGCAGGCACTGCAAATCCAAGGGTGTTATTTCTACACGCGTAAACATCTAAAAATGACACATTTGACTGAAGCTCTTTCCACATCTTTCTTGCCGTTTTAGGTTACGTCATTTAACACGTTTAGGCGTATTAAATTAAAAATGAATCTGTTCAATCGTGTTAAATGACATGATTTAAAACAACAAGAAATGTGTGAGAAGAGCATCAGCTGAAATAACACGCTTGGGGTTGGGATGTAACGCTGTTACCATTATCAAAAAATGTAATGTCATTACCAACTCGTTGTTATGAGAAGTAACGGTAACGGTAACGGTAATAGCGTTATAAGTAACGCGTTACGTCCCACCCGGAGGAAGGTCGTTTTAAAGCTGAATGCCGCGGTTTGCCGATTTCGGGCGTTTACCGTGCTACAATGGCAGTCTTTCCAACCCGGGCACTGCCGAGCATAACGAGACGGTAGCAGTTGCGCGGCGGCGGTTTGCAGGCGTCCTCCTGCGACGAGGTGGACGCGGGACTCGGGCTGACGGGCATAGCGAGCATTCCATCCTCCGGGCCCGAGGGACCCTGACCCTCCACCAGCTCAGGCTCCGCTTGCGCTCCTCGTCGACCGCGAGCGTTGATCCGATGCTCGGCGGGCTCGTCGGTCGCACTTCCGCTTCTGCAGAGCCTCTGCACACAGCACAGAAGTCGGCCGCACGCCTCCAGCTACGGAATCGGGAATTACACGTCCGTGCGAGTGCGACATTAGCCCTTAATCCCGTAGCACTTTTGCCACACTCTCGGGACACATGTATATTGTCGCATGTCGAAGTTCCTGCATTTTCACTTAATTAATCGAAATGAAATGGAGTTTGGCACGAAAATAACTCGTATTTCATGCGACTTGTCGCTACATAAAAATATTACCTCTCTATATTCTAAACTTGTTTTTAAATTGTATGTAAATATTAAAATATCTTTTTTTGTGAATACAATACGAACGTCAACTAACGGTAATATTAAAAAATGGTCCAATTATAAAAGAATTAGTGTCGTTTGTGTTTCTGGTTTTCAATATAAATTTCGACGAGTCATTTCATATAAAATTTCGATGGGGTGTACCTCTCGCGAGACTGATATAAAATTTCGGAAAAAATCCACCGATTTCATCCATAAACATTAAATTCGCGAATTTAACAAATCGTTACATAGGTCTTCTACGTATTTCATGCAACTCAACGAACAATATCTCTAGTATTTTCAAGCTTGAGTTTTTTTCCAATAAATAAAAGATGGCAACCATGTCCAGACATGCAGACGACATCGTATTCCCAGGAAATCGCGAAGTGCAGGAAGAATGGGATATTCGAGATCTAAGCATGAACGCACGGAACACGAATCCCGATTGGATTTTCTTGAATTGATTCGTGGCGGAAGACTTCGGCAAAAATACTTTTATTAAAGAGAAGAGGAATAAAGAGAAGAGGCGAATGCTCCAGACACATTTCAGTATGTGAGCTACTCTTGAATATTTCCCTTGCTTTCTGTTCCGACGTTAGAACATCCGGAAGTTGCTTGCAACAATGATGGAAAGAATTTATTTTTCCGGAAATTACGAGAATATGAAACGCGCCCGTAGAACGTCGTGCTGTCGGCTCATTTATATTTTTTCAATACAATCTCCACAATTATATCCCAATGCCCGATAAATTCTCATTGAATGTTGCGCACTCGATATTCACATATTTTATATCGCATATTTTAAGTTTAGCATATTTGAAGTTTAACGAGAATGCTTGTCATATTGACGAAAGAGCTTAAAGGAGGCGTACTAAATAAACGTGGAGAACTTTGCGCGGCAGGATATAGGTATCATGGGAATTGGAGGGTTCAGGTTCCTCAAATACGTTCTGGAATATTTCAAAATAAATTTCAAACGCTTTGCTCATCCTTACACGCTCGCTGCATCACATGCGGAAAATGCAGGTCCCGTATAATTTGTTTAATTAAAAAATATTTATCTCCGTCTCCCTCGTGTTTTTGTATTTAAATAACAGTGTAATAATAAAGCGTAGAATAAGAGAAAGAAACCATAAACGGCATCTCTATAATCAACTTTTTCATTGTAGAAATATTAAAAACAGACTCCAAAAGGTCAACATTGTCAAATGCAGTGGATGCAATTTATGAAAACTGTTATAAACTGTACCATTATACAGTAAAGAGAAATGCAAATTATATTTTTTCTGTACTTCCTTAAATTGTATATTATTTAGAAACAAATAGATGCCACTAAACCTCTCATTTTTTGAAATTTAAAATTGTTAATTTTAAATCATTACTTAGAATACATTAATTAGAAGAATAACGTCGGATTCATTTTCACCATACGAAAATTTACATCTTCTTTTGATACTAATGTTCCTCGAATGTCAGTGTCGAGAGAGGCTTTATTCACACTCGAGAAGCAGAGGTTCCACATACGATAAACGATAACATTCTTCTTCGTGTTCTTGGAAAAGTTCACTCTTCGACTTGGATATTCGCAGTCACGCTCTGGACACAGAAACTGGTAGGATAATAGAATGCGTTATATCCTTACCATAACGCCGTGCATTTCTAACTTGGTCGCGTTGAATAGACGACTAATGATTGCAACGAAGCAAGTTCTGAATACCGCTTAACACCGCTTTACTCACGATAGTTAGAGAAGACCTATTAGAAGAGACAGAAACGGTGTTACTTCTCATGAATGATAGCGGAGCTACTTGTGTCGTTCTATCTAAGATTTCTCCTCAAAGGAGGCAAAATCAAGTAAACGGCTTCATATTTACTGAAGGCTAAAATTTTAATGCCGCAAAATTTGTAGATATAAACACTATCCTCGTTTACAGATAATTTTTCACAAATATAATTCAATATTCTAAATATCCCAGATTTCAAAAGTTCATTATTATACCTACTGCTTAATATTAATTAATTAATTTTCATTCCTCTTAAAACTTGATATAAATAGAAGAGATTCACAAAGCGATGCGGATTGTTAAACGAGAATCTTTGTGGACGCGTTTCGCTGAAAAATACATGAAGTAAACTTGATGCTCGTCGTCATCGTTGCTCAGCAAATTTACTTCTGGACAAGGCAGCGTGCCGCTTCGTGTACCTCGGTTTCGAGATGATACGCAAGAGGTGAGGCTTTATAAATATTTAAATAGGACACCTGATGCCCGCGTGTCGAGGGTGTGGGCTGCAATTATTAAAGCCTCCATTAAAATACGTCGCACGTATTGCTTTCTTTACTTTTTCTCTCCCTCTCTCTCTCTCTCTCTCTCTCTTTTCTCTCTGCCTCTCTGCAGGTACGTAATAACCCATTTTGAATGAAATTGAACGTAAACCGCGTTCCATCTTTGCCATGTTCCACGACGGTAGGTATATGAATTAGTTCGATACATTCGTTGTCGTTTAGCAAATGGCGGCATAAATCGTACGACCGGTGGAACTTCGTTTTGTCTTTATCTCGAACACCGTCTGGACTCCTATTTGCGGTATTTAGGCCATTAACGCATCGCTCAGCTCTTAAATTTCCGAGCAAGATCGCAATTACTGACCGCAATTGTTTCAGTGTCGAGGGCTATTGTTACCCCGATAATGGTTTATTTCTGTTCTGTGCCAGCGAAATGGGGTTACGTTTTTTTCGTCGCATTAACTATAAACGTGCGGAAAGAAAAATACTAGAAAGGTTTCGCCGTACGGCTCGTCGGATCGTTTCTAGCATCATGTTTTACTTCCGCGCGAGTGTGACGAGAGAGTGTTATCCGTCTCGCGATACGTCTCAGTGATATCGACGTTTTCTGTATTTTCATTCGTGTATTCTTTCCTTTCGCCGTGCAAATATCTCTCAAAATAAAAGTCGAACGTGACCCTGTTACTATTTTTAGGATTTATGAACGGTTTCAGCAAAGTCGGTTAACTTTAATCTCGGAGATCTACTACATCTTTATTTTCTTCTAGAATTAGATCGAGTACGTAAGAAATCAAGATATATATTTTCCAGGACTATTTCTGTGCAAATTTCCAGAAACAGGTTTCCGTTAAGCTAGAATTTACCTTTCATTATCACAAATTTTTGCCATTTTCCTTTTAATAAGCAAATAGATATTACATTTCGCCGAAGCGCGAGAGCTGTTGGTGAAAGCGCGAACATGCTATGTTATTAGAATATCGCAATGTAACTAAGCTGAAGTAGCAATCTTCGATCGTGTTGATTTTCGTTTTAATTTTTCGACCTTTGTCGAAAATAGTGGCTAGTAGAGTCTCGAGGGAAGTAATAACGGTCTGCTTACGGTCTGCCTATGAATACTGCAGATGGTAATAGACAGCCTTTGATGGCACTAGGGCAGAAACCACGTTAAACTGCGGGGACTATGTAGTATGTAAATGCAGATGTTAGCGCTCGTATCATTATCCCTTATCTATACCTCCTAATTGCTTCGATCGAAGATATACAGATTCGGGTTCTAGTTTATCTGATCAGTGCATATCACTCGCATATTCTCGCAACCAACGACATTAGAAATTTAGCCAAAGAGCCTGCTGGCAAAGCGTGCAGAGATTTCTATTACAACTTCTCTAGAAAAGATTAAATTAAAAGATAACTGGTTAGCTATAGATTTCATTCTCTGTTCAACGGTTGCATTTAAAAAAATCAGTTTCTACATCAAATAAGGTCCTACATCCCATACATGTATTTGCAAAGCTCCTTGGCTCGGTATATTTTATGTTTACTATATCGTTTCGTATCGCGTTGTGGCACAACGTATATAGGAAAAATGAGCAACAAATACCTACGTGCTATGCGTGTGCTATTGATTTTACGATTGCGCGCCACGACAAAGCTCTCGTCGGCACGCGAGGGTTCGAGAAACATTGATCTCTTAACGCCAGCGACCCGCCAGGTTCTGACACAACCGAGCAACAAGGTATATCGGTTGTCCGGACCGTACCAGCAACATCGGCAATCGGATTATCACGACGCTGTTCATCCGTCCTCGACGGGACACGCGTTCGGCGGTATCGAACAAAGTTCCGAGTGTATCGCGGAGCGTTATCCTCTTAATGCTGCTACGTGGCTTAATCACACTAAGCGGATTCGTCCGTCAACGCTAGCTAAACATCCGTTTAACGATTCAGTGACATAATATTTTCTGGATGAGCGACCGGCCGAGGCAGGTTTTCGCGCGGGTTGTCCGAAGCTTAGCGAAACTTACGATAATACGCCATTATCACGACCGCCGCCGTTCCGAAGCGGTCGATTATGTCGACAGGATGTTTTTGTTTATCGCCGCAATAGTACAATGAGAAACGAACGAGAATTCTGCTGTCCGCGTATTTGCGCTTGCAATTGTTCGCTCGCATTTATAAATCGTTTATATCGGGGCCACTTGCGTCGTTCGTGCATTTTATGATGCACCGATATATTTAATTTAACGAGAATATATTTTACTTATCTACTGTATATTTCGTTTGATAAACGATTAGAGCGGGTACGCTGTTGGTGACAGCGTACCATGATATTTAATTTATCCGTTAATCGCCATCGCGTATTTCCATTCGTTCGATTTGGCACGCGATTAAAAACCTGCGACCCCCGCACACGCGTGGCGGGCTGCCCTCCTGTAATCCACGTCGCGGCGAGAGCAGTGATATTATATGAACCTAGAATTATGCAAGTATATAATTACGGCATAAACGATTACTACGCCCCATTTAATCCCAGGCTGATACCCTTTGCCGCCAGGTCGTTCGTTCTGATATCGCCCGAGCCGCGAGGCAAGATGGTTAAAGCCGCCGCGGTTAAAAGACATTCCCCTGAGAGGGAAGTGCCGGTTTCTTGAAAATTTTATGCCCGGAAACACTTTAAATCTGGAAAAAAAACTGCCAGGTATCCAGCGCAATACTTTCCATTTGTTCTCTCGCGTAACGCGCAGTACACGTACATAATCTCTGTCATTATTAATTTATAGGTGCTATCTTTTCGCGCGCGTGCATCCAACGAAGCAACGACAATATCGCCGCGCAATACGGCGTAGAATACCGTCACAAATCCATCTAACGCGTGCGATAATCGAGTAAGGACGAATCCCCTGAGCTCTCAATTCGCCAATAAATTGCCCGTCGTAATTAGACAGTACGGATACGCTACTCCATCCGTTCCGAGGAGAAAAGTAATTCCGGCTCTCTCTCTCTCTCTCTCTCGTTTTGCCTCTCCTTCCCTCCGGCACTCTTACCATTCGCGTCTCGCGTCGTTACTTAACTCGGGACTAACTACTCGCTAGCGTTTCTACCACTGAGTGCTTTTGCTTGCTCGTACCGTAATCTGATTGGGCTCTCGCCGACTGTTATTTCATTTGCGAGTTCGAGCCGCGACTACACACTGTTGTCGCTGCTATTGTTGCTATCGCTGTTCCCCACATCCATGTGTTTGAGCGTAAGTAACAATCTCTGATAGCGGCGAGGGCTGAGAGCGATGCACGAGTTTACGAGCGAGCCGTCACATAGATAGACGTGCCAGTCGACATCAACCGCGATGGCCGAAGAATGCCTGCGCGGTTAACGTGCCGGAAGTAACTTCGTCAGTACCCGCGTATAACATATACAGGATGTCCCTTAAGTTTCACACACGAATACTTGGACGAGTTGGAAATATTGCCTTCAAAGAAATATCTAGACGTCAACAACTCTCAAGTTAAAATCTAGAGCATTCACGAGATAAGAATACCAATCGCGTTATTCTTCGGCCAATTTTAAATGGAGGTTAATTGCGTTAGATATTTAAAGTAGAAAGAGGCACTGGAATCGGATTACGTCTGATTAAATTTTCATTAGAACGCCCCCAGAAAGAGATCAAGGAAATCGTGGGCGAAAGGAAGCGCGGACACCCCGTATAGAAACGTCGTTACCACGAATTTCCACCGCGACTGTACTTCCTTATGCAAGCGGGAGATTTTGCGTGTAGACTCGGTATATCTGGCATAATATAACACGGAGCGAGACGCAATTTTAGAGGAAACGACGTCGAGACGACGCAAGTTTATTTTCAGCCCGCGCGTCGCCCGAGTTAGCGAGGAAGCTTTTACGCGGCGAGCTAATCGACGAAAAGCTCGACACCGAATTCCAACCGGCGGTTAGTCACGTCCCAGTAATTAAGAGCTTGATTGTCTCTATTGATCGACAATCGCGACTAAACAACCACACCCGCTGCACTTCGAACCAGCGCTCTTCGCGCGTTTATTCATACGCTTTTGTCTCCCACTCGTACGTGTTGCACACGTGCGACGGATGAAACGCAAAAAGAGCACAATGATCCCGCATCGAACGTCAATGATTCGATAATCGACTCGATAAGCCGAACTTTTGTTGTTTTTAGTTGCCTAATATTGAGACAAATCTCCACAGATTTCCGTTAAACGTCGAATTTTTTTTATAATACCTGTGCCAGAATTTTTGGCATTAATTTTCGTGGCAGACTGACAAATATAATTTGTAATCAATCTTTTCTTTTCTCCGTGAAAATATCGCGGCATCGACAGCTACCGAGCTATAAGCGCTTGAAAGTAAAGGACCTTCCTTACGAACTAAGCTTTCGAAGGGAAATTGAATAACGAAACTTCATTGTCCATCTAAACTCAAGTCAAGTCTACTTCTTGAGAATTTTAATTCGAGGTACCAAGATATTCGATATTGAATATTAAGAAGCGGAGGTATTCTCCCCGAGGAAATATCGATCGCAAATTCGATAACCAATATACAATGAAAAATAAACTGCGTTAAATTAAGGATGAAGGTACATGGTGGCGGAGTACACAAATATTTTTTATTTACCGTTGTATCGCATCACCACGGCCAGCGTTATTTCTTGCGACACGTGTAACGGGATAACGATACCGTCCGATCGAGTGATTGTCATTTGAACCGAAAATTCGCGTATCATAACGATGCATCGGAAGCATGCACAAAAGCGCATCGCACAGAGATACGGTGCTCGACGTACCGCGAGAAATTTGACGGCGCGGCCTACTGGAAATTTACGTCTCTTTTTTTTTTTTTCAATAGTTTCCTTTGCTCTGTCGGAGTCTCTTCGCCGAACTAAAGCCGAACTAAAGCCTCGCCTCGCTGCTTTACGTCCCAATGGCGTAATCGCAACATTCCAAGGCTCGGCGCGACATCGTGCAATCGTCGTGAATGCATTTACAAGCGTTGCAGATTATCTTCGCGCGTAGCCTACTTCCTGAAATAGCTAGAGTTTTCTCCACGACCTCTATCTCGCAAGTGCGATAAATTCGGTTATTGGGTCGAGAAGTCGAGCGGATTTCAGAAATAATATCCGTGCTTTCCCGGGATACTTTGTTCTAGCCAAATGTATTTTAACGGAAAATAGTCGATATTGCACTTAAGAAAGCAAATCGATAAGTAAATGTGTATCTGCATTTTCTGGTATCTATATGTCAATTGCATCGTCAATCAGCTAATGCTTCCCGAACATATTTTTCGAACAATTTCTAAGATATCTATATTATTCTTTGCGCTTGAATTGACATTATTTATATCTCAATTTGAGAAAGAGAGAGAGAGAGAGAGAGAGAGAGAGAGAGAGAGAGAGAAAAGAGGAAAGTTCAAATTTTCTTTTTAATATTATAAAATATTATGTTGTTTATATATGATATCGTTTTGTTTTAGTATCGCTATTTTAATTACGTAATTAAATCCAACTAGCGACGCAACGCAACATTGATAATTAACGCATGTGTGTGTATTCCATTACCATCATCTCTATTAGCTTCATCTCTAATTTTAATTAACACATTATTATATTAAAAAATATATAAATGATAGATTTAACTTGATTTCCTATAGATCTAATATAATAATTTATCGAGTCTAATATAATCTAGTTTTCGATCGATCCAGCCATCAGTATCGCAACTTTAAACCCGGAGGTTGCAATCTCAATATTTGCAGCTAATAATTGCATTCGACAAATTATATTCAACAAAGAAGCCTGGTTACGGATTCGCGCGGCGAAGTTCACCAGTTGCAGCGTGGTTACGTCTGTTGACGGTGCAACAAGTCGGGTTAACAGCTGTTTCGGGCGCATATAGTTATGTGCACGACGACGCTGGTGCTATGGCACTTCGATTTGGCCCAAGTCCAGGCCGAGTTTACGAGGCTTTAGTGAACTTGGGCGTCACGTCTCTTGAATAGCAGGCCGTACTATCAACCGTATAAGCTATAGCAAATGAAGTTGCAAGTTCCGACGTGGGTGCAACGAAGAATGCAATCTCATCGCGATTGAGCGAGACAATTCTCTCGATGTATGATAATACGACAACGGTAAGCGTACTTAATTCAGTTTACGAAACACGAGAGACTGCACTCTCTCGTATTTCTAATGAATTCGTAAGAAAATAATTACGTTGGTATCCGTAACTAGGGGAACTGTATGGTTATCGAATCGTACCAACGTCGGAAGTGTTTTGGCTTACGTATAAAATTCCGTTCGCAAACCGACCTAATATGTATCGATTATTGAAAAATACGGGCATTAGCTTCGGCTTTACGGTCCTTTCGGTCCCTGCGATATTTCGAATCTGTGCTGAAATGTCACGTTTTCAAATACGAGCACGTGTCCTAATGGCTTATTACGAGGCGTACGATGCGACCTACGGCTCGCGAATCAATAAAGCCCGTGCTACACACGAGCACATAATTATTAACTCTTTCAAAGCCGCGCGTTTTTCTCGAAGGTGAAAAAAATGTCGCGCAGTAGCGACATACGTGTGTGGACTTTGCGCTATTTGCGGAAGACATATATAACATGCGTAGAGTTTTAAGGGATTATCTCGACCGCTTAGCGGAAAATCTATGTTCTATGATCGACCGCGAAGTGGATGCACTTTTTTTCCTTTTTTGTAGTTAAATCGGTTTTATAGCGAGATGTAAAATTCAGAAAAGTGCGCTTTGAAGCTGATATTTACAGAGAAGTATCAATTGGCACTCTCTTTTATTTTGCTTTTTGTACAAATTATATTTGTCATGTCCTGCACGTTCATCATCATCGTTCTTTAATTCTATGTTTTTAATTCTATTATAAAAGCTACTCTGAAAAGAGAAATATCCTAGTTTTATTGCAGAATAAATATATGTAAGCTTAGTGTTTTCGTAAATTGTGGATATACATCCTTTTTTTAAAGAAACGATGCAATACAGGCCATTAATTTTACACATTTATATAGAAAATGGACAAAATTCTAGGACACTGAAGAGATTAATGTAACCCAATTCACCATATGTCAAATGTGAAAGAGAAACAAAATATGATAAATCTATACAATCAGAAATAAATTCTCCGATCTAGTAATAGAGGAGATTATTTAACACGTGAAATAATCGGTTGTACGTAAATGTCTTTTCTACCGAACATATCATTCTTTATAAACGTTAA
>NJRQ01000298.1:74647-134092 GCA_003063805.1 Aphaenogaster ashmeadi
TTATATAATTATACTTTCAAAGTAACATCTCTTTACTCTCATCTTGGAATCCACTTTTGGGGACTCTCCTTTAAAGAATCATATTATTAGAATATTATTAGAATTCCATCCTGTGTGGTTTTTACTTACGAGAAAATAGACGCCACCGCGTCCATCTGGCGGTGATGCCACGTACTAAGCTATTCTGTCATATCCCTTGGATATGCATAAAATATCTCACGACATCTTATTAGATATCCCAGAAATTACTTACTGAGACGTCCCTGGAATTGCATTTGGAAATCTGGGACAATTTGGGATATCCTCAGGATAAAGTGTGCTGATGTGTGAGATTAATCTGAATTAGTATTGTCCTGATTTACATTAGAATATTTTAATAATTTAGCGACAAGAGAATTGTTCACGAACTATTGATTCGCAATTTATCGTGGATTATTCACGTTTTATAAACTGCAGTATTTCATTCAGCCATCGTTCGGTATCATCGAAATGATGATAACCGCACGATTATGACGGTAATGGGATACTCCCCGTCCATTGTCCGCGATCGAATTGGTGCGCATTTCGTGGCCGTTTTATCGCTATTAACACCTTTTACGTCGCGCGCACACAATAGAGCGCGATACGGATTAAGGATGAGATGGTGCCG
This sequence comes from Aphaenogaster ashmeadi, assembly GCA_003063805.1. Taxonomy (NCBI): domain Eukaryota; kingdom Metazoa; phylum Arthropoda; class Insecta; order Hymenoptera; family Formicidae; genus Aphaenogaster; species Aphaenogaster ashmeadi. The sequence goes on from NJRQ01000298.1 coordinate 75,297, forward strand.
GCTATTTGCGAATTAATGTCGTCGCTTTATAGGGACTTCGGGGTTGAGCGTCGCGACCTCGCGAGTAATTGGACGTCGCTCGCGCGAGTTGACACTTGATCGTGACTCATCGCGCGGTCTCGCGGATTATCTCGCTCGCGTGTGATTATCTGCTCTCGATGAAGCCGGAATATGAATCGCCGCGGTTAGACGCGGCGCGGCCGCAAGAAATTACGGGTATTACGCGATAATGACGTGTTAATACGGATTTAATGGCGCGCTCGATATCGATCACCGATCGCATGTATCCTATAGCGTGATCTCGCGTTATTTTACGCTTTATTCCTGTTAATGCAATAAGCTGCTATTATCCTTGAATGATGCGGCTCAGGGGCGTTTAACGATCTAGCCGCTCGGGATAAAATCGCGTCATATCGAGTATGATATTTCAATAACTATTTAAAGATACTAGAGAGAGAGACAAAGATAATAAAATAAAAACATTTAAAGATATCGATGATGAAGATATTAATATTAAGGTCATATTTTTTGGCAGCGTCGCGTGTAGTTAGCTGACGTTTGATCTATGAGTTACGATTATGTCGCAACGAAACATTGCCTCGCTAAACTGTCTCACGAACCTCTCGCAACTGGCGTTTGCTCGTCGTACCGGGCGGCGACGTATCGATGCGTGTCACAAAAATCGATGACGCCATCACACGGGTAATAACCGCGAAAAATCGAGGGGCGGAGACACCGATGACGTTCGTGTTTGTTGTGAATGTCGGAAAGGCGAGGGTATTTCTGACCACGGTGAGTCATGTCGCCCACGCAATCTCACACACGCGAATCGCGACATGCCGGAGAACGAGGGAGAAGGAGAGAGACAGAAACGCGTACACGTAATTTCGTATTCACCTTGCTGCACTCGCGCGTGCAGCCTCGGGCGGGACATTTTTTATAGAATTAAAGATTAAGCTACGCATTTACACCCCATATTTACCGCTAAGTACGGCAATACGGTTTCGAGTTTTATTCGTATCACGCGAGGATCGCAAATAATGTTATCTCGAGCTCAGAATCAAATAATCGTAATTAAGACTAAACGTCGCATATGAATGCACAATAATTGTGGGTACAGAGTATCCCACAAATATCATGCATTATTTCAATAATAAGCTGGCGATTAACTTTTTTAACATAACCAAAACGTAACTGATTAACTTTGAGATTATACATGTAAAAAATTCTATTCCGCGATGAAATATTTCTTAGATTTCACATCTCATTTCATCTTCAAGATACATATAAAGATTTATATCAAGATACGTTATTAATAAATATGGACGGATAAGCTATTATTTAAAAGATTAGAATAAAATTAGCGTTTCATAAAACTAAATATAATTAATGATTTTTAATATATTCACTTGTTAACATGAGTTTTATCTCGACTGTTTGAATTTCTTCCTTTCTCTCCATATTCAAAGAACTTTTTTTATAAAAAAATTTTATAATGGACCGCTTATTTATAATCCTTGGTGACCACAAATCTTTTGACGTACATAGAGGGAGAGACTTTTTGAAATCCTACTTTCCATCTTAATGACTTCAACATGATTATATCCATCTCTTGATTTATACACTGAAGAGGATCCAAACCCAGATCGAAACGTCTGTACAATTTTTGTTAAGTAATATACTATGCGCAACAACTACTGCGTTGGCTCTTAACAGCTTGTTTTTTCCTTATTTTTATTTTTTAATTTAGAGCTTTATCTAATACTTATTTAATTTATTAATATATTAATATCATACCTCGACACGCATTGACGTTCTTTTCGTCTGATGTTACCAAAATTTTTATTATATTACATCTTTAAGTTGTGTTATATGTGTTAATTTATCTTCTACCGCGCATACTATCTATGATATACTTGGACATATCTCATAGATTTGAATGTGTTTAACCGAATTATTGTATCAACGCACTTGAGAAGGACCGAAACCTACGGTCGAAACGTAGTGCACTATTAAATATATATCTGGCCAGTCAGGTCGAATTGAATTATTACATCTGTCGTTATTAATATATTGTTTATTAGAAATATTATTTGAAATGCTATGTGATAGTAAAATATTTCTTCTTATCCTTTTATTAATTCTTATGATATATACATATTGTATAATATCAGTATTACTTTCATTAATACCAATTTTTATATTATTTAATCCTGATAATTTATAAGAAGGCCAAACAGTCTCAAATACTTTTAAAGAAATACTTGGAAAAGGAAAAAAGCAATACAGCATTGTTCTCATTTTATAGACGAAAAATGGAAGAAGATATTTACTTTGTATGTATTTATATGGTATAAAAATACATCAAATATCTTTGTAAAACATAATAGGGAAAACTGTAATTATTTACATGTGTTACTTTTTTATTCTCTTCCCAAATAACTCTTTAATAGAATTTAGGTCTTGTGTTTGGCCTTTTTATAAATTTTTAGAGTTAAATTTTATAAAAAATTGGCGTAGACGAAAGTATAATACAGATTTTACAACATGCATATGTCACAAGTATATTATTGAATAAAAGACAGAAAATATTTTATAGTCACATATGTTTGTTTGAATAACATCTGACTATTTTTATTTAACATACTTCTATTACAAACTAATATTTTTGGTAAACATATTAATATAATTATTTATTATATTTAGTTCTATATTGCGCCAATTTTACTTTAATTTTTTATAGCCTATCTATCATAGTAGTAAAAGTTAATATTATTCATAAATTAATAACAAATGATAGATCGATACGCGCGTGTAAGAATTTTGATTGTTTATTTTGATGTTTATTTTGATTGTTTATATTAATGGAATTGTTTCGATATTTTGTATCAGAATTTTTTACCCCAATTAGTCTCTAATGTGAGACACTTTATATAAGAGAATCTGTATTTAACTTTACATCGAACGAAATCAAATGACGAATTATTGCGCGCCTGAATATTTTTCCACGAAATTAACCGTTTAGGGTTCGTCGAACTCCCGTAGATTTGCGTAGCGGTGCCATAAGCTGGTGCACTTAGTGGCGTTAGATTCCCCCAGAAGATATTAAAAACAGCTGGGTCGCTACGTCCGTATGGTCCAACGTGTCACTTACAAGCGACGAATTTATCGCCGCTGCCGCGAATTTAAGTGCCACCCTGCCTTCGCGAACGACGTCGCTTCGTCTGTTTCGATAAATAGGTCCCGGCATTCTGAGGCGCGTTTTAAAAATTGGTCGGATAACGAACGCTCGCGCTCATCGTACATGTTTCTTTAGATTCGTGAGTGTTCTCGCAAGATTATAAATTAATACCACCTTATATCTTTTTATTAGTGACAGAGATAATTTTACAGTGTTACAAATCAATTGATTTGTTGCTCATTAATACGAAGTTTAGTCATTTATTTCGCTATCTTTTTATGATTTTATGAAGGCAGAAATCTAAAATCTACGATATATCTAAAAAATTGAACTAACAAGATCAGAAAATAGAAGATAAATTTTTCTGAGAATGAAATTTTAATTGCAACTTTCGACAATTTTAATTCTGTATGTGTATTTTCTGATTCGATCACTAACTCTCAATTATACCTAAAAATTGATGTATATCGAAATTTTATTTTAACTGAACTTATTCCACTTACACTGTTCTACCACTTATATATACCGCGATAACGGAGCCAGTCATCGTACCTCATCACATTACAATAACGAATATAGCGTCCGTTAATGTTCTGGAGACGTCGAGTAGATGATGTTGAGAGGAGTGCGAGAAAGAGCGTATATTCGTGCGACGCGGCGAGTGGATGCTGCTGCACCATTACGTCACGCCACGCCACGCCACGCAACGCCGCGGTCATCAGATCAAAAGCAAACGAGGTCTCGAGCAGCACCTCGAGGACAATAAGGCGTTGAGTACTCGTGGCCGCGACTCGATTCGCTAATTACCCGAAACAGCTTAAAGCGTCGTCCAAGAAAATACGTCGGCGATATCTGGGTCGATCCGAAAATAACTCCGATACGCATCCACCCGCCTCATCTCGCCCTCCTCTCGCTCTCGGCTGAATGAAACGCATCCTCGTCTCCTGCAGGCATCGCGTCGTCCTCCTCCGTTCCACGTTTCCTTTCGTCTCGTCTCCTCGCGCTCCTTTCTTTTCCTCTCCTCCCACCTTACCACCGAGCTCCTTCGCGGCGATTAATTTGCGAGGCCGCTACTTCGGTGCGAGGCTCGATAGCTCTTAAATCCGGCACCGTATCTGCGACGTAGAAACCGCTCCTGGTAATGCACAACTCGACTCGGACCATTTGTAATGATGCAATTCGTGATTATCCTTTACGAGGCTGCGATTATTTACGACCGCGAGCACGCGGCGCGGCGCTGCGCTGCGCCTTCTCCGGAGGCGCGTGAGTTATGCCGTGCGGCATCGCGCGGTGCCGAGAATTACTTAATTTCCGACGCTGCCGATAAGCCGTCTAAGACGATCGCGAAGAGGAACATAATCGCGCCTCCTCCGTTATTGCGCTCATCGAAACGCGCGAGTGCGACGTATTAATTTCCCGACAACTTCTTAGCTACCGTCACGCGTCGCGTCGCGTACGCGCGAGGAGGAAGTAAGGACCGGTCGTTTAAAGAGAGACGCGCGTTTTACGCACGTGGAATCGTTAAAAAGAATGCTCGGTGCACGTGTAGTGCGCAGGGGGATGTCGCAAGGCTTGACAGGGCGCGCACGTTAGTCATGAATTCCTCCTGAATTATAGCACCACTTTGTCCTCTCTGGGAACTGTCTGTCTCTCGTAATAACCGTCGGTGTTTAAATACGACGCGAGAGCGAAAAGAAGAAGCGCCGATCCTCGCGCAGCGACGCCCGCTCGCAGTCGCCGCTCTCTCACTCCGTTTTTATCGTTACTTCCATACCGCCTTTTTTCCTCGCCCTTTTTCCTCCTCCTGTCACTCGTGCATCTCGCATCTCGTCGTTTTACGTTCACCCTCATTCGGGGACGCGGATCGTTTTGCCGCAATTAGTTTTGCGGCCGGCGCGCGCCTCTAAATCGGGCGGCGATCGTAAATCCGCGCCGACACCGACCCGGAATTCATACGCCGTACGATGCACCGTGGAAAATTGGAGCGTATCGCGATGCACAGCGAGACCCTTACCTCGGGGTGGTCGGCGTTGAAAAATTGACGCGTTACGCCGGTAAAACCGCGATTTCGGATATTCGCACGCGATCGCGCGTGTATTTTTGGCAAAGACCGCGGGCTGCTCGACGCATTTCGCGTTTTCTTCACGCTATATGCTTATCAATGTTTCCTCCAATTTTCCGCATGACAGGACACAAAGAACTCCGAAGCAGCATTTTTACAATTGCTCTTCCGTGCTTTATTATAACCGTCTCCAACTTTTTTAAGGCCCCAAGTTAAATAGTCATTTCTACATTTTACAACTTGAAGAAAATTTTTTATTTTATGTAATAAGCATGTGACTGCCAAACGGAATGAATTTAGTCCATCAATTGTGTGTGTCCGTTTTAGAGGAAATTGTTCTTGTTATACGCTACAATTTCGCGAACACAATTAGGAAAGTTTCGCCCGCCACGGTTTGGCGGATCCGAGTCTTCATAACGCACTGAGTGTTCGGTCGTTGACGTGATGTCGCTCGCGGATAATAATCCGCCCGTATCTGAGAGGGCGGCTCGTGAGAAATTAATCTCGGCATTATATTGCCACGGCGACGTCTGGCTGCCGCTTTATTTCGGACTTTTGGCCCGACCTACTCGCTACAAGTATATCTGGCTGCCGAAAGTGTTTAGCACCTTCTTCTTGTGTTCTATAATCAACAAAGTGTCACATACCGCGAAATGATGTCTCATCCGACTCGACTCTATATTCACCTTGGTGCCCAAAAGCTTTAATCATGGTGCGTCATTGTTAAACATTTTTCCTACATCGTATTTCCCATCTACGAGTTTGCGATTCTTATAAGCAAAGCAGCTCTCAGCTCCTCCCTTGAATTTTTTTTCCATTAGAAGCAACTACGTTTGAACTCTACGATACGAAATTTTCTGTACACTGATTCGTTCGATATGCGCCGAAACCGTATCCACCGACGGCGATCAAGATGTTATCGGGCGTTCGATCTCGATGCGGTGATTGACTGACGTCCCCGTAATTACGGGAAAGGCACGTGTCGCTCCACCAAATATAAAATTAGTCCCGACTTCGCCACGAGATATCGAGAGATAACCTGTCGCGCTTTCACACGCTCCTTTCTCACGCCCCCACGTGTAACGCCTTTCGAAATCTCGGCGATATATACGCGTATAGATTTTGACAAGCAAAGCCGATAACGACTATGTAATTTCATCTTTTATTATCACCGCGACAGATCGCTAAGACCCGTCCGATCAGAGATCAGAACCGGTATGATTTCGGCGAGTTGAAATTTCGATGTTCTACACTCACACGGATTATTCTTACGTCTACTCGTGAATCTGAAAATGCGTTATCGACAGCAAATTATTTGCAGTAACAAATTGTAATAATGCCATGGATTTCAAATGTTATACGCGCGTATTCCGCGACGCTGCTGAAATCTTTCAACGAAAATCTTTTAGGTTTGATTACATCATACGAAAAGAATGTAATTCGGCGAAACAACTTCGCATATACCTTCGTGTTTAGATATACAGATAGAAGTTAATGAAATCGTAGTCGGATTGTCTCTCGCTTCTACCAATTCGCCCAATTTGGTGAAACTCGAATCCCGGTGGGAACATGCTTGTTAGGAACAAGATTTTTGCCAAATAAACCTATATAAGGAATTGTAGGATTCAGATTATTCAGATTTATTCCACTACAAAGTTAATTTACAGCAGCTATTACAGCTAGGGCGCCTATTAACTTGAAAGATAAAAACCTTATACTCTGAACAAGTTTGAATACTTGATATCTAATAACAAGAATATTTGAAACATATATTTAAATTTTTAAATCTGAAATTTAATATAAAAATTTCAATAAAAAATTTATAGTTACAAAATTCTCCAGTAAGATAATTATATCAACAATATAAAGATATTTCGTATGTAACTTAATTTTTATATATGAATGATAAGCAGAAGTGAAAGTTTGCTAAATATTGCAAGTACTCTGCGATATTGAAACTTCTACTCTTAACATCCGTACTAAGCAATTTATTCGTGGATGTAACAGCGACGCACGATGGAGGGGTAGGGGATGAGCCGTGATCGTTACAAAAACACCCTCGGAACGGCCGGTTGCTGTCCGTTTGATTCACCGTTTCCTGCGATCGTCGTATTTTTGTCCGCGCGTGCCTCCACTTCGTTTCTTTCGCTGCTGTCTCTCGCCTCGTCCTTTTTCCGCACTCTCTCAAACTCTCCTCCCCCCCCCTCGCGCTATCTACGACCCTGTCGTATTTTCTTACGCCTTCAACCCTTTCTTTTTTTCGTTCGCGGCGCTCGCGGCCCTCCCACGCGACGCGAAGAAAACACTTCGCGTGTCCGTGTGCGTGGTCTACGAAAGGGCGAAGGCACGCACGCACGCACGCGCGTGGAGGTGAGCCTTACGTAGGTTTAATGAGCGCTATTATGACCTAGTTGCACTCGACATCGCGCACATAAATCCTCGCGCTACATTAATCCTCGAGAATCTCGAACTCTCCCGAGTGGTACCGACGCGCGTGAGCAGGCAAAGCCGCGGAGAATTTATTAATCGCTCAAGAAAGAAAAAACGGAGTCCCCCTGCGCGGAAGAATGATGATCGCACGGGTCCGGAAGCGATGAGCGCCGCCGCGACGCGAAAAATTAAGAAATCTGTGAGAAGATCTTCGCGCAATTCGCGCCCATAAATAAGCGGATGAGTCGAGATTTCGGAAACGCGTAGACATATTTATTATATGTGACTCATATTTGTTTGATCATTAATTAATTGATATCGCAGATCATTTGCTAATTATATTAACTACCGATCGCTGATTATCTCACTGGAATTTTGAGACTGGACTTTGAATTTATAAGACGTCTCTGTCTCTGATATCCTCAGGAAACTTATGTACTTCCAAAACGGTATCTAGTTATCTCTCTGATTAATTCCGCGAACATTTCTCTCCGCGCGGATTTAATTTAACTTTAAAAACCGTACTCCTTCGGGTCTCCGGCACACCACGAAGATACACGGCGTACAACGCGTGATCGTATGAAGGAAAAAAAGAAGGAAGAAAAGGCACGACGAAATACAAGAAAAGGTGAAAAATAAATTCACGCTGCCGCGCTCGCGCCTCTCCTCGCGTCTTTATCTCTCGTCATCGCTTTCTCCCTGGCGGCGTGATTTACGCCTGGGTTGTCTTCCTTAATTAGGTTAAGGCTCTTTGGTCCTGGTGTTGCTCGCTCACCAGAGGGGAAGACGAAAGAGGAGCGTCAGTGCTTCCGATTCGCCCGCGAAATTTACTCGGCGCGCTCCGCTTAGTGTAAAACGTCCGTGGTTCGTTACAGTGACTGAAAGACCGCGGAAACTTTACGGGGCTCGCCTAATTAATCGCCTTTCGTTAGTATCCTTTCGTCGCGCTCGCCGACCGTTATTACGCTTCATTGGTAGCTTTACGGGGCCCGCGCTTCGTGAGGAAGAGAGAAAGAGAGACGCTTAACGAAGCGTGACACGGTAACCGACGACGGTTTAAGTAGTAACCGCCTTCTACGCCCTGGTTGGTCAGCCGTTGCGTACTCGCAGCCACCGAAGGCTGTTCTAGGCCGTTTGGTAGTAACCGTTAGGCAATGCTTCTTGTGCACCGGTTACCTTAAGCGTTCGTCTGAGCGCGCCCGTTGTCCTTGCGGAGATTCGAGCTACCGTGTAACTGCTCGAAAAGCACACAACGACGACATAATCGCCGTTGACCCGTGAACGTAAGAAGAAAAGAAGAGAACGAGCGCTCGAATCACCACGCTCGACTAAAGAGTTATTTTCTTTTCTTTGTCCCTCTCTCTAAAAGTAATTTCTTTTTTCTTGCGCGTCGATCGAGAAATATAACGACGCGACTGTAGCATTCATGCGTTTGCAGTCTGCATTCTTCGCAACGTGCTCGACCCGTCACGCGGCTCGAAGTCGCATTTTTCGTACGCATTTTGATACGGCTGACGCCACCTTTATGGCGCATTAGGTCGTAACTCGTGACACTTCGCCGCTTGATTTACGCGATGCGACCGTGCCGTTTTTATTAATTCGCAGGTAAGATACGCTGTCTCGATTTAGTAAAAGAGTCGACGCGTTATTTCGCGGTAACGTGAAATCTCTGTAGCGCGTCGCGCCGGGATAAAAGCGACGACGGAGGTAGTCCGGGACGTGCCGTTGCTCTCGCGAGGGAAACTCCGAAATTTATTAACTTGTAAGGTACGTTCTTGCGCCGGGCAACACAGCCACCCAGAACTCAATAAAATATACTTTCGTTACTTTCTCGCGGTCTCTTTTTCCTTCCTGTTCTCCACGCCGTTCTGGCTCACGCTCGTTTATTTGTTGGCCGCGCGATAAAACCTCTCTCCTCTTTCTCTCTCTCTCTCTCTCTCTTCCTTCCTCTTCCCCGTTTCTTCTTCTCATCCCGGCGTGAGATCTCTCTTTCTCTCTCTCTCTTTCTTCACCGGGATCTTTTCATTTAAACTGTCCGCTGGTCGTAAGAAATAATGCTGGAAAAAGTCCCCGCTTACTCGACTCAGTTACGAGATACCCTTTTTAACGATCGCACTTAACCGCGCCTTTTGACGCTGACGTACGACGTACACAATATTCGCGATTGCAACGGGAATTAAGCCCGATATAAAAATGCAGTCCCTTTGGTGGCCGATCGGTGGACAGAGGTACATCGTATACGTTTCTTCACGCTTTATACCGTTCGAGTTACGAGGATCTCGTATCTCCTCTCTTTCTTTTCGCAAATCCTTAACGTACACAGCGAGAAAGATTCGGCCGTGAAACAAACGTCGTGTTATTGTAAGATCAGCAGGTACATACAGATATTTTAGATGCGCGATCGTCCATGCCTGAATTACGTAAGTTCGCATCGTAGAAGGTCGGTGGCAGATTTGACGAGCGCCACTTTTCGGATGTTCCCTCGCTGGCGACGCCGGCAACGCAAACCGACCGTGATAATGGCAGCGCGTATGTTTTTCGCGATTCCGTAAAGTATGATCGGTACATTGGCGAACGGCGGCACGGTCTATGATCAACTATAAAGGCCATCTGTTCGCTTTTAGAGTCTCCTTTATACCGGCATACGATGACGTCACTCTCGCGCCGAGATAAAACGAGACGCCCACTCCGCCACCGCGAGTCGCGTAACACCTTGCACTCTTCTTTGTCTTCCACCTCCGCGTTCCTCCCCTCGTCCTGTTTTTCGTGAGGAGCCATCGAATTCTCAACGAGCCACATTGACTGACGCGCGTGTTATACGATGGGACTTTAACGAGTGTTCGTCTAATCGTCGTGAACCGCATTTCGAGGAAAGTCTCGCGCGAGACTGCTTTTGGCACGGTTATTGTCATGAACGTCATTGTCGTTCGTAAATCACTTACCCGCGCTCGTTTCGACGCGTCCATGGCGACTAGGTGCAATAGTAGTCAACGGGAAGACGACTACTATTGCTTCGATCGATCGAATTTGTTTCTAGGAAAGAATCGATATTTGTTTCTTCATTTGTCCACTCTTGCTTCTTTTTCCGCGAAAAGTTGTTATTCTCCATGGTGACCACTGGTCAGGGAAAACCTGGAAATCAGGGAAATGTCAGGGAATTAAAAAATGGTCAGGGAAATCAGGGAAAAGTCAAGGAATTTTTTAATTAATCAGGGAAACGAGAAGAAACAAAGCTTCCTCCATAATTAAAAAGAACCAAAGTTCAAAGAATAATTTTTTCTCACATGGTGGGAATTCTTAATTAATCAAAAGAAAATGTTGAAAATTAAAGTACATTTACGTTAAAATATTTCGTATACACAAGCGGCATTTTTATAAATTCGGTAAAAGAAGAATTGTTTCCCGGGTACATCTCTTTAATAAGCGCTGTGCACCGCGCAGCGCTCATACGCGCTACTGTTTATTCCAAAGTTCCAAAGTTCCTTGCTGTTGTTTAAATTTCTTAGTTTCTACACGGAGAAAATTTTATATTAAAATTTACTATGTATTTCAGTAGCCGTGGACTATTGCTGGAATTATAAAAATTTTTACTATGTAAAACAATGAAAAACATAGTAAAAATTTTTAGAATTTCAGCAATAGTCCACGGCTACTGCCATACATAGTAATTTTTAATATAAAATTTTCTCCGTGTATAAAAGATATTCTATCTAGTTAATATGTACGTTTGTAGATGGATCTAAATACAAGAAAATTTGATACAAGAATAAAACTATTGACCAAATGTGAGTAATGTTCGCTGTAATGTTTATGCAACAAAATTTAAAAAGAAATCAATCCTGTTGTTAATCTCTGTGGCTTAGTTATATAAATACAATTTTCCATCACCATTAAGCAGATTGTAAACATGTTTTTAAGTAGCGATTAATTTGGAGCTTTATTAATTAGTTATTCGTATTGGCACTTGACTATTAATTTGTATTTTAGTCAGGGAAAAATTATAATTTTGTCAGGGAAAGTCAGGGAATTTTTTTTCGCTCTTTTTAGTAGCCACCATGTTCTCTCACAGCGAAAGGTTAGGTTTATCAGAATTTTAAATAACGCATATTCTCTACAACTCTACACACCAGATTTGATCTTTTCGATGCTCAATTTTTATCTTTCACGTATCTCTATTGCTTCTTCTTCCGCAATGTTATTTTCTCATAGCAAAATATTTATCAGAGTTATATTATTTTAAATAACGTGTATTCTCTACAACTCTACAAACCAGATTTGATCTCTTCGAGACTCAATTTTTATCTGTTTAAATGTTGCATATGTTCAATTTCAACCTTTAATTTCATCAAACCACTTGATTACACTAGTTTACAAGATTTTGTGCAAGAGCATTTAAACACTGTTTCTAGAGTAATTTTCAACGCTAAGCGACGAATCTACCATCAAAAAATTTCCATCAAGTTCGGATTTTGAGATATAAGTGTAGAAGACGGAAAAAATAACGAAGCCGACTGCGACTCGAACTCGGGATCCCTCGCTTTCCACGCCTAGCACCTAGCATGCTAATCCACGGCCGCTCCACTACTCTCGTAATTATCCCGATCTCCTATCAATAATCGGTCTTACGGCCCTGTATTCCTACATAAGAAAAGTCATTTTTACGATATATAGCGAATTTTTTATTGAATTTAAAAAAATTAGCAGTGTTGAGCATTTCATTTTTGTTTTTTATGTGACTTTGGATTAGTTTCGCGTATTAGTGTCCAGCAGTAGTCGCCTAACATGTTTTCGTTTCAATATTCTGGATAACGTTTCTCAATTGTTATCAATTCTGATAGTTTTTAATAAAAAAATGCCGAACAATTACAAATAACATTGGCTCGCGCCATTTGACCGATCTTTAAGAATCGTTTGCGATCTCGTAAAGGTGCGCCGCGAGATTTCGTAAGGCGGCGTTAACGCCTTCCACCGAGGAATCGATCGAGCCAGCCTGGTCGCACGTTGGCGCCGTGCCAGCACGGGCATCCCGACACTTCCCGAGATGGTGGACCGAGTCCGACCGAAGGCAAGCGTCCCGGCGTCGGCGTCGGCGTCGGCACGTCGGACGTCCGTCAGTGCGCGTGTGACATGGCTGCGAAGCGCTGCTACGGCGACCTAGACGACGCCCTCCACCTCGCGATGTGAATACACCCGCCCGCGACACCCTCGCCTACGATCCTTGCGCGACTCCTCGGGCTCGCAGTGGTACATCGATACCCAAACCGATACGAAGATGAGTCACAGTGATCGAACGCTGCACAAAAGACTACAGTCTCAATAATGCGATCGATCGTCGTGTGACTGATATTGATACGTCAGAAAGCAGGAAGAGGAAGTCAGTATCATTCATAGGAGGATTCCTCTATCGTTCTTTCACGTTATCATTATCGGCGGTGCATCGTGTCACAACTGTACTCTCTTATCGGTGATTGCGCAAGTTCTTAATTGTCTGAAGATTCGTGTAGACAGGGATAAAAGACGGTCATTGGCGTGACGGAAAATCAGGACGAACGTTGTTTCGGAGTTTTCCGAGATTTCTTTCGAGGCTCGATCGCTCGATCGATCGTCATGTCGGGTCTCTGATTGTTGAGGCGGCACGGTGATCGCGGAGATCGAAACGCGTGGACAGGAACAGGCGGAACGATGTAAAAGAAAAGTGCGAGGTGACCCGAACTGTACAAGATGGCAAGTCGAAAGGGTTGACCCTTAGCAAGTGCGATCTTGTCTCGCGCGTATGAAGCACAACGTACCATTCCCATAGACAGATGAAGAGCTGCATTCCCTCTAATCTCGATCGCGGCGAAAACAGTGGGCGACTGTTTTCGAAAAATTGTATAAATGCACGCACAGAAAGCGTGCGTCGTCAGCGCATATTTATTCCTAATCGAACGTTAATCACTTTAATTAGTAAGATTCGCCACATTTAGTGCTATCTCTCGTTCTCATTTCGTGGCGCCAGAGTGTGAACTATAAACTGTTACTGCAAGTCGAACTCTCTTGAAACGCCAGCTGCTGCTTATAGCAATATACATCGCCAGAGCTTTGAGTGCCTTAAATTATATTAATCTAAGTTTTCTCGGCGGCATTCGATGTAGCATAACGCAACTTTGACCGGGAATATGGACGATCGAGGATAAATCTCGGAATCGCGATCGGTAATCGATGATCGACGCGGACAGTGCATGTAATACGGCTGCGGGTTGCCCGTCAAGACAATTTTCTCTCGTGTCTAACTAGGATAATTCGTCGCGACGCGAAAAGTGCAGAGAGAGAGAAAGAAAGAGAGAGAGAGAGAGAGAGAGAGAGAGAGAAAGAAAGAGAGAGAGAGAGAGAGAGAGTGGGTGCATGTGAATGTGCGCGCTCGTGCGTGTCTATGCGCGAAGTGCATAAAACGACGATGGGATATCGGTGAGATCACGAGGTCACCGCAGAATGCCTGAGCCGAGGGCAAAGCGCTGTAAACACTGTGACGGTACGGTACGCGTGGCTAGCTGGACTGCAACACGTCATGATGAGTGGTTACCTCGCTGACCCTTAACACACCTCGATCGCCTGCGACTAACATCTGTGTCGACTAATAAAGAGTGTTACGTTTGAGCCGAGATTGCGTTTCAATCCCATTAACCCCCTACCGCTATTGTGTTCGTGTGAGAGTTACAGAACGTCGCTTCGTCACGCTGAGTTTTACGCGAAGTCGACGAGTATGTAAGTTAAGCGGCGAAGTTGACTTGTCGAACGTAGCCGAGGCAACATTCCGCTTGACTTGCGCGACTTCGTCATTAAATGTCGTGTCGCGCGTACACTGAAAGCAATATCTTCATGAAACTTTTTTCAAGTTAAAATGAAAGAAACATAATAAATCTGAGAAATGAATAATTATAATAAGCTGATCATGATAACATCATTAATCTGCGAGTCGTTTATCATGTAACTGTTGGCGAACAACTTGACTTGACTTTCCACGTTAAAACGTTTCGATGGAACGAAAGTAGGATTTTTCACGAACGCAAAGAATATCAATCGGGATAGTACTATTTTATTTGTGGGTCATTTATTCCACGACTGCGACCGGACATTTGGACCAGGCTTGAGGCAGACCGAGACGAATGAATGCGCAAAGCGCATTCCGGATCGGGCGGCGACCACGTCCAACTGCACTCCTCCCCCTCTCCACATCTCGTTCTCTCTTCCTCGGGCTTTTTCTCTTCATCCCTCTGTCCTCGTCTTGCCCTTTTTTCCCGTCACCTCTTGCACTCCATTCTGCCAGTATTTTTACCCACGGTTATTCACCCTCTTATCTGTAGGCGCTTGACGGTTATCCACCTGTACTAACCATCGGTTTTTACGTACCAATCCTGCGTGATCGCATTTTATCGCAGCCTTCCAGAAGTTCCGTATATTACGCGGAATTTACCCGCGAGTGGTCGCTTTTAGGAATATAGCGGCTATTTTAAAAATCGGATTTGAGATCAAGATCTTGCTGCCGGATTGGTGGTTTATTTGAATTTCTTTTGCGATTAAATTCCCCTGTAAACATCGAACCCTACAAGTATGCTAACGATCACTTCGATTCCTGGTATTGACCTACTTACTTTCCTCAACGATTTTACCCCGGGAACGCTTTCTTTACTGCTGCATCTGTTGGTAGTTTAATGGTAGTTAAACATCGTTGGTAGTTAAACATCGTCGCAAAATACAGCCAGACATTCGCCATAAGTGTCAAGTGGTATAGCTTAAAATGCATATCGTTCTTTAATTAGGGATGGGACCGTTTCTAAGGGAGAAACTTCACGGATGATAAATGAACCGTATTTCCGTAGGCGCTTCGAAGAGCTAATTATATATATATATATATGTAGGATGTACGCTAAGTTGATTTTCTCGATAGTCGGAAATCTAAGTCAGAAAGCTTTCAGCCGAACACGATAATATATGATGTTTGAAAAGCCGAGCATTTCTTTTCACTCTCGTAGGTAAACTTATTCTTCTAATCCGTCTTTTTTTTAATTAGCTGTGCTAATTATGGAACTCAGTAAAATAAACTATCACAAAATCATATCTATTTCAACTTATAGATGAATTTTTAAAGCTGGAATTTCAGATCTTTTTTTTGTGGAAGCTGTTCTTTTTTGATATAATAATTCTAATTTCTAAAATTCACGCATGTTTCTGCAAACTTATTTAACTTTCATCTTGGATGTGCTTGTCAAGAACTTTACGTCGACATCCCATGAACATAAAACAAACGAATCAGCTCGTTTCGCGAATATAGAAACGATGATGTGATCTTGCCGAAAAAGTTGAAGGTTACATGCTTAAGCTTTGTCTCATACCGAGTGCGTAATATATCGTCCATTTGCATCCACCTTTTCTTGTATTTCAAAGAGAAATGGTAATCGAGCGGCAGCGAAATTCTATTCTCGTTCTATCGGACAGACTTCTTTTTTATTTCCTTGTCTTCTGATCGCGCGGTTACGTAATGCGAAGCTTATTTTTACGTTTTTTTTTCGCGATGGTCACCGAATTTGTGATCAATAAGTATAAAATCGTCGGCCCTCGTGGGCGTTGACAATCGCATGATCGCGGGATGGATCGTCCGAGCCGGACGAGACGATCGATAAATCTCTATCTAAATTTATCCTCCCCACGGGAACATGTTGCTCGTAATCCGCGATGTTTTTTTCGATTTATGGCCAGCGCCTTCCAACTACAGTTTTACAGCTTTGCGCTATTGCGTAAACACACATTATCGCACGTTATTCCGTAAATTCATGGCAATTACTCAGCCGC
This sequence comes from Aphaenogaster ashmeadi, assembly GCA_003063805.1. NCBI lineage: Eukaryota > Metazoa > Arthropoda > Insecta > Hymenoptera > Formicidae > Aphaenogaster > Aphaenogaster ashmeadi. The sequence goes on from NJRQ01000298.1 coordinate 91,799, forward strand.
TATAGTGATCGTTATAATGCTCTCGGGGCATGGTGTTTCATCTTGACATATGTTTGATTTTTGGAGTTTAATTTTTCGACGATGCCGGCGCGAAGTCTAGCGCCCATCTCACGACGGCATAAAAGTGATTCGTAGATACGCGAATGGCTCATAAACATTGGGTCGAGCAGCTGTCGATGGAATACACGGGCTATATTTAAGCCTGACTGCGTTGGGCATCCCATGGCCGGTCTTGACAATAGATCGGACACGAATTCATTCCGCTCGGAGCGCGGCTTACGGGACGCGCGCGTAATCAGAATACAGATGTGATTAATCGTTTCCTAAAACCGACGCTCCAGCTCGGCCGGCGGCAGTCAATAGCAGAGCCAGGAAAGAATGCCGCGTCCAAATATTATGAAAGTAGGTCTAAGAATTTCGGGACATTGACGGGCGGCGCTGCCGCCCACGTCAGCGTGGATTTAAATGGCTTTTAAAGAGCAACTCTTTTAAGCGACTTCGGGTTTACTGTGTAAACGTTATAAATCTAGGCCAGCCTAGGCGAGGACGAGATCACGAACGTGCGCTAACAGGTGGACCGTGCATCAATTTTATCCAGCTCCCGTGTCATTATCATCGCCGCCGGTCGTTTCTGTCGCAACCTGCCACGCGTTCGGCTCGTTTTCGTGGCTCATCTACGGACGACAAGAGTCGAACTGGAACTAGATCTCGTCCAGCGTGGCCGACCTTCGCAGGATTCGCGACGGGTCGTTCGGCGGGATGAGAATTTGGCAGCTCGTGGCTCTGGACGACTCTTTCGATTATTTATCGGCACGGTATGCGCGAAACGTGGGCGGTGGCCCCCCCCTCCCCTTTCTCTGCTCCACCTCTTTTTCGTTTTCTGGCCGGACTCCAAACGACAGCGACACCCTCACACCTATGATTTTATTTCTTGTACGACGGCCGGGTATACGTGCTGGCGCGTCTACCATACTGACGCCTTCGAGTGGAAGTCTTACGTGCGAACGCCTACGCACGCACGCGCGGTTACAGGCTTACGCATTACGTCGTCGCGATTACGTGCATCTTTCGCGGATCACGCATCACGTTTGCGGACTCTCGGATCCACGCCTTCAACGTTAACACAAGTGCACGAAGTGTATTAGATACGACTCGATATTGCACAATAAAAGAAATATGCGCAAAGATGCGTATAAAACACGTTCAAGAAAATGACTTCTTTTTACCGTATCAAGCTGTGCATTTTACTCGGTTTCATTAGGTGAAAATTGCGGCAATCTGAAATTGCGGTCGTCGAGATGAAATAGGAATAATGATGCACCTAATAAAAGTGTTTGCGAAATATAAATTAGAACAGTTGCGATTAATAAATAGAAAATTAAATCAGAAGACAGACTATACGAATATTATAAATGGATTTGTAGTAGGCTACATATTGTCTATACAATAACATTAGTTGCAATACATGCATATTGTATCTAATTATTGTTTATACAATACTTTATATTAATAACACATTTTATATTCAATTCTAAATACTATTTTTATAGACAACTAAAAAATACTATTTTCATTAGACGATTTATATATAAACATTAAATTTTACAAAATTAGATGAATAAATTAATCATATAAAGTAAAAGAAAAGAAAGATGCTTGATAATTGCAAAATTATAAATAGAAAGAATTGATGGGCTAAATATGCAAGAAACTGCAATAAAATATTAATCATCGCTCTTTTTACGACGTTATAAAACGTTCTTTCTGTCTGCATTAAACAACGGTATTTCTCTTTTTCGTTCTGACAGCAAGAGCCATGGCTTGAGCTTGCTATTTTTGTCGTCGCGATTAGGCTTGTTTATGACGGTGGCACAGAATGGGAGTAATCCCCGAAATATGACATTACGCTCAGTATATTTAACGGTGTACGCCGTTGTCGATTAATTCCGATAGAGTAACGTAATATCCGCCGTCTTCCTTTCCCCGTAGTCTTTTCCGCCTCCCGTTTCGGTGCACACGCGCCGCGTTCTTCTGTTGGTCTTGGCAGATACAAGCGTGGTTTACGCCGTAACAGCTGTGCGCGCACGCACTTTGCTCGCGCAAAACATCGCTAATGGACCGACAATCCCGAATCCAGTCGGTTTAAGCGTATATATATGTGTATAGTATGCGCTTTATCCATACGCACTTCCTTTGTATTTTTCTTGTTCCTGAGATTGTATCGACGCATGAAAATAATACGTGAAGTTGAACCAAAAATCTACACTCTGACTTTGTAATATCTGAATGTTACATAGTAATCCTCTCATACATCATAAAATATTATTATTATATGTAGTAATTTTTAATTAAACGATTTTTGTGTGACACTGGTACGCAGATCATTCCAAGTAATCTCTTCTTAAATCATCGTAAATTTAGAGATAAAACTAGTGGTTATTATTTAAATAGAAATTGGTATTATGATTGAATAATAAAGACCATTTCAAATACTCTTACTAATTTCCATAAACTATCGGCTATATATATACTTAAACTCTGCACAAGTTTATTCTCATATTAATAATATGAATTCCAACAGGAAACCTCCGTGAAATAAGAAGTCAAATGAAAACGTTCACGTGCAAACACGCTTCCTTATCTATAAGCTATAGCTTCGTTTTCCGCAATTCGGCACGTTCGATTTTGTCATTGAGTCCCGAACGTTTCCGCACGCGCTATGAATGGTATCGCGCGGCGTGAATCATCGTATTTATTACGCACGCCAATGAAATTCGGCGGCTGCCCGATATATAGATATGCTGCGTACATACGTGCAGTGCGATGCGCGTGCATATGTGCGTGCATATGTGCGCGCACCCGATGTGCCGAAGCTAAACATTCCGCGGAGCATTCACCCTGGCATTGCTGTAAAAATAAACGGATCACCAACGCTGCGCACCCGCCCCATCTCCGCAGAGGTTTCTGTTTCATTTACGATACCACTGAACCGAAGGTGACGTCGCTCTTCCTATCTCGCGGCTTCCTCAAATCAGCGGATGACCTTCGTGGTTGCGACGTCTCGACGGAAGCTAACAGATATATCCTCCAGATCACAAAACGAAGCCACCGTCTTAACAATGGCGATCTAGATTCAATTCAAGATAAATCTTGAAATCTAAATCTCGAATCTCGAGATGCCCGAAGTATCCTCGGGAAATGCGAAAAGTTCCACGAGCTTTCACGAGAAATCCGGCAATTCTCTAGTATTTTCCGCGAAACATAAGCGAAGAAAAGAATACGCTATCGCGAATACGTGCCAAGTGAGTCAGTGAGTTGGATGGCACACGAAATTAGATCGCGTAGCTATTACGCGCGACCACCGGCGACGTCCGGCTGTTCCCGTCCAATTTGCATCATTGGAACGTACCTGTGTTGATTCAGCGGTTCGACGCGGCACATTCTTACGACGCGTTCTTTAGTCACACCTATTACATTGTCGTCTCGCCTTAATCGAGGCTGTCGGTGATTTTTTGGCGGCGCGACATTTTGCAAATTACACGTACTTGTCAAAAGTAGTGCGGTAGCCGTCGTTCGGACTAGACGTCGCCGTTGTCCTATCGCCGTACATCATTCGCTATACTTAGAACGGAACGAGTGCCTTTTGCAGCGAGCGAGAGCGGCGAAGACCACGACTCATCACGTTAATTCACGTTGCTGCAAAGAACTTTCGCTCATAAATTAGACGAAGATATGCAGAAAAAATTTATATAGGAGATCAGAAACATATCAGAATAACGAAATCTCAAATTTCTGTTAAAAGACAAATTCCACAGGAAAGATTTAGTTAAAATGCAAAATTTTATTTTATTTTATTTTATTAAATTTTATTTTATTTTAAAAACAATTTTTTAACAGTTTTTGTGATGGGAGGGTGTTGGGGGGAGGGGGGAGAATCTAATAGATGCTTTAGCATTTATTATTATTAAATTTAATACTCGTAGAGGACCACAATCCGTATGGTTGATACGTAGTAATAAATAGAATACCATCTATGGCCAGTCAAGTCGTCTTACAATTTATTATATTTTATTTTATTATTTATTTACATTCTTGATGTTTAGTTTGCCAAACTTAACCTTGTAGAATAACATTGAGTAGACATTAATTTCATGTTTGATAATATTTTAATTACTCATATTTTACATTTAAATGAATCTGGACCGTAAACAGCGCGACAAGAATTAGAAAGCCTTCTGGCACCATTTTGACGACGAAACACCCTATATATACCTAATAACGAGAGTCCACGAATGGAACAACAACGGAATCCGAGATGAAAAACGACGATTAGAGATATGACGACACTTGACGTGGACTTGGCGAGGAGTCTAGGAAGCGACGCGGCTGTTGTAGCCCTTAATGAGCCCAACGTGAGATCAGTCCAGCCTCTTTAACTTCGTTGCTTCTGTCAACCGTCTCTGTCCGCTAAGAACTTTCACTGTCTTCTTCTTCTACTCGTCCTCTTCGTCTCCTCCTCCGCCTCTCCACTCTCGTCCGCAGCACGTCGTCCGGAGGATGACCTGGATGGTACCCAAACGAAATACCACCTTCACTGCTTCCTTTTTCACGAGCCATTTTGGAGAAACGGTTGTCGCTCCAGCCTTCTTGGATTATAACGCTTTAGGACTAGCGAGCGGAGATGATGCAACCTCGTTTTCACCCTTTGAGACGCAAACAACCGTGATACATAGCTGATTTTTTTATTTTGTTTTCACAGAATTCTTGCAATGATTCTAAGAAAACATCCATTTTAGAGAAATATGTTGTATAAATGATATTTATAAGGATATACCTGGACATACATTGTAACAAACTTTATTTTCAACTCTTCTTTTTATGTATAAAATACGTATGTCAAAGGATTCAGGAAGCAAATTTTTTTTTTACACATTTACCGCTCGAGAATATGATCGATCGCGTGGTGAATTGGCGACCGACCGTGGTTGCAACGTGCCAGAAAGATGATTGAATAACCTTACGTTCCTCAGCGGTAATTTTGTTGAGCAGGTCGACGTCAGTGCCATTGAGTGCTATCGAGTGCCAATGAACTGATCTCTCGATACCTACGTAATCGTTTTAGTCTCGAGGGTAGACGTACTCCCGGACATCACGACAGTCATACCTGATCTACCGCGACGTCTGTCGTAGAATTGTATGATAGATTAATTGAATGTTAGGCAATAGGCGCGGTTTCGTGAGATCTGGCACGTATTTTGGCGATAAGCTTCGCCATTATCTACTTCCTGTTAGCGTCATTGTATGCTCGCTAGCGAGCGGTAAACTGCAGCGACGAATTGGCTGCCTTCCGGGCTGCGTTCTAAGTCGAGTTGGTCGACACGAAAGTCGTTTGCCATCTCGACGAACGGAGACGGCCAATTTTCGCGACAAATATTTTCAGGTATTTTTAAGCGGATTAGGCTAGGTAGAACTAAGTGGATAGACGACGGAAATATGTGTTGGAGAATATTTAGAGCGTATAAATATTTGAGAGGATACGCGAATTACCGGATGTCGATAATTAGAAGACATTACATGCATATAGAACGTTTTAATACTTAATTATTTCCTTTCGGAAGCTTAGCGATTTCTCGACGAAAATTTGAAATTGGAGATATCTCTTAATCAAGATTATATTTTATATATAATCATATCTTAAACATTTTATTAATATTAAATTTTAAACGATGTTTTAATTAGCTTTAAAATGAATGTGCTGATAAAATATCCATCTTATTCATCCGTCATATTAACCAAGTATATATGACTTTTTTAGTTATACTATTTAGTATACACGGAGAGAATTTTTCGTTATATTTTGCCGCAAAATTCACTACAAATTTTACTATGTTTGGTAATAAGCTTGGAACAACTTGGCAACCTGTCAAATATTATTGGTAACGAAAGAAATTTCTGAAATATGGAAGAAAACATTTTATAAACAACATAATAAAAATTACCAAGCAGATTGTAACACCCGACACGAAAAAAACCGAGAATCATCGGACTTAGCCAATAAATTACCATGCTGCATGGTAAAATTATCATGAGCGACTAAGTTAGATTGAAAATATTATGCTGTATTGTAAAATTTATATAAGATATTTTACATGTTTAGCACTACTTGGCATCTGTCTCTTATACACATCTAGATGTGTATAAGAGACATCTGTGTAGTTTTACGAAAATTTTTAACTAAATAATTATGCTAAGGCGTAACTACCTATAGTAATTATCGATAGAAGGCTCCGTGAAAAAAGAAATATATGAATATCCTGAATTCTTATTTATATCTGTATATCTTGTTACCCGCTTTGTCAAACGCGTGACGCGGGATACATTGTAAATGTTCATTAAACAAAGTCATGTTTCGCATTTTCATAATTCACGGAAGCAACAACGCGCAGCTGAACGCCGCCCACGTTCATCGGGCGTCGCTCATAATTCTTCATTATTCTGTGTCTTTAACATTTTGGAGTGCACGGCGCACGTCTGTCTTTGACTCCCGCGCGACGTTACTTATTATATCCGCGAGATAAAAAAAGTGTCAAATGCCATTATAGTGAGGGCGAATGAGAGCGGAGCGTGTATGACACATCTGTCACGATATTTTGGCGAATCGTGAACTCAGGCGCCGCGAGATAAACAAGTTTATCGAGCCGTAGCGTGGCGTGCTGCTAGAAAATTAGGCGACGAGGCATATTCCTGTCACGATGGCAGGTGTACCCTCCCTCGCACTGCCCTACGACAATTCTCCGATTTGCTCTAAACTTCCTCTAAATTTACTCCGCGTAATAAGTCCGCGGAAACATTGAACAATCATTCGCGATTAATAATCTTACCTTTAGAGTTTATTGAGTATTAACATAAAAAATATACATCTTTTATAATATTGTAAAAATTAATCGCGTGAGAGAAAGAGGAAGGGAGAGAGAAAACAGTTACCCTCATTAATTCTTTCAGAACATGATTTTATTTATACTTTTATAATACTTTATATCTCTTTATGATCTTGATTTGTACAGCAAAAGTTATCAAGGATGTCAATTTTTGTGCTTCTGATATTGTCTTTAATTAGTTTCAATGTTGTCCGAAATAATCATAATCCTCGAAATAACGGACGCAGCTTGTCGCGGGCCGTAATATTCGTCCGATTTCGTTAAAAGCCCCCGTGTGTCTTAACTTGGCTCTCGACTACATTGTTGCTGCGAGTTGGCCTAATTTCGAAAGGCGCCGATGTACAAGTTGGCACTAAGTCCATCGCGTGATAATGTTGAAAAGCGTCTAAATTCCCGTGGTCCGCGACAATTTTGAGATCGCGTTTTCTCAAACAAGCTCATACTTCATGCATTTTGTGTGAGGATTATGACACGGCGGTTCGTGCGTAATTAACCGGGTGTTCGTCCGGGGGACGGATTCGGATTCGGGAGTTGCGACGTGTGTTGCGATGCCGATATAAGTCGAGCTGGTTTCGAAATCTGGCGATTCAACGTGGCAATTCGGGCATCTTTATGCGACATTCACGAGTTACTGAACACGCCACCCACGTGCGACCGCTGATCCGCTCCAACTCCGACGAAAAACGGGAATTTGTCTCGCGGGCGCGGGTCTACACGCGGGTTGCCGCTCCGCACGATTGATGTCTTATGCGTTTATTCGATTTCGCGCGCAGATGGTGCGCGATTAATCATAAAGAAAATATAAACTCCGCGTCACGCGGAGTTACTACGCTTTTAGGAGATGGTCTAATAGCGGGAGCACGCGGAAGACCCTTCGACATTTCACCTACGCGTAGAGGGAATCATCTTTGGCCGCGTTCTCACGCGGCGCATTGTGAATCGATGAGCTGTTAGTCCCGGAAACAACAACTTGACAGATATTTTGAACTTAATGCTATTTCGTGTGCGATTCACTCGAGCGAACGTGTGGGTCGCATTGGATACATATCGCATACCGAATTCAGACGAGGGTGTCGAGCATCAGGTTCAAGAACGGGCTTTAAAATGGAAACTCTGACGTCGGTGGAATTTCACATTTGCGTAAGCGGAAGTCATTTGACGCGCGATCGAACGGCGATTTATTGCTATCAAATGCACACAAACGATGCAGAAAAAACTCTCGCAAACCTACTGTTCGCATCTGATTCGCGCATGAAAACTGTAATTCGCGTTCTCGTGTTTATTTTCTGTAAATGGAGTATTTGCAATCGGTTCGACTTCGCCCGTTTATCGAATTCGGTTGCAATTTCGAGAGTTGCTTATCTCGCTCGACTTGAAAGCTTGGCGAATATTTCGCGTTCGGTGCGAGCGGCCGAGCTAGAGCCGCTTGCTTGTCCTTGCATTACGGATATTTCCGTCCAAAGTATTAGCCGGTATAAAGGCAGAAGGTCTCCCCTCTGCCATTCCCGGCATGGCCAGACGTTGGCAAACGCTATGTAAAGCGTCCGAGCGACGCCTTTCTGCCCCTTTTGTGCCTTTAAGCGCCGGCAACGAATAACATCCCTTTTTCGTCACCCAACGTACGCACTAATACTTTGCTTCGTATTTACTTATCGCTACATGTAACTAATTGATTAAGTCCATGAGATATTTTTTTTCTAATAAATCAACGTTAGTCCGAAATGTCGATTTCTAATAAGGAATATAATAGTTTTTACTAAAAAGGAGAAGTATACATGAAGAATTATTGATGAGATTTCATCATTGTATAATTGACTTTTATCAAACTTTAATAATTTGCCGGCGTCTTATCCGATCTTATCAACTTTTTCCGATCTTTTCTAAACTAGTATATTTTATACCGCGTCGAAGTTTTACGGTCGTTATTGACCGAGTAAGTAATTACGGCAAATCGTGCAAGATCACTGCGATGCAACTTTTTGTGTGACGGCGAGGAGTGAAGCTTTCTCGACGTTCTCGTTTTTATCCGTTGATGCAATTTGACTGTGATCTGTAACGAGACTCGTAAAGTTTCTTCACACTCCTTTATTTACTCGCTTGTTATCAAAATTACTGTTGCACCGACTTTCTCTCTCCGTCCAAAATATTCCGTTACTTTTAGGTATTGTCGTGGGTTTCAACTTGTCCCGCAGGGATGACTGATCCGCACAGTCATTTGGGCTTAGCGAACCCACAGACCCGAGCTGAATATAATGCGGACACTCGCATACATTTACACGTATATGTATACACACGTTTTTACGAATGATAGAGCAATAAACATTTGAGAAAAAGTGAAAACAAGATTCAATTCAAACTTGAAAATAGAAAGAAACATATGGGCACTGGGAGTTGACGCAGTTAACATTTCGTAATTAAATACCAAGATCTTAAGTATTTAAAATTTTAATTATATAAAAATAACATCAAAATAACCTTTCGTACGTTTCGGCTCCAATTTGAGCCATCTTCAGCAAAAAACGCCTCCAACTTTTTCTTAATAACGTGTAATCGTGTGAACCATGCTGCGATCCCCAGTACAAGAAAAATGTTGGTGAAATCTCATATTCCACGTCCAACACAGTTACAAAGCTGGATGAGAACTCATGACTGTATGCGTTAAAAATTGTGGAGTTAAATACAACGTATATGAAGAATAATTTTCATGCTCCGATCATTCAATTCACTTACCCCAGGCCCGTCAATTCACTTACCCCAAGATTTAATTCAATTTAAGAATAATAGAAGAACAAGGACAAAATATGGCTAATAAGAAGAATAAGAACAAGATATAAAATATTTGATAGATAAAGCAGGAAAGAGAAAGCTAAAGCTCATTTTTTATTTATATCCCTTAATTAGAAAAATAGATTCCTACTCATCGATAAGCGCAAGCTCGAGAGAAAGACGACGACGATCGTTTCGTTGATCTTCTCTCTATATCAAATCCTCGCTTGACGTATCCGCATGTGCAGGTCTTTCCAGGGCCTAAACCTGTTTTAGATTGCAGTTAAGGCATTAAATATACGTTAGGCATTAGGTATCCCACTGGCGAGTATGTATGCGCGACTTAATGTTTGCATTGCCGTACTATATGAAGCTTATATGACGCCGAGTTAATGAGTACGTGCGCAGAACGCGAGCTCACTTGTCCTCTTTACACTCGTTCGGGTTCGCTATAATCGCGTTTGCGAGTTCCTCTCGGCTTTTACCAACACGCGTTCACACAGTTTCAGCAACACCTCGGTTCGGTGATAAAGTCGTTAAAATATTTCGCAATTATGACAGGTATGCAAGCGTCGATATACTAGTAGGTTCAGTCATACATTATAATGTCAGAAGCTGGGAAATTTCCTCCAAGCTTTTATAAAAGCTAAGTATGATATAATATGAAAAAATATTTAAAACGTGGTTAAAGCTTCAGAGATAGACGTCCTAATGTGAGATGATATGCAATCTAAAGCGTGTGAAAGTAATAAAAGTTATTTCTACACGGAGAGAATTTTTCGTTATATTTTGCCGCAAAATTCACTACAAATTTTACTATGTTTAGTAATAAGATTGGAACAACTTGGCAATCTGTCAAATATTATTGGTAACGAAAGGAATTTCTGAAATATGGAAAAAAATATTTTATAAACAACATAATAAAAATTACCAAGCAGATTGTAACACTCGACACGAAAAAAACCGAGATTCATCGGACTTAGCCAATAAATTACCATGCTGCATGGTAAAATTATCATGAGCGACTAAGTCAGATTAAAAATATTATGCTGTATTGTAAAATTGATAATAAGATATTTTACATGTTTAGCACTACTTGGCATCTATTCAATTTAAAACAATAAAGAATCATAAGATTTTAACATATTTTAAAATAATGGAAATTTTACTATATATTTTATTAAAATTAATCAAATATATTTTATATTTTATTGTGGTAGATATTAATATTTTTTACTGTGGTAGATATTAATCAGAGAAAATTGCATAAAAATCTTCGAAATACCATGTTGTCCCATGACTACCATGAATTTCAGGGTAAATTTTAAGAGAAAATTCTCTCCGTGTAGTAGTTCTAGATTATATTGACATGTCAAAATGGACAGTCAACTATGATACCTCTTCTCCAAATATAATTATTTTCTGTCGTACACACAAAGATTGATTTATAATTCGTGCCTTTCATTTTAATCGTTTTTTATGCATATTTTTATAAAATGTAAATTATGGCGACAAGTTCGTTATTTAATATAAATAATCCGACTGACGTAGTAGAAAATTTTTGGGAATTATTCAAGCGTCTCTCGCGCACGCCGTTACATGTAGAACGAACGGTTGCGTGGATATAGTCGCGGTTTCGCTCGTTAAATAGTGATCGATCGATCATTCGCAAAGTAATTCGAGGGCTATTAAGTGCATTATCGAGCGTTACGGAACAAACATTAACGGAACGAGGTTCTCCCCTCGTTTCGTCGTTCCGCCGCGAACGAGGCGAGGCGAGAGCGTGCAAAATTGGGCGATGCGAAGAGTGTGAAGGTATGTGATATTTCCTTCGAAGGGGCTTCTTTCCCAGCCGAAAGTAATTTCCTCGCCGTCTCGCAGCAGCGGCGGCGTCGACGGCGGCGCGTAATCGCGTATACGAATTTCAGTTACAGAAAACGGGTCCGTCGTCGCCGCGAGCCGAACGGCAGTTTCTTCCCGTGATGATCGTTCGTTTCATCGCGATTATTATTTTGCACCGTTACCTCACGGGAGCACCATTGGACGCGCGGTGTATTTACGTTTATAATTGCACCCGGTACGTTTTTACCGTTAAAAATAATCGGGCGCCTTCCTGGCATTCGGCGATTATTAATTATCCGACGGTGCGTTTTCATCGTGCGAGAGCGCCCGCAAGGGGCGACGCAAAAAGAAGCGAGCGTCGTACGTCTCGTATGCAAATTTTGTGGATATACGGAGGCGGCCGCGCGGCTCTCCGTAATCACGCGAGCGAGCGAACGAGCGAGCGAGGGAGCGCCGGACAACTTTTTGGTGCAAAGTGCAAACGACTCTACCCGGCTACTTACACACCCGTTCGTTCCCGATCGACGTGTAAACGACTCTTGGCAGCGGCCAGTTAAGACATTATCCCGACGGCGCTTTGTAAAAAACACGCCGTTGCGAAACGCACCGACGACGCCCGACCGGCTCGCGTCTCATCGACGGACGTAAATTTGTACTTTCTTATCGAATCGCCCCGAATTCGTTTGGTCGCCCGTATCGCGCGGGATACGGCGCGACTTACGAGTCGATAGTGGTAAAACAATTTACGAGGCAACGCCCGCCAAGCGTGTTATTTTTGAAATAATAAATTTCATACCCTATAAATAAACTGCCGCTCTCTTTTTCATTCTCTCTCGATTTATCTCCTGCAATTACAATTTGCTTTCAATATTATCGACTTGATACTTGAGATTCAATGTAAATTTCAAGAATGTTTTTTTAAAATTAAGGATGTAATTCACACGGTACTGTACTCCTTTCCATTTTACATAGCAGAGCTTTCTTTATATACGCCGAAAAGGTGGCAGGTTCGTTGCGTGATTCGCGGTGATTCGCGCGTAACGCGCGGAGCGGAGCGAAGCGTGTGAAGAATACAGAGGGAATTTTCGAATTACTACCTACGAATGTTCCTGATTCTTCAGGATCCGAGACGTGATCTCATCTGCATCCTCGGATATGCGTTGGCCCCGGGGAACCCACACGCGTTCGAGGATTATGCACGCGCGTGCGTTCCGATGGGAAAAGGTGAGGCGAGAGGCGGACGGAATGGGAAGGGCAGAAACTCGTGCAAACATTTCACTTTGCGGCTCGCCGTGCCCGCCGCGAGCGTGGGCTAATATTTTTATTTAACTCCCGTTAACGAGATCGCGCTCGTGAAATCTACGGGAATATTTCTTTTCGCGACGCCATCCTCGCTATTTTTACGCGCGAGGGCGCGGATTGTTGTGCGACGCGTGTCGAAGTCGCGCGGGTGCGAAAATCCGAGATATACGTTAATTTCAACGCGTAACGCCTTCATGGATTCTGCCATTTATACAAGTGAAACTCGACACTGTCCATCGCGTTTCCCGCAGTCCACCCTCGTTCGACGCGAGAAATAGAGCATTAGACATAACATATCGCGGTCTAGGAACACCCAAAGAATTTATCACAACTTTAACAGTCTTTCACGACGGTTTTTTTTTCGCGCAGCTGGTTGCACTGAGAGAAAAATGTATGATATTTGGAACTATAATGACATAGTAAATGATTATTAGTTAAGAATATCATTTTTATGATCCGTGTAAAATTTTTACCAATAATTATAATCATTGGAAGTAAAAATATGGTAAGATAGAATATATGGAATGGTAAGAGAGAAATTGTACATTTTATATAGTCAATACAATTGGAATATTTGGCAAATATTGGTACGGGTAATTATTCTCATAGCATGCTTTACATGGTAATAATAACAAAGAAAATATGATGACTGTAAAAATCTGTGTTCACTCAGCTATATTTTGCATCTTTAAATGAACTAAAATATGTTTAAGGATTTAAGTTAATGAATAAAAATATGTTTGAGGCCAAAATTAACTATAAAATATAGTGAGATTATTGTTATTCCAACCATCTTTTTCTCTCAGTGTGCTTGGCGAATCAGGCTTAAATTCGAGGACATACTTCTTTCTCGCGTAATCGTCATCAGTTGTTTTTATCTCGTCGTTAAATTGTTCTCTTGACCACGACGGTCCGCGCTAGACGGTCCAGGTATAATAATTCAATACGACGCCCCCTCGGAATTTTATTTATTGACGCTTCCAGAAATCTCTTTCTTGCCGGAGATTCGTCATCTGACATTTTCATTCGGACGTGCTAACCTGTTTCTCGTGCTACCGAATCATGTCATAAATTGCAAATTTCGATAAGGAAAAGAGGGAGAAAATAGCGGCGCGACGAAATTACTCATACCGCAAATAAGAGCGACGCGACATTCTTGAACTCATTAATGAAGTCTGGGAATGTATTTTTTTCTCCGACCGAATCGTTTTCACGTCGCGTTTACGCGTTTTACGGCAGCCGCCTGTCGCCGAGCAAAAGATCGATGGACCAACGACAGCGGCCGAATTTAGGTATCCGTGAGGCGCGATGAAATGTGGCGGGCAGGTGGCGCGAAAGAAATGGAAGAGTCTCAGATCGACGATTTCTTTATTCGCCGAAACGCGAATAGGCTCACGAGCGCGAGAGGCTCGACTTTCTCTTATTCATGGGTGAAGAAAAGCTCCGTAATCGCGCGGGGCGTTGATTTCATAAAGCTGTCGTCGCCGTCGCTCCCCCCTAACAGAAATCACGGGCGATCCACCGGCGGCGGTGGAAAGTAAATATTAAGGCAAGAGAAGAGAAGAGAAAGGATAAGCCCCGATGCGCCGATAGTTCGGCCGGCTGAGTCATTGTTCATTAATTTTCTTGTTCGCTCCTTCGTTCGCTCTCGACCTCGCGTTTATCGCGCCAAAGTATCTCGCGATGCATTTCACTCACTCGTTTTGAGCTTGATGCCTAGTATTACCGTATTTTTAGAGTTACGATACTTAGTGACAAATTAGAATTTATGAATGGGCTTGTGGGTGAGCATGTCAAATATTATTAATCGCTTCTTTATCTCATATCTATTTGTCAATATCAAATGATAAATATTTGTTTCCTTAATTTTTTCCGGTAGTGCTCAAATCTTATCGCTTCCTCGATACAAGTTGATTAATATCAACTTGTATCTAATCGTTAACGGATTATCGCGTTTGATTCGACGATCGCGCGCGACGATGAGCGATGGACGGATGTAGGCAAATGCGAAAGGTGTCGGCAGGGCGAGGAGAAAGAGGAAAGCTATGGGCAGACGAGGAGACGTTGGTTGGTAAGCGCGCCTGGTCCAACTCCCCCCTCGATCTGCCTAGCGAGACCGTTAGGCTAACTTGGGCGTTCTATTTGCGTCTTTGACTTCTTACGTCTCACTCCCCCTCATCCCCCTCCACCTTGCCTGCCTCCCGTTTTCCTCTTCAGCATCCCTCGGAGAACCCTCCTCGCTCTAGCAACGGCCGGTCAGCAACGCGGTCAAACCCGAATTACCATTGCTATCGAGCGGAAAACATCAAAACGTTCTTGAGCTTTCGATTCGCTCCGCTCTCACCTGGACGTAAGCACTCAATCTTTGCCGTGTGTAGTTTACACGCAATCCATCGTTCGCAGTTTAAAGTGCAAGAAATATTGACGCCTAAGTTTTGATAGCAGATGTCAATGCAGATGCACCGAAAGCTCATACTTAGACCGTATTGCGATTATGCGTCAGAGACCTGATCGATTTAACTGGCATCATGTTTATTGGTTGAATCCCAACTTCCGATGCGCAATCACAATACAATCTCGATCTTCGATGCATGCTCCGAGACTTAACGCGCGTCTTCATATCGATATCTACCGATGACGGTAGGCCTCGGTATTTTTTACATGATGATTTCATTGCGGGATTATCATTTTGATTATTCACACTAATCATACGCAGAGAATGCTATCGTTCATAGTAGAAATTTTATAAGTATTTTGCCGTCTCTACGAGCGCGCGAATCCGACGAGTTCGCGTGCGAAGGCGGCGAGATTTCCCGCGGTGTGCGATCGTTACGAAATAACTGGCACGAAACTGGCGGTATCGCGCGCGCGTGGAGAGAATACTAGGTAAAGGACGTGTAACTCTCTCTATCTCTCTCTTTCTTTCGTACATGGAGGAAAATAAAATAAGAATAATTTCGTCACGCGCGACCGCATCCGTTCAAAATTTGGCCAGCCGTGCGTCGGTCTCTGCCCCATTTCCGTGAAATCGCACGTTTTGATGAATCGCGCGGATCGGTCGCGGAGGATTGGTCTCGGGAGAGCAGGTCTTACACGCCTATATGTAGGTGTACATGTGCGTTTTACGACGGTGTATTATGTGTTACGCAATTCTATATGCACACGGGGGAAAAGTCTGCTTGACCCAACACACAGCGGCCGCCCGCGCCACGAGTATCTTCCTTCGAAGATGCACGCTGCATCTGTAATAATGCACTTCTTATACAGGGTGTTTCAGAATTGCACGGCACTATTTTAGGGAAATATTTTCTAGGTCAAAATAAACAAAAAAGTTTATATAAACATTTGTCCCAAACTTGTTTATTAGTAAGATATTAAAGAGTAAAGATTATGTTTAACAGTAAAACAATTAAAGTATGTTTTTGAAGTGGCCGCCGTTTTGTTGAATGCAGCATTCAGCACAATGAATCCATGTTTCTGTGGCACGCCTTATGGCATCAGGATTATTCCTGATAGTTGCTGCAGCTTCCATTATGTGATTTCTTACACTGCAAATCCAAGCGTGTTATTTTTACACACATAAACATCTGGAAATGACACATTTGACTGAAGTTCTTTTTACATGTTTCTTGCTGTTTTAGGTTACGTCATTTAACGCGTTTAATCGTATTAAATTTAAAGTTAATATGTTCAATTGTGTTAAATGACATGATTTAAAACTGCAAGAAATGTGTAAGAAGAGCTTCAGCTAAAATAATACGCTTGGATTTGCAGTGTAATTTTTCTTGCGCACCCCAATAGGTCTACAGCAAACTAAAGACTTTATCCAATCCCATAGAAAATAGCAGGGGCGGATTTATATAGAAGCTTACGATGCTTAAGCATCAGGCCCTGAACGAGAAGGGGGCCCCCAAATAACGACAACTATACTGAACCGACATTTATGAGTACTATATAGTATTAGACGAGGGATACGTACTATTCTGTATAGTCGTATGTTCTGTAATTAGATGGATTATCCGCCATTTCTTTGGTGAGAATTCTCTCGTTGAATATGACGGCTGCGTTTCTAAACTTATCAAGGAAGAGGGCCACCTATCTGGTCACGATTATTCAGAATAATACCCCTTGTCTGATAGGCTTTATGTGTATTAATGTTCTAGATAGAATAGGGTAGCCGGTAGGTACCTTTTAACTTAACTTGCTAGATCTAGTTCAATACAAATTGTTATAAGTACAGATCTAAAATGAGAGATGAAAGACTGAACTATTTATCAATTCTTTTAATAGAAAATAACATCACAAGAAATATTACTTATGAAGAAGCCATAAGAGAATATGTAAACGCAAAATGCTGAATCGCATAATGGAAGCTGCAGCAACTATCAGGAATTGTGCTGAATGCTGCATTCAACAAAACGGCGGCCACTTCGAAAACATACTTTAATTGTTTTACTGTTAAACACATAATCTTTACTCTTTAATATCTTACTAATAAACAAGTTTAGGACATATGTTTATATAAACTTTTTTGTTTATTTTGACCTAGAAAATATTTCCCTAAAATAGTGCCGTGCAATTCTGAAACACCCTGTATTTACCTAACGTATATCTATTTATAACTAAACCGTCGTATTACATGCATCAAAAAAAGCTGTTAAAAATAATATTAATATGAATAATAAAGGCTGTTTAATAATAAATTACACTGCAAATCCAAGCGTGTTATTTTTACACGCATAAACATCTAAAAATGACACATTTGACTGAAGTTCTTTTTATATGTTTCTTGCCATTTTAGAATAATTAATACGTTCAATCGCGTTAATGTGATGTGATTTAAAACGACAAGAAATGTGTAAGAAGAGCTTCAGCTAAAATAACACGCTTGGATTTGCAGTGTAAACGATATCGTATAATTTTGTAAAAAGATAAAAATTATTTTATTCCTAAATTTGAGAAAATTTCTTCTTTAATAATTGTTTTCGGTGTATACGTATTTTATACTTCATATAACTCAACTTTATTATTTGTTTGTACAAACTTTGTATAATGTGGAATAAATATGCGAGTAAAGTATAGATTTGATTTGGCAAGAATCGGTCTCCGCCGAAAACAAATTCAATCGATGGTCGTTGGCCGCCGATACCATTCGCAAATTGATTTGCACCGGTATCAAAGAACGCTGCGAGTATTAAATGGGGTAACAAGTGAGTTTCTGTCGGGGCGTTTCGTTCTCGCGGCCCATTGGCAGCCTACGCGTTATTATTTTAACGTGAATATTCTGGCGATCGTCACCAAGATAAATAACAACGCTTACATAACGGACATGTAATGACTCCGAGGAGAATGCGTATGTCCGCTCTTAAACGTTCTGTTCCTCTCCACGCTTTCGGAGCCCCGTACTTTGGTCGCGAAATAGCTTTCGGCGATTAATCAGTTCGTTAAATCTGGCGACGCGATATTCCGAGCTCGCGTAGTCATTCAGAATTCTCGCCTCGTGTCTTCAATGACGAGTGCGAAAAAAAGGTCGCGCCGTCGGTGTCGCTCTCGGTGTCCGGACAGCGAGTTAGAAAGGCGCATCCTTGGATGCGGTGAAAAACCGCAAACCAGCCGAGGGAGGAATTTCTTGAAATTGATGCGATCCCTACCGAACAGTCCTTGAGCGTGAAATAGAGAAAAACCGCGATCCCTATAATTTCGACCCGGGAATGTTAATTCCGTAAAAGCCGTGTCACGAAGATCGCGATCGCTGACTCGCGCGGCTGGAACGAAATCGGCGCTTGGATTCGGAGCGGGCGAGTGGGATCGCGAAAACAAATTCTCTTTTGGATACATAATGCTCCGAATATAGAGCGGCCGTACGTAAAATGAAAGGGATCCAAGACGCGCGCGATTCGCGGAGATTAATCGAGCGGAACAAAATGTTCCTCGGCAAGTGCAGCGGCAAAACGCAAATAACCGAAAGATGGCGACCACTTATGTACTACAGTCAAACGTATTTGCGGTTTCGCTGTTTATTGGCATGTGCCTATGCGCAGTAACCGTTTATCATGCCGATGCTCGCCCGCCGGTTCTCTCAAGGGACGATGATAACATTTTATCGCCGATGTTTTCCAAGGATTTTACCACTAGCTCCGCTCTAGAAACGAGACGAATGCGTGACGTTCCGTCGCGAATGAATAATGCGACATGTATCGCGGGTGACACCAATCTTGTTAATGTCGTACATATAAATGTCGCTATCACCCTGAGAATCAAGAAATTCCATTTAGGATAACGTAAATGTTTTGCCAGATAATCGTTAAATTTATATTCTTCTAACTTTATAAAGTAATACTTAAAATCGTATCTTTTGTCAAAAAACAAGAGCACGAAATTATTAGCTGTCATATATAATACTTATAAATTAAAGTTACAATTATTAGCACTTTCGTCACGTAAAGTTAACTTTTGAAGAATGATATTTAAGAATAAATATTTTATAAAGATAGCATTCTTATTTAATAAAGATATAGACTTATCTAACGGCATTTCTTTCGTGAGCATTTGCTAATACATCGGTTCCACTTCTGCCCTCTAAAATTCCGGCACGAGCCTAACAGCCGACTACCGGCTTTGGGACAAGATGAAATTTTCTATTTCCGTGTCCGGACAACGAGTTTGTCGACGAATGCCTTTTTATTCGGGCATTTGTCAGCCGGCACGTGGGCGTGCATGCGGGGTCGATAAGGTATGTCAGCCTCCGTTAGAAGGGCCGCCATTAGATTCGTCGTAGAGAAAAAGAAATAAAACTGTACAGCGAGCAGGAATGGCTTTTTTTCGTTCCGCGTGTTTCGAAAGAGATCACCGTCCCAAATTCTCTTCCGTGTCGGAAGTCTCGCATCAGTGTACTCCATTTTTCATCGACAGATTCAACAAATAGATATAAATTTATTAACTTCGAGTTTTCGTAGCGATTTCCATGACTCTTTAAAAATCTGATAGGGTAAGAATGGTTATTTTTAATAAAAAAAAATAATTGATTGCACTTTATCAATTGTTTTTAACATGAGAAGTGTTCGACAGTATAATGAATTGTCTAAACGTTGTTAGATAAATTAAGTGTAATAATTCTACGAATTAACATTGAAATTTGTAGTGTTATAATAATGATATAATAATATTACAATCTCAATAATGATATATAATAATATTATGATCTCTTTTTGTAATTTATATTAAAGTTTTTTAGTTTTTACCCAGTATCTAAAGCTTTCTGTCACAAAAAGCTAAAGAATCTTATTTTTTTATTAAACATGTATTTCAAAGAATACCTTATAGTACCTTTTGCTACGCCCGCATATAGCACTGGCACAAAGCGCTCGTCTCTTCTTTTCTATTCCCGTTTCTGTTCACCTGTTACGCAACCAATCCCCAAACGGGGTCTGCACTACCAAACATCCGAGGCACGTTATGCCTAGAACATTCCTTACACCCGCTCACACGACGTCGAGCTTTTAAGGTACTCGTGAAAAACTTTATTGAAAATCTACATTTTTACACGTACCCATGCCGCTAATGTGATTTCCGCGGCTTTTCTTTGCCGGTACTTTCGCACACGTCAAGTTTGTCTTTGACCTAAAAAATGCATAGCTATTTATTCCTAGTCGTCCTATATTTCTAGTCGTTCTGTCATTAGCAATTTCCGGAAATATCTTCGGCGCGTTGGGACATAAAGCGGCGTACCGCAAGTAACATCTGATATATTTTTGCCACTCCGTTTATGATAACCATCATCAAATCACGGTATATTTTATCATGATATCCGAACAATAATATCCTTGGCTCTTATAACGATACAATATAAATATGCCTTTCGTTTCTCTCTTTCGCCTTTCTGACGGGTCCAATCGTTGTTGATTTTCGAGCACAATCGACTTTTGGGTACATTAAACGTATAATAAGAATCGCAATCGGTGACTTCAGAGGAAGGTATAAAGGGAGAGGCGCAATGACGAAGTGGGACGGGTGGACGCTTTGGGTGCGAGCTTGTGCTTGGGCGAGTCGGCGAATCGAAGGAGCAAAGAGGCGAGCGCCGTTTAATTCTCGGGTGAGAGAAACGGAGCTCGGTGTGTTGCGACCCTGGGCTTGAAATGAACCGCGAGGAGTCAGCGAATTTTCGAGAGAGCGAGTGCCGAGCTCAATCAGCCCGGTCCGGCGTAATGCCGCCGCCACCGCCGCCATACGGACGTCATTAACTGCCCGTTCGAATATTAATTACCTGGTCAAGTAGCGCGCACTTATCTCGCGCTCTGCAATTCCTACCTCCGGGTGCAACCTCCTGTTACGTTCGAATGACATAATTATTAAAGCGGCGCGGCAGCGACTGGCGGCCTCGACTATCTCGCCGTTGTTCAATCGATTATAGCCAATAATATTGTTTAGACTAATTTGTTTATTCTATGCCCAGAGAATGTTTCTCACTTCCTGTTGGAAATTGAAACGATTTTTCCTTTCTCCCTGTGAGTGAAAAATCCTGTTCTTTAATTAATTTCAGGCTTTACTGGAATCTTTCCTGAAGGCATAACATATTTAATGCTTTAAATAATTTAATGCGACGAAGGATGAGAATCATTTTTAATATGCTGTTGTAGAAGGAGAGAGAGGCGAAATAACTGTCGATAGCGTTTTCCTGCTTGCATAGATCGTACATTGATTAATTCCGAGGGGTAACGTTATAAATGATGCGTTCCTCCGGTCGTACCGGTTTTGCGAATATAAGCGAATATAACGGCGGCCCGTACATTTGCTCCATTTTACCGGCTCTTCGGGGACAAACGAGTAATGGTGTACCGTCGTCGTTATTATTATAACGGGAGGCCATTTATTTCAGTTGTTTACTTTGGGCGTTTGCGAGCGTCGTTCTGTCGTTGCCACCTACGAAATTATTTACTCCACAAACTCATCACTAACATTATGACTGCGACACGAAATCAGCGATCGTGGCTGGCTGTTTTACCAGCATTCGCAAATATAAGTAAAACGGCGCCTCGAGCGACACTGTTGACCAAGCTACACTTCGCAATTAATATGAAACGAATACCTGTCTTGCTCGTAGATCTCAGTTAACTTGGACTGACATAGTTAACAAATTATGAGATATATATTTTTATAATCTACTGTTTCTTATGAAGCATTTGCTTTGCAATTTTTCCATACTCGATATCCTGTCTCTTATACACATCTAGATGTGTATAAGAGACAGCTTCCTGTCTCTTATACACATCTAGATGTGTATAATTGGGTGGTATGTTGTAATGTGCTGGTAATATGGACCTCCTACTTTTTTAATGCGGAAAATTAAAAACAATTCATGAAATGTTGAATAACTTTCAAAAAAGTATTACATTTATTTAAGGAATTAATATAGAAGGAATATATATGATAAAAAATATTTTATTTTACTCTTTTAAAAAATTTCTATTACAAAAATTATAGACAAAGAAAAAGAAACGCTGAAACGCTGTAATGCTCTGACGGCTCAAAGGGCAATCTAATGTACAAATTTCAGCTGTCACTCATAGAGTCCAACTAAATCGTATTAAGATATTGGGGGGTTCCATAAAATCTGCAGGTTCTATATTACCACCTTCTCCTCTACTACGTAATATATATATAATTCTCCAATATTGAAATCTTCTGCTTAGTCACCAGTTGGGTCACGATAAGGTCTATTCGATTGGTCGCGAGTGGTCGGCTCTTCAGAATTCGCGCGTCAACGCGAATACGCGCGAAATCGAGAAAAAGGCTCGGCACCGTTCATTTTTTTGTCCCCTATTCACGTGCCATCGTGACCCCTGCATCGATACGAGAGAGGATACGTCGGGTTAAAGGTGCGCTCTCCTGAGGGCAGAACGAAAGGATGAAAGAATGTACGAGGACCGGAGAGAGAGAGAGAGGGAGAGAGAGAGAGAGAGAGAGAAAGAGGGACGAGTCTCGCCCTCGGGACGCAACAATGCGCTTAATGAACCCCGCCCGGCTTATTACCGCCGTATCTCACCGACCGAATACTCGTCTCTCGCTCTTGTTCATTGTTCGATTCTTCCCGATCGTAAACTTTTCATTCCCCGCGCGTCGCGGAACCCCCGATATGTGCGACGACGACGAGAACGACGACGACGACGACGACGACAACGAGGACGGTGATTCAGCTATGCCCATAATAATGGCTAACGAGCGTGGCGGCATGGCGCCCGTCCGCCAGCCATATTCGCGAATTCCCGGCCGAATTTTGACGACTTTCGTCACACCGTCGTCGCCGGAATGCCGAGTAATTCACGTCGATATACACGCCGTGCCGTCCGTCTCCAAACGTGCGTGCGGCCGCATGGCGTACAATGATTTAACGTCTTGTCGAGAGTGGACCGGTCCGTGCGACGAGAGAAATATCTTATATCGATCGTTAAACTCTCTCTCTCTCTCTCTTTCTTTCTTTACCTGCCTGCTCGCGCCCGCGATCGGTAATTATTTTCCCTCGTCGATGGAGAAATCTGTCGCAGTGCCCTTAATAATGTTTCGATCCTTCGTGCCGTAACCGATATCGCAGAGTTGCGCAATTCATAAATACGACTCGCGTGTGTGCGAGAAAATATATATTCGATCCTTGTGGGCCAATCGATTGAGTAGCTCCTTGTATCCTTTCATAATAGAGAAAAGAATAACCTCCTTTTAAGGATCCTCTCCATCTTGCATCTGTAAATCATGTTAAAAAATCGCGCACATATTTCAAGCTTTAAGTATTCATGATTCTTAAATCGTTAACGCATTGATGAAAAAAGAAAAAACAAGATTTGTGTAATCCTCGCGGGATTAAGAACAATCTACTTCGTAAACTTTAATATCCACCGCGAAGTCTGTCTAAAAAGATTGTGCGATAAATTTCTATATACCTAAATTTGAAAAGATATATTCTTTTGATAATAATTAACTCAATCGATTGTTATATATGAGTCGAGCATTGGGGTTAACACAGTTACGCGTGTTAACCGAACGGACAGAGTGGGAGGGCAGTTTGGAAGGCAGACAAAAGCGGAGGCTCGTCCAATTGTGTCACCCATCTCGAGACTTTCGCCGGACACGGGGATGAGGCGCGGGCTTTACCTCGACGTGGATGAGGAACGATTCACGGGCCGAGCGGAATAGTGCCAAGAAACCAATCGGCCGCCTCGCCCAGCTATTTCGCTTATGCGAACGCGCACCGGTGAGAGGAGAGAGAAAGAGAGAATTCCGGCGTCAACGCGCGCCGACAGAAGGCAAGACGGTGTCTCGCGAAAATCTCCGCGGGATCTTTCGATCAGTATTTTAACGAGCGAATTATTGGAATAAACGGGCTCGCACCGCTCGCGCCTATTTCTAACCAGAAAGCACGAACCGCCGCGTCTCGTTTCCTCGCTTTTTGTCTAGACGCGAAGCGACGTAAAGCACGTGAGATAGGACGGCCGATACGCAGGAAATCGCTCGTATATCTTAGAATTTATCACGATCGCGCAAAATATTTACACAATCGTGCAAAACGAATGAGAAAGCGTCTCTCATTCGGATTGATTATACTGAAACGCACAGCCGGTTTTACGTAATTTCTGTTTTGGAGCATGCATTGATTCTACTGCGTAAAACGCGAGGCAGACAGCGACGTGTTTTCCCGGCAGAAAAACGCCTTGAGAAAATTTCAACGGCCCTGTGCATCTGTCGTCGTTGCAACAATGACGAGTGACAATTGATGACTTCGCCCTCTCAAAAATAGGATATACGGAAATAGAATGGCAAAAACAAGTAACAGTTTTTTTATTATAGCTTGACAAATTATCGTAGAATATCTCTTGGTACTATTTCTGAGAAAATGCTTGATCTTTCTCACTACACCTAATTTTATTGTGCCAGATTTGAAATGCGACTGTCTAATTTTGAAACATACATTTTGGGCCGAATGTATCGTACAACTTTCAAACTTCTGACGTTAATGCATACCACTTGTAACGTTCGGACATTTACTCTTCGGATAAAAATCGGACCTCCAACTTCTGCCATATCGACGCGATATCGGAATTTCGTCGTAAAATCGGACGTAAATCGTCGATAAAGTTAGGCTGGACTGTGTCGCGCTCCTCGACGAGCTCGGGCGGGCGCGACGTCTTCGCCGGGGAAAGCCGGGCCCCGCTTTACGATTCGCGGCGATCGTAAATCAATAGCCGAGAGCTCGCGCGCGATCGGTCGTGATCGCTGCCGGCAGATAATGCGTACCGGTGGTGGATGCGATTTCACGCGTGAGATCGGTACACCTCACGCGGAATCCTGCGCGGAATGTGGCTTTTCTTTTTGCGAGACCCGGCGCGGGCCTCGCCCAAGAAAAGGGGGTCCGGGGTTCGCGGCGCGCGCGGGACCCGTCGTCCCAGCGGCATGGCACCGCAAACGCGCTCAGCAAATGTCGATTTGTAACGAGTGATAACGCCCAGATACCGATACGACTGACTGTCAAGTAACAATCGACCGCCGCGCGATAGAGCGTACTATGCGTTTTATCGCCTCTCGATTTTGTCTAGACCAGTGATATTTTATCGATTATTGCGACACTAAAGATTTCGCACACCTATTTGGAGTATAATACAAGTGGTAACACTCAGCACTGAACATTAAAAAAATTCTTAATCTTCATATATAAATTATTATCTTGTATCGCCTCTATTTCATTTAGAATGGAATCGCATTCGAGCCCGCAATGTCGCGACTTCAAAGCGACTAATTTTTTCTTCTCCATGTTATACAACTGCAGTCTGGAAGGGGGACCTTGGCCATTTTCTGACTTAAAATTAGTTAGCCTAGATCGCAGATGTAGCGCAACTCAGGTGATAGTCGAACGCGAAGAAAAATAAATAGGCGTACGCTTGTGCGAGCGTGCGAGTTTAACAATTGTAAGCAAGGCTGCGAAAGCCTATTTTCTTCGCTGTAGACTCACGCATGCGTGAGCTCGAGCGGGATATCGCGTGGGCGTCGTGCTATAACAACCGAGAGGGCCGCGCACGTGATGGCGCTAGAAGAGAGATACACGAAGGAGGTTGCCGTTGAAGACCATGCGCGATGGTGAGTGTGCATTAGCGCAAGGAAATCGTTTCCCATGGCCCGCTTGGCTGGAACGCGAGGCAGCTCCGGCAACCGCGCGGTTAATCCACGGTGTAATTATAAAAGGAGGAAATCCAGATCATTAAGATTATGGCCGACGTTAAGTTGCACCTTGTGACCGGTACTTTGGCAAGCGTATGTGTGCGAGTGACGGTGAATGGCGGTGATGCACGCATCGCGCTTCTATAGCCGAAAAAAAGGGAGCGTCTCCAATTGCGGACTTAATTTCGTCAGCGCGCAAACGGTTCTCTCTATACGATCGTCACATCGATGCCGCAAATCTGTCAATTAATTCAATTGTCATCGCTTCGTACTTTTATATACAGCGGTGCCTTGCAGAATTGAATTCACTGAAACTGCACCGAGCACGATTTAGTTGGATATCTTATAAAATGTCTCTTGGTTCATTGCAATCGGGTGGGGAGTTGTCCCAGACCTCGTCTGGCCACGCCGGAATGTTACCACTTAAACACGAGAGGAACCGATAAATTCTCGATAAACTCCGCTCTGTATAATTTATGCCACTTTGGCCGCACGCTTTGTAACAGTGTTGCTCGTGTGCACGTGAACACGCTCGCGAAAGTGGTTCATGGCGCTTGATTTGTATACCCGGTAGGAAGCGAGAAAAAAACAGCCACCGGCTTAATGCGCTCGGGCGTGCGAACGAGTCCGCGCGCCGTTCGTATGAATGGAACTTTGCTCGCATGTGAAAGCGAATTACGAGCGTTAATTCGCTTGCAATTCGAACTAATTGATGAGGTAATTCGGACACTCGATAGAGCGGACAATAGGCGCTGCGTCGCGGATCGTGATTGACAATGTATCGAACGCCGAAATTGTTCGACGAGCCGATCGTGTCGTTAACGCGCGTCCCCCCCGAGTCTCACTGTCCGAGTCTCTCTCCTTATTTTTAGATCGAATAACAGTGTTCCAATCCAGAGCACGTGCACGTGTATGCGGGCGCGGAAGAGAGTAGGATGCGCACTCCCCGGTGTTTCACGTGCAGCAGAGGGCAGAGAGAGGGAAAGAGCTCGGGCTCGTAAAGCGTTCTACGTGCGTCGAATCGTGTTTACTCTGTAAACTTGTCGCTTCCTTCTGTCATCGTCTTCCGCGCCCGTCGCCGATGCCCGATCCCGCGACTGCATCGATCTCTCGAGCGCGATCTGTTCCGGGGAATCGATTCTGCTTGACTTTTCTTGCACGTACGGAGAAACCGCGTAGAATCCGGAGATACTTGAGTTAGATTCCCCGGGCAGTTTTGATGTTTAACTCTTCTTGTGCTTATCGTATTATCTATATTATTCACACATGTATTATTTCTTTTATATTATTTTTTACAAGATAATATAGTAAAGACTGGATTCTCTTGTATAAAATTTGCTGCCACGATTTAATTATTATATAATTGTTTGCTAACAGTGGTTTTATTTGATTTCTATAATTTACAAGATAATGTTTCATATTAGTAACTTGGTTGGAAACTGCGAGTTGTTAGGCTTTTATTTGAGTCTCTTGAAGAATTAGTAATCCACTGACATTTATCTTTTTGCGGACTTCTTTCTTCTTTTCCAATTCCAGCGATGGAAGTGTCGCTCTTTCATCAATTTAAACCCTTCAACGCTGTGAACGGGTCAAAACCGAGCGACGTAATTTAAAAGGTATCCGGGTTACCGAGGAGCCTGAAGCGCGTGACGACGGCATTAGTAAACGTTAGCGCTACTTTCTTGCGTGAAACAATGTTAACGAAGCGACGTAACAAATATTTCCTCGACCGCTTTCCACGTGATAACAAATTAGCCGACGCTACATGAGATTGATTTGACGTTTGCGTGACGAATGTTGCGAGGCATTACCGCTAAAGTGCTTTCGAAGCCATTTATGGGATCGAGATGCTAAAGTCAGGCAATCGCAAGCATAGGAAAAACTCAAATTGGCGTCTAAATAATTCGCTATTTTCAGTCAATTTGTAAAATCTTTAAACATATACATAATAAAATAATGCAAATAGTGTGAAATACGATTTTTTGGCGCGATAATCCATGTGTGACAATCAATTATTATTATGTGCCTCACGCACGCAAATTGTTACAATAATTCCACTAAGTTACGGTCATCGTCTTTTATTATCACGTACGAGAGAAACATTGCGATGCGAGGGACACATTTTGCGTGCGCGTAAACGGCCGCTATTAAAATACCAGGTTAATACAGCGCGAACTCTTGAGGAGCGATATAGATCGCTATCGGTACCGGTACCGAATCGTTCGTATAATTCGCTCGGCATATTAACGTGCACGTTTCGAAAGCGTTTCGTATTAATCTTGAGCATAGGAAGTTCGTTTCATGCTCCCGCGGTTACGCAAGCCGCGAGATAACGCGTTCGCGATTCTCGGATGCTGGATCGTTTTATCAGTCGATCTTACATTTGCTCACGGAGGCGTGAGCAAACCGTAAAACGAGAGTAGACACGTGGCAAAACGAAAACGAATCGCACGTTGGGAGAGTCGAAGCAAGAGTAGAAAATTGTCTACGCGACATTTAGTGATGGCGATTAATCGATGTATAATTTTAAATATGAGTTAACGTATAATACAAGAAAAAGAATAATCGTGAGAAAGTAATATAAAATTTAATGCATGATTAAATTTACTATAATACAAAAATGATATATATCGTAAAACTTAATTAATCATATAATTAAGCATGTAATTACGTAATATAAAATTTTATTGTAACTTAACGCAACTTTGTTAAAGAGCAAAGTTAAAGAGCGAGCATCAATGACGAGAGCATATTGAATGAATGCAAAAGGAGAAAAACACACGAAGATGGAACGACCACTTGGACGTGATCGTTCGACAATAAATTCCCGAGTTTATTCCATTGCATACAGCTGTATTCGATTATCCGTTATGTAATTTACACCGTGACCATCTCGCGCCGCCAAAGAGTGCAAACCGCGCGCGGACAGGATTCCGATAATACTTGCGAAAACCTCGTAATCGACCGAATTACGTGGTCATCTCGCGTGGGAGGAGCCAAGTCAAGGAAAGTCTTCAAACAAACTCGGCCGCCACCTATGGCGATTTTCGGGATTATTTTTTAAACAATCGCGGTCGTGCGGAAGAAACGATATCTGGCTTGTGTTACTAGCTTCAATCTGACGTCACTATACGCATTCTATGCGTTATCTTTGTTATTGCGCCGTTGCAGATGGAGCATTTCATAGCCCATCAGTGTTTTATTATGTGTGCGAAAGCATGATTATAAATTTTAAGATATAAATATTATCTCTATAAGATACGTACAAAATCTTGCGAAACCCGCTATCTTAATTTTGATAACAAATTCTTTGACGAATTTCACGCCGATTTTTTTTTTATGTTCGCATAATGATCTCTTTTATATTTAACGTCAAATATCTATGTAACCATGCAAATTGGAATTCATATTTCATTTGAAGGTACTTTCAATAAGTAATATCCCCCACGCGCGTTGGGTATAGAGAGTTTTCTTTATCCGACTGAATAATCATCAACAGTATATTGTCTCTATAAGCGTATCAATTATTTATCAAAGGGATGGATTATATACGCCAAGGGGCGCTGACGATTTAGCGATTCTTAACGTCGTGAATCGAGACGCGTGATGCTCGATCTCGATCTCTGGCCCCGCGATCCTCCATTATGTCGATGTAGATACAATACGCGCGATGATGGAAAATTATCGGGTGGAAACTAATTACACCGGCTAATTGCTGCCGCTCGCATAATATCGCGGGCTACATTTTCCGCTCGCCGACGGTCGCAAAAAGTGCAACGAAGCCGGCACGGCGCTGAGAGAAATATTGGCCTCACAGTCACGATAGTCCAGATCTCGTAACTGATTTATTTGAGAGTTTTCAAAAAAATTCTTGATTTACGTATGTAGAAGTAAGCCGTGAAAAATCTCGATCTTTCTCTGAAGAGATAAAGACTCGAGCTGAAAGGATTAAGCGCGATGCATTATCAGATCACGGCTTAGCTCTTCCGCGCTGTCGCACGGACTCCGCGAACGATAGGGTCAAGCGATTTTAGCGTAAAGTAGTGAAGCGATCGTCGCTCGTTGGGCTCGAGGCTCGATATCGCCATCAACGCGGCTCGCGGCTTCCACGGGTGTC
Organism: Aphaenogaster ashmeadi; assembly: GCA_003063805.1. Classification (NCBI taxonomy): domain Eukaryota; kingdom Metazoa; phylum Arthropoda; class Insecta; order Hymenoptera; family Formicidae; genus Aphaenogaster; species Aphaenogaster ashmeadi. Next base: position 121,964 of record NJRQ01000298.1, read on the forward strand.
CAGTATACTTCTTTCTCGTACACAATAAGATATTTATCGTTCGCGTTGGATGGGGCTGAGGCCGTGGCCCCAGTCCCCCGAAGTCACCATTGTATCTACCGGGGAGTGATGTATGGCCGTGGAATTGGTAGGAATTGAAACTTGTTACCGCCACGAGGAGGAGATACCGCCGAGATTTAAGCCCTGTCCTTATGCCGCCGCCACCGCCGCCGCCACTGTCGTCGTCGCCGCCAAGATAACAACCCCCTTTCGCTCTGCCTGCAATAGCAGCTGTGCGGCAATAAGCGGCGAGCGATCCTCTTCTCTTGACAAAATTTAGACCGACAAATCCGCCTTTGACGCACGCTGACCTTCTCGGCTAAATATAAATGAGCTAGTATCAGATAATATCGCGCCCTTCTAGAGATAAGATTTTATTTCGCGATAGGAGGACGCCGTATACCCTTAGACTAGTTCGCAGCTAGACAAACTTCGAAACTTATTGTAGAATGAAAATTGCATTTATCGTCAACACACACTGAGAAAAAAGAATGGTTGCAGTTACCATAATTTATAGTTATTTTCAGCGCCAACTATATTTTTATAATTGTTTTAACCATGATTGGCAAAACTATGCAAATAAAGTTATTGTTACTAACAGTATAGCAGTATTGACAATAAAAAAGGATCTCCTAACCATAATTATTTTACTATGCAATTATAGTCATAAATACTAAACACTTTTTTGTCAGTGCAAGATGCGAATCAGTCATTTGGTGATTTAAATATGCGCTGACAATATGAAGCATCGGCAATTTGCTCAGACAATTTGCTGTGATGTACACTTTGGGCCGCATAGAAATTCCGTTCGACTTTGTTCGACGTCTCGATGTTTCCGGTTTCGATAATGATCTTTCCGGGTCCTTCTTTTTTTGCGCTCGACACCGCGAAGCCGAGGAAATTTGTACAACCGGTCGTCGTTATAGATTCGGGACAAGATTCCACCGCTTCATTTTTAACCGTCCCGAGGGCCGCGCCAGCGGTTCTCGGATAAAGGCGAGCATTTGTTATCGACGATCTCGATCTGGATGCGGCATTGAGATTGTAATTGGAGATGCATTTTATTGGGCTAACGGTTTAACCGCGAAAAACTCGCGGTTTTTCCGTCTCGCGGATGGCACGCGAGGAATTCAATTAGACGAGAGGCACGAGGAAGCTTAGCGCCGATTAGAAAGTTAATATTTGCTTTATGGACGTTTGGCAATGGCGTATATTTTTGACAGGCGACAACCGATAACAAAGTGCTTTGTGTATTACCACGCATGAGATCATCGTTCTTAAGGATGGCTAATGTAATCACGCGTAGGCAGGAAGCGTGGGCTCGCGAACCCGTGGCGCCGGTATAACCCCAGAGGCGATAGCGGACGAGGAGCCGAAAGCATTCGCTTAATTAGCGATAATTAGTAATCGTCCGACATTGATCATCGTGAAGCCAATTATCGCCGGCGGGCTAAAGGGAGTACTTGACCAATCGCTAACGCCGCGCCTTTTGCCTGGTCGGATTTATCATGCGGCTTATGAATTATCCGCCAATCATGCGATCTTCTTTACCGTCGTAATATCTAATTAATTGCCTATCTCTCTAACTGATAAGATGGAAATGACGAAGCGGGAACGAAGAGGATCGAAAACGCCTCCACAAGCTGTGGCACTTTTTTACTTTCCTCGGCTTTCGCGGAAAAAGCGTCGCAATTTATGGTTTATCGGCGCGATTGTAAATACGGGGAGTTTATTCGCGTTCCTAAATTGCCGGGCATAATAATATAGAGTCGGTCGGATATCTCGTGTGCGTGGGTGGTGACGTTTGTCACGATTTAAATGTCTGCGCGAGATCGGCCCGCACTATCGATTTTGCTTCGGAGCTGAGAACTTTTAAGGGTCGTAAAACGACGATAAAAAGGCCCGACGGTGATATTTTACTATTTTACTAGACGTCCTTGTCGGCCGAGAACCCCCACGTGGAAATCGCGCAATGGAAGTCACATGAGAACGTGGAATGTTCCGTTATCGTGGGATCTCTCGCTGGATGTATGTCCCCGTTCTCTCCTTCTTTCTCATTCTTCCTCCCTCGATCTAAAATGCATTTTGAAAAATGATGGGACAAAAAGAAATCGACACGCGCGAGAGAATGCGCTCGAAAATCCGATCGAGCGATGACTCCTTTCTGCCTTTTCCAGTTCTTCCATTCCGTGGCTAACTCCATTAATAACATACGAATTTTTCGAGCCTCGACAAGACAAATTGGCGCCCAATCGATGGTGGCCTGGTCTCGATTAATCAAAACTCGACCGTGTACGAACGGCTCCTCCGCCGTTCATTATTCCGCTTAATTCGCTACCATGGTAGGTGTACCGTAACGAGTTTTATCGCGCCGACAAAAGTGCCGTTTAATCGACGATATAGTACCCGAACCCGCGTTTCGATACCGGCGTACTTTCCGGTCTGCAAATTCGTGTTTCTTATCGCGCCGCATTATTGGCCGAATTTTATGTAGCGTTTAATCATTGCGATCGACGCGACGCTCGGATCGTTACTCCAAATCGGTAAATCGAAGCCAGTTTAGAAGATGGATTTAGTAAATGTCTTTTTTTTACATAAGATATATTACATTTAAAATCAAAATAATCAATGATCATTGATAATAATAATAACAGCAACGACGACGTTATAGACGTAAGGGATGAATTTAATAAATAAATACAAATAATCTTTTTCCACGCTGAACGTACATGTATTCGCATTTATGTATATTTTTCTCTCAAATCTAATGAGCAATCTAACGAGCAAATTATTTCTGGTACAGAACTCTTAGACTATCACGATTACAATTATAAGATACCTACATACAACAACTAGTTTTGTTCCCTGCGGTGCCTCCATTTATCAGACGCTCGTCACTTCCGCCCACGAGGCCTCTCCTCGCTCTCCGTGCGATACCGGCACGATCCCCCGCGTACTTGTATCCGGCGTGGATCTGATAACGCCGGCATAAACGTGTTAATGGCACCAGCAGGATGCTGCGCGTTATTACCGTGTGCTCCAATCCGCGAAATGCCACTCCCGGGTGGGTTACTCTCGCGAACGGGCCTTCCTCTCCGTGCAGCGGATTACCCACACGCCTCACGAAAGATTACGTTATTTACAAGCGGGCATCTTATCCCACCGGATCTCGTCGTGCCCTAAACAACGAGCCTCGGAGTATACCACGTAAAAGCCATTACTGGCAACTCAATTATCGTTTAAAGACGCTCCTTCGCTTTTTCGCCCGCACGCTCGTTATTGTTAAAATTACGCGTCCTCGTCCCCGCCCGCGAGAGCTTATACGTCGTCGCGGCAACGCGAGAGGAGAGATAAGCGTTGATTTATGCGTCGTTCCCCCCGGAAAATAATTAACATTGCGCAGATTGATCTGTCCATCCACGAGGTATGAGAGGAGGTGGAGACCGCATTCAAGTTCTGTCGAGATACGCGGTCACGCCCATTAAGAATTAGCCGGCCACGCTGCCGTACTACGCGACGTACGTGCGATAACTGACGTTTAACGAGCTCGAATTTCGACGCGCGTTATTTCCCCGACGATTTACGCGAAGCCCGGCACGTTCTACTCTCGCAGCTTCCAATAACTCGCAACTTCCAATACACCGACCGCCGGCTGTCCTGTATAAATAGCGATGTGTATCAGTAGCAACAAGTCATATATATATAGGAGATGAAATGTGTAATTATCATAGCATCAAGCTTTAAAGTTTTTCTCTTTCCTGTAAATTTTCTCCTGTTGCAACACGAAAGAATTATTTTAACCCTTTGAAGCATGGTGGGATATCCCACCTTTTTTTCTTTATTTTTAATTATTTAAACTATGTTTTTGATCTTTTCATCCGGATTTTTTGTACTTTTAAGATCTATAAGATGTTATATAACAAACATATAAAAAATGTGAAGAATCAAATTTTGTTAGTTGTAACAATACTATAAATAAACAAATTGTGAAAAATTGCACATTTTTCAGAAAAAATGTATTTTACAGTGATCTATATAAGTAATATCGTCATAAAACTTGCATATTTTAGGTTTTTGGGGTCGCTGATTACGAATCTGAGGTCGAAATTCAAAAATTCAAAATGGCGGGCCTGAATTGCGAAAATTTAAGCGATTTGCGTGAAATTGGATCCGCCATTTTGAATTTTTGAATTTCGACCTCAGATTTGTAATCAGCAACCCATAAACTTATGAGTACATAGATTGCCTGCAAATTAACAATAAAGAAAAATGTGTGCTTCAAAGGGTTAATACGATAATCGAGGTACTTTAACCCAGCCTTCTTGTTGAAAAATGCTTTGGCAACATGTATCATGATTCGTGCAACTCTGCAAGTAAAATATTTGAACACACGGAAAACTTTACTTTGCTGCACAACATGTTATAGGAGACGACGTGTTACAGTATTCGAACGAGTTCGGACAATGGCGAGTATGAAATATTTGGCGGACGGGAACGCTCGCGCTGCCAGAATCACAGATTTCGGTCAACGATCCGTCAATCTCGCGTGTTGCGCTAGATCGATCCATTCGCGTTGGGCGATTCACCGTCGCGAAAACCGCGTTTGTTTCTTTTGGCGGTTCCTTCCTTCCCTCCCTCCGCCCGTCATGCGGACCCTCAAGCGCGATGCCATGAGCCCCGAAATCTCGCGCCGAAGTTCTTTTGTCGGCGCGCTTTCGTTTTCGCACCATTTTTGGCGAGGTCGCTTTCGCCGGTTATTAGTTTAATTTGAGATATAAAGCTGATGTAACTCCTGCTTGCAATTAGTTACCGGCCTTATCGATTGCTCTTTACGAGTCACACGAAGGCCGCCCGTGAGCCGTACTTTCGAAAACGCATACTCGCGGGCGATTTATCATCGAGCCTTTGATTACATTTTATGTTCGTTTGTCCGTCCGGCATCCGGTATGGTTCTGGAAAAATGGGAGCGAGACGTGGTTTCGAGAGCCTCACGCGTTTGATGGACGTCCGTCACGCGTTGCGGAGCGGCCGCGCAGCGGAGAACGGACTGCGGCGAGGGAGACAGGGATAATAATTTAGAGGTCTATAAAAGATAGGACAACGCAACCGTGAAATTTAATGGCCGCGGCTAGTATGACTTACGAAAGTTCGAGGCGCTTATCGCCGGCGATACTCGCCTCGCTCGAATCGTTATTCACGCGATCTTTATCTTGAGATCGACGTTTATTTCCACGCGAGACGGTGGTGTTCGAGTTCTTGCTGGTACTCGTTCCAAACGTTCCTGATAATTATTCGCGCTTGCGTGGCCGTGCGAAATAATCCCGTGAAAGATTGTTGACGGACTTCCTCGTTCGTTGAAAAAAGGCTTACGAGAATCGGCAATTATACCGAGACACACGCTACTCTCGAAGATTCAATTTTGATTCTTTAAAATAATGCTCCCCATACTCGCTATTCTTAAGCATATTTGTACAAATTTGCTACATGAGATTCCAATCGTGACAGTACAAATAAAAAATTGAAACATACACAGAAAGAAAGATGCTGTTGCTTCAATTAAAGTGTACGTCACGGACAAGAATAATCTAGATATTTGGTCCAATCATAATACAATTGAATGAACTATTTATGTTTGTGGCAGCCCGTGACGTAGACTTTAATTGAAGCAACGGCATTTTTTTTTCAGTGTAGTACTTTTTAAGAAAGTCGGTTTCAAGAAGCTCTTTTCTTATAAGATTTCTTTTGTATTCCGTACTGCTTTCGTTGCTGCGGCATTCGCTCGCGCGACTTTATACGCGCCACGCGCCGCCACGTGGCATTAGCTCGCCGCGGCTAATGCACGACGTGTTTCTTTGCCGTCGTTACCGATTTACGTGTAAATAATTTACGAGTGTACCGGAAACGAGCGCGCGCGCGCGCGTAGCGGCAGCGAGAGATTATCTACGAAATACCGTTATTAAGGGGACGTTATTAATGAGGTACCGGGCGCGCGCGCTCGCGGCTGATGTAATAGTGGGTTTTCGAGATAATCGCGCGGGGCACACACTCTAAGCGACTCGCGACAGACGATTACGGCGAGCGCGAAGGAGAAGGAGCGAGAGACGACGAAAGCGAGGGTTTCATGCGAGGTTGGTTTACTGGCTGGATGGCTGTGGCTGGCTTGGCGAAGGTGTCGGTGCTGGAATGCGGTATTACCATATCCAAACCTGACGTAACTTTCGTTGGGCAGTGACCTAGAGACGATCCTTTCGCGTGCAACTGCGTCTCATTTACGACACCGACCGCTCGGTCGTACTGTTCGTGTTTCGCGTGCAGCATCCTTGCTCCATTATGTTATCGTTCTGCGAACGCCGTTGAGCGCATCGGAGAAAAGTGACTCGTCCATGCCGATCCTTCGTTATATCGTATTATCACTCTTCGATTCATTTCTCTTTGATTCCCCATTGAGATTCGATGTCGTTTTATTCGCTCACTCTTTTTCTACTCTCGATGCTTATAACGACATCTATTTTTCTGACCGACTTCAAGAATCGGTTACATTTAGCTTACTTAGTCTATAATTTTTTAAGATCTTTATTAGTATTACTAAATTGATTATCAATTTAATCTAACGTGTGATATTACTATTTCCAGCTCTGGCTAAAAAGACTGCGTTTCAAGTCCGAAATGTAAATCGGCGCATAGTCGGCTGAGCTATGAGATGTATATAAATTCACGCAATAAAAATATTATTAGGCAAAAAGATCCAGCCCGACCAAAAGTAGCTCATATTTATATATTGTGTTGTTCACATATTTGGTCTACATTTACTTATTAATTATAATTTTTTAGTTAATTTATTAATTATTGATGATTAATTAGCTGCTTTTCGTCAGTTTTATACGCGGAAAGAACAGTTTTGCTGAAATATTAAAAAATTTGGCCAGATACAGATCTAAAAAATAATTTTGTAGGATCATCAAAATAATTATGTAGGACGTCTAAAATAGTTGCTAGAATAGCAACTATTCAAAACTTTTTGCAGCATTATCATTATGTTAGAGTGTCCTACATAATTATTTTGATGATCCAACAAAATTATTTTTCAGATCTGTATCTGGCCAAATTTTTTAATATTTCAGCAAAACCGTTCTTTCCGTGTACATATTCTTTTATATCTTTTCATACGACTTGTATTTCATTATTTATACCAGATTCAAGCTAGTTCAAGAATGAGAGAATTTTTCTTTTTCTACAAGTCGGAACTTCCTGTTCGATTTCTTGTTTTGCACAATAAACAGTTGCGCTTTGTTACGCAAATGCATCGCGCGATATACGTGTGACAAAACCCATCAGTTAAATATTCTTCGGTAACTGGCAGTCTAGTGGCGCTCGCCGCTCGAAGAGTGCTGCACGCTTGTTGCCATTAATAATATCATCCCGCAAGGTATTGCGACGCTGGCTAGCATCGCTTTTTATTTTCTTCGCTAATGCAGCAACAGCTGGTTAGATGACGTCATGCGACTCCTACGTACTCACGAGAGTAGCGATGTACTCAACCGCGCTGAAATCTCTCCGCGGAGGAAGATTACTCAACTCTTGATCTCTGGATTCTGTCCTGATTATCCGTAATATTTTTCATAGCTGCAGTCTAGAGTCATAATCATGATTATCGCACGTTGTTAGAAACACATTCACATTTAGCTTTTATAAATCGCGAGATTAGCTTAAATATCACCATAATTAATAAAAAGTTATTTGATCTTTAACATTTTTATTTGTAAGCATCAGTATTGGCTGTTTAAATAAGAGGATAAGAAACGTTTATCTCCAATTTTTACAATCGGAAATCACAAGTTGCAATTATCATAGCGAGAGGAGATGCCAACTCGTGTGCATGTTGTTGTTTAAGGAATAATCGTTGTTTATATTTTCCCGAGTAGCCATTACTTTGTATCCTATCCTGCTGTGTGCATCGCCCACGGTGTGCGCACGCCAAACTCGAACGTCGCCTCGTCGCTCGGGAGCCCAGTGTTTGTCAGTCATCTCGTCAGGCCCGACGAGTGTTTGCGGTGTTTGCACAGCCTCGAGTGAGCTGGTTAATGCTCGCGCGATAAATGCAGTCGAGTGATTCCTCGCCGCTCGTCTTCCTTTTCCTCTCTCGCGCGCTCGCCGCGTCCCGGCTCCTCTCCGGTGTCTTCCTCTCGCGTTTACCGCGAGGATAACATTGTACCGTTTAAGCGCGACGACTTTGATTTATGGGGAAATCGAGCGTACTCCGTGTTTTACGCGCCGGCGAATCTGCGAACACCGGGCAATATTTTCGCCTGAGATATCATAATCGCGAGAATCTTGCCACCGTTCCAACACGCGTACGCGATGCTCCCGGCCTCCGCGACTTCGTTCTCGGCACTTGTTTCGCGCGATCGCGACTGAAAGTAACAATCCTTGAAAAAGAGAAGTAGCTAATAATTTAATAAATCAGTAACCTAATTAACCCTAAGTGACCCATATTAAATTACTATGAGTAGCCATCGATTATTGAAATTACATTTATTTTTATATAATTAATCTAATAAAATTTTCTTCCTTTTTTATTTAGAAATGTAGAAGTTTTACTTATTTTTAGTTATTATTTAGTTATTATAAAACGAAATACATTAATAAAATGCTACCAGTATATCAATTTCTTTCTTTTTCTTTTCTCATTATTTCTCGTAGCTATATAATACGCTTAGATTTCTATTCAATAACTTCTATCTAGCAAAGAAGCTCTAGATTACCTAAGAATATTTCGCAACTACTTATTCACTAATGCATATCTATCCTATACGCGTAGCGAAAAAAAATTAGCTTTTCTTTGATGCGGTTGTTACGAACGCGAATTGATTCATCGATTCGGAAGTAACTCTCCCGATTGAAAACGAGGCAGCGATACCTCCCTTCCGCGAAATTCGTTATCTATAGCGCTCAATCATTCCGAGGATCATGTTCCTCGGATCGATTCGCGTATGCTACATTCTCCCGATGCGAGAAAGAGAGAAAGAAAGAAGGACGGCCGGTCGTTGTTCGCTGCTGCATGCAGGAGGGCAAAAGGAACTCGAGGAAAGGCTTCCTCCCTTTCGCGCTCTCAAAGGCATCGGAGCAGAGATCAGATAGGGCACCTCGGCCCCGCGGCCGGACTACAAAGTGATATCCGACGGAGATATTGTGTGTGCACACCGTGTTCGCCGATTACGTAACTCCGCGGCGAGCGAGCGCGGCTGATTCACCGCGGGACCGCTCGAGAGGAAGCAGGGCCGGTCTGATGCAGCGAGCGGTGCAATTGTGCCGAGTCCCTGCGTCCAGATAATGTGCAAGATGTCATATATATAAAATAATACGCATATATTAAATGCAATTATAAATGACAAATGTGATAACGATATAACAGAATCGATTTTTTTGCAAACTGACCTCGCGCGAGGCGAAATGTTTACGGATACTGATGCGAAGAGTGTGCACAGTATAACCGAAGCGGTAAACACTTGTCACGGTCCATCCGATTTTAATTAATCAATTTGCATTAATCAGGACGCGTCGCATCGTCAAATAATTGGACTGGCGAAATAATTTAGCGACCGTCACTTTGAGTGACGGACGATGTCGAGTAATTGAAAAATGATGTTCAGATTGAAAGTCGGATTTCGCTCGAACGTTTAATTAACTTTATAAATGGACCTGTTAGGCACGCTGCGATTTTTCACACCTGGTCCAATCTGTCGTATACTAGGATTTTATTATCAACAGTTTGGGCACTGCGCAATCGTCATCCTCGTGTTCTCTTTTTCATAATAAATCGTGACTGTAATTTATTATGTGTCAACTAACGCACGCAAAGCCTGAATCTGCTCTTTTATCGTATATCTCACTCTCTCGCGATTTAAGAAACTTTTTTTTTAAAGAAATAAGCTAGACAAGTTTCGTAATTCATACCATCGTAAATTCTCGGGTCCTAGTCAGCGGTCTCGTGAAGCCTAGGCGATAAAGCGTCCCTGAAACGCGAAAAACAGGATATATCACGCGGTCTCGTTTCGACGATAGTGGTGATCCCTCCTCGGCCCTCCTCCACGGAGCTCGAGCCGGCGCGGCGTACGGAACGCCGATCTTATCTCCGAACCGCGTACATACATACGACTGCGCGTACACGCGATATCTCGATCGTGCCCTCATCTGCATGCCGCGGTAATAATTCGGCCGGGGCTACGAGACACGAGATGCGTTATACCGGTCCTCTCTTCGGGTCCGACTGCGGAGAAAACCGGGCCAGGGATCGATCTCGCCCTCTTTTATCCTTCTTCCTTCTAGCATCCCGTCGTCTCCTTTCCTTTTCTCGGCTCGGCTCGGTCCGGCTCCGACGGATCAACGCGTATTCAATTACCCCGACAAAATCAGTCGTGATCGCTCCTCGGCTCGAGAGGTGGTGGCCATTTATATTAATTCACGCCGGTGATCTCGAGCGTTAATGACAAACACCCGTTTGCCGTGGCCTGGCAGCCACGGGCGGGCTGTCGCAATCGACATTTTTCTCTCCGGGACGATGCTATTAGACGACTTTCGTCGATCGCGAATTCGCGAAAAGTCGAGGCGGCGCGTGAGGCAACGTTGAAAATTCTCGCGAGCTCTCTACCCTTTACTTCGTTGAAAAAAAATAACACCGTAATCTAAAATTAGCATAAAGAAATGTTGCGGGACTGGTTGTTGACAGTATCGATTCTGTCTTGTTTCTATCGTCATTCTGCCGGTTTGCCTAGGCGTGAAATCGGCCCCGGCAACCGCGTGATTGTCTTAAAGAACGGCGTCGACCCGGCGCCAGACTGCGAGGAAAGAAGCACTCCCAACTCACCTTCGCGCAAAGCGACTCTTCGCTGCACAGTTTACACAGGCAGGATTGCAGAATTAATTATGCGTCGGGACATTGGCCGCGCCGCGGGAGTGTGTCGGCAATATCATTTAGCGTACTTCCGGCGGAGCGTTTACGACCGACTTTTTTTGCGCGATCGTCCGTCGCTTGCTGTTTAACGTCCGTACCTGCGATTGATAATTATACCCGTTGAAAATCCAATTGTCTGTCGCGCCCTTTGCGTTACGCGTCGCGAATATTAATGCGCTTTCGCTTAGGTGATAGAATCGCTCAATGACTTCTCTTGCGTAACAACTAATTTAATCGATAATTAAAGACACAAGTCAAATTAGAAAAAATTTTTACTGATATTTGTACATGATGCTTTCAAATTATAATAGTTAATTGATATAATTATGCGGTATATTAAAACGAACTTAGCATTTTTTTCATTTCACTCCAAAGAATAATAATTGTCCGTATATTTATTTTTAATAAAATAATTGATAAATAAAATTTCCGAAAGACGTCGCTAGAATGGACATATATGCTAATGAAGTTTTGCAATGCTTGAAAGAGCCTGTGAACGTAAACAGAATCATCATTGTGCAGCTAGAGAAATCGCTTTTTCTTTCTTTTCCCGGAGGAGGGTTATCGACCTCGGAATAATTTCCACGCGTGGGCGAACGAAGGAAGCTTTCCCGACGCGCTGGCTCTTTCTTCGACCGAGTTTACGAGTTTGCGCTTACGAGGCGATTCGCGCGTAATTGCGAATCGATCGGGCGCGCGAGTGTCGACGCCTAGAGAGAAAAAGAAACTCGTTCCGAGGAGATGAAAGAGAGGAGGGAGAGAGGGAGAGAGAAAAGTGCGCGTGGGCGTGCTCATTGATAATCCGACAGCTGACGTCTGAGCGCGGCTAAACGCAACCTCGCGCGATGCAGCGTCGATTTCCAACTCTCGAAGACATTACTGGATGTACACACCGCGTGTACATATAAGCGCGCAACTAGAGGAGAAGGTAGAGATACTCGTTACGTGTTCCTTTTCTTATTTTGACTGCTCTCATAAGACCATACACGGAGAGAATACAAATTCTACTATGTTTGGTAATAAGCTTGGAACAACTTGGTAATCTGTCAAATATTATTGGTAACGAAATAAATTTCTGAAATATGGAAAAAAACATTTTATAAACAACATAATAAAAATTACCAAGCAGATTGTAACAC
>NJRQ01000298.1:134247-154589 GCA_003063805.1 Aphaenogaster ashmeadi
TTTAGTAAAATTAATCAAATATATTTTATATTTTATTGTGGTAGATATTAATATTTTTTATTGTGGTAGATATTAATCAGAGAAAATTGCATAAAAATCTTCGAAATACCGTGTTGTCCCATGACTACCATGATTTTCAGGGTAAATAGCGACGTAACTTATAGGATTAAACTGCAGGGAACACTGCGATAAGAAATTCCGCGAATTCCGGTAATATGAATGCGAATTATATTCGTATACTGTATACCAGTGCATTTTTCTATTTCTCGGAAAAAATGAAAAATCATATTTTGACGTTTGAAATTTCTGCTCGCTCGCATATTTTACCTTTTACCTTCTTTTACCTTCACGGACATACATATGTATTGATACATACATATCCTGTATTACGAATCTCAATCGCCTCGCGCTGTTCACTTTGATCGCGTGGAGGGAGAAAGGAGGGAGAAAAGAGAGCGAACCGACGTTCTTTCATTTGCATTCGTGAAATCTATTTTCTGAAAGCGCATATAAGAATTAAACGACCTTGCGAGCGGCTGGACTGCCGGCCGCTTCGAGAGGGAAAGAGGGACAGCATGTCGATTTCTCGAGAACACGCGTGGGCGCGTCCATTGATAGTCGCCTGGTAGTCGATGCGTAACCACGACCACGCTGCTACACGCCGATTGATCGAGCCGAGCGATTGCGCGCCCCAAGGCGCTCGGCGCATGCCGTCCCTTTTACGTTTCTCTCGCTGTGCGAATTGAATTTTCACGAGGGGCACACGCTACGAGAAGGCGGAAGAGCGTGACACGCCACGGGCCCTTAACATCGTGCCGCGGCTGAGTGAAAATTAATATTCAGCCCGCGTGTGTGCATGGCACGCACGTCGCGCTGAGCACGCGTATGCAAACCACCTGTCCGCGGCTCTTTCGTCCCGCAACTCTCATTTCTCGTCTTTCTTTTTATCCCTTCCTCCTTTTTTTTTCGTTCCCACCCTCGACTCTTTTCCGGCGCACGTTCGGCTCTCCGTCTCTCTCTCTCTCTCTCTCTTGGTTCTTATCGCATCTCCAGTTTGCGGCGGGCGCGCATCCCGATCTCTTCTTCCTCGTTGTCATATCGCGGCATCCTCCAAATTGAAGGGGCAGCTTGTACCTTTGTAATGTTAATTGACAGCTAATTGGACGGTAGAATCGACCCCGGCGTAATCCTCGCTCGTGAATGCGAGATCTGCAAATTTCGAGCTCCAAAAGCGAAACGAACGCGATCTCACGCCGCATCCGTTTTTTCATGTTAAACCTTCATTAACTGAGGTAATCAGGGCGATTGCGCTTGAGAACTGGATTAACGGACGCGCAGCACGCCTCGGCGCTTCGTCGTAATAAACAGATTAAGGGTACCTAACCAATTCCCGAGCTTGAAAAAATAATTACGAAACCGCTACGAGACGGACGGGCGGGGCCTCGGGGGGAGGAAAGACATCGGGGGATTAATCTGACGGCAATATCTCGGTGGAGCAACAGCGAATTAATTTCGTCGGTGCAATTAAGATATCGTCGAAGGTGGACCGTGCGTGTGTGTGTCACGATCGATCGATTACTTCGAGGAAAAGCAGGCCGGACGCGGTATACGCGCTGTCAAATTCGCTAAGTAATATACACGGTCGCGCAGTAAAACCGGAATCGACATGTTATTATGGATACATACGCCGGGTGTCATAAATGCCATCGCGTATAAAAATACGATGTATATCTGTATATCGGTATCGCTCCAGAATACTGAGCAATTAAATTTTGATATTACGTGGCACACATAACGCAAGACGGATGATCCCATCCGTCAAAGTTAAAGACGTGAACCTATTTTGCGCCGTTCCTTTATTCGACGTCCAGTAATCCTTATTTATCCCTCAGCTTTGTATTTAAAGTGTGACACGTGTCAAACGCCGGCTCTCAGTTACACTGCTAATACACGCCGCCCGTTTCTTTACCGCGACCGATGATTTATGAATATCTAGACATGAATTTTTCGAAAAGCGCTCTCCTAGTAACGCGAAGGTATTTATGACGATAATGAAAGTTGTCTCCTTGCGAGATAGACGACGGCTTACCGATCCGACGTAAGCCCCGACACTTCTCGTTCCTACTTGGGATTTGTCTAATGGGTTGACAAATCGAGGCCACCGACGGTAGCTCGATGCACACGTACTCTTTGCTTTCGAGCTCTCGCTAGATCGGTAGGGGGAGAATAAGAGAGACATGCCCGTTAAACGCAAGAAAAGGAGGCGTTGAAAACGGTGGTCGTTAGCGGAGCGGCTCGTAATTAATTCGGGCTAACGAGGCGCGGTAACGAAATAACCAAAATACTTTCAAATTCCCTGCCTCGCGTCCTCCGCGTCTCTCGTCGATCGAGAGTAGATTTTTCGCAAATGATCCTCGATACCGATCGTAACGAACGGCGCAGAAGTTACATTGCAACATTCTTTTGTACGCTGTGTAATGGCACCGTAACGGTTAGATGTAAACGTCAATGACTCGTCATGACCAGCAGTCGATCACCGATTTCACGTTGTCAGATCGAAGACGCTGATAGCGCGTGTTTTGGCATAATCATCCTTCATTAGCATGACTCTACGAAACGCGTCCGCCCGAGGTGGATGCGGATATAAGCACAGAGAAAGTGAGATCTATCTAGGAATAAAGGTAGTTAGGCGATCACGGCGATCGTTGTAACAACTTGATCCGGTGACAGGATCCGTAATAACGTTCGAAAAAAAATTTACGATGTCAAAATACGTATGATGTCACAAATTTGTATTATCATGTCGATATAAACACTTGAATTGCGTTCCATGCTATTGCGCATAATAGTATCGGTAAAAGTTTAACACACTTAAAAACTAAACTTTGAAAAAATTATTGCTTTTGGAGGATATAAGATTTTAGATTTTTCCTCTTTATAGACAAAAAATCAGCACGGTGCGATAATTGCGTCTTGCATTAAACACACAATCGCGCAAATTTATTTTTTATCTCTGAGAACATGGAAAATTACTTATATCGCGGTTTTGCCGCACAGCGCATTCGCAACTCTGAAAACAAGTTTATTAGAGACGCGCTAAATCGGCCTTTTCTTTTTTTCTCTCACGTAAAGCGCGGAGGAAAAAGAAGATCGATCGCCCGAAGGTTACGCCTTTCGTTTTTCGCCATAGCGGGACGTATCGTCTTGCCTATTTAAGGTGGAAAATTCACTCGTTCGTTACTATCGACGCGATACGTGCCATCTGCGTCGAGCCTGTTGGATCCTCGACGAGCCGTCACGTGCGTGTGTACGTTCCGTTACGTAAGAGAGTGGACATTGGGCCTTAGGATCGTAACAGTTACATTAACAATACCGAGAAACAACTCGCGATGACATCTCGAACGCGATAATTGTGATAATTTGCGATTCACGAATTCTTAACAATAATAAGTCAATATACCGAAAAAGAAGGGATGTTGTTTAGTCTCGCAGAAATTTTGTTGTATATTTTATATATTTGTAGATAAAATTTATATACATAAAATATACGCGCGAACATATATATATATATATATATACACTACTGTTCATAAGTTCGGGAACGCTTGCGATTTTCTCGTCTCTCACGAAAAGTTAAGTATCTCGATGAAAAAAAATCGTAGAGAAGTTTTTAAAAACGCATTTTATAGAGGAGAGATAGACCTTTAAATTTTTGTCTTCAGTTTTTGTCTCTACAATATTTTATTCCTAAATTACATAAAATTGAAAATTGTTTTTTTTTCCATATTTTTCTATTACTTTGAAGCGCTGTAGCTTGATGAAACATCATCGGATAAAAATGAACAAAAAAGCATTTGAAAGTAGACTTTCTAAGCTTTAAAATGCTTTTCTAAAAAAATTGATACGATGATTTTTCGCAATGATATCGAATTTCTTGTGTAAAAACTCATTTTTTATATAATGTTTTTTAATTTCGAAACTAAAGAGTTTACAAAAAAAACATACAGGAGAAAAATGTTTGTTATAATGTGCTTAATTCGCGTAAATTTTTTCAAAATTTTTTAAAGATTTTTTTTCGACCGTCAATAATTTTTATAAAAAAATACACTTCACCCACTTTTTATAGCTTATTTCAAAGATGAACATGTCAGTGGGAATCGATAGCAGGGCATAAATAAATAAAGCATTTTAAAGATGTTTTAAGCTTGAAAAATTTATTTTTGTCCTTTTTTATGTTTACATTTATTCGTATACCTATACAGTTTTAATGTCATAATAATAATGTTTAATAACGCATAATAATGAAAATGAAGCGTTACAATATGAAAATAAATGATATACTACTTTGTTGATTAGTTTCTTTTATTTTTGTCTATCTAGATCTTTGTTTCATCGAAAAATCCACCTTTGGCTTTGAGAACTGCTCTACAGATTTGAGGCATTCTCTCGATTCTGTAGGGCAGTTCTCAAAGCCAAAGGTGGATTTTTCGATGAAACAAAGATCTAGATAGACAAAGATAAGAGAAAGTAATCAATAAAGTAGTATATCATATATTTTCATATTGTAACGCTTCATTTTCATTATTATGCGTTATTATAAACATTATTATTATGACATATTTAAAACTGTATAGGTATACGAATAAATGTAAACGTAAAAAAGGACAAAAATAAATTTTGCTAAAAACATCTTTAAAATGCTTTATTTATTTATGCCCTGCCATCGATTCCCACTGACGTGTTCGTCTTTAAGCTATAAAAAGTGATAGAAATAAGCTATAAAAAGTGGGTAAAGTGTATTTTTTTATAAAAATTATTGACGGTCGGAAAAAAATCTTTAAAAAATTTTGAAACAATTTACGCGAATCAAGCACATTATAACAAACATTTTTCTCCTTTATGTTTCTTTTGTAAACTCTTTAGTTTCGAAGTTAAAAAACATTATATAAAATATGAGTTTTTACACAAGAAATTCGATATCATTGCGAAAAATCATTGTATCAATTTTTTTAAAAAAGCATTTTAAAGCTTAGGAAGTCTTTCAAATGCATGCTTTTTTGTTCATTTTTGTCCGATGATGTTTCATCAAGCTACAGCGCTTCAAAGTAATAGAAAAATATGGGAAAAAAAACAATTTTCAATTTTATGTAATTTAGGAATAAAATATTGTAGAGACAAAAACTGAAGACAAAAATTTAAAGGTTTATCGTTTTTAAAAACTTCTCTACGATTTTTTTTCATCAAGATACTTAACTTTTCGTGAGAGACGAGAAAATCGCAAGCGTTCCCGAACTTACGAACAGTAGTGTATATATATTCGTATATTTTATTTATTTATATATTTATATTTATATATTTTCTTTCATAATTGATTAATAATGTTAATTGTGCAAAGTAATAGTTATGAAATTTGACAACTACTTATACAAGAAATGCTAACTTTGCTGCAGCTTCTTTTATTCAATGTATAACATTGAATATATTAATTATTGTGACGATTATTGTGTGAACATAAATTTTTTACTTAATTTTTCAATATTTCGCGGGTTAATATGTCCCCATTATGCGAACAACGCGATAAACATTAGCGGACTTGTGACGGCGTTTTAACGAACAGGCTTTGATTTAACGACTTCTCTCTTCGCGCGTGTCTAATAAATATAATTATCGCACTTACGTAACTATTCCTGCTAGATCACCAGTTATCGTGCACCTATTACCCGTCCGGTCGGACAGTGGCTTGCTTTTACGCATGTGAACGATCACATCCGTTTGTATCCACCGACAAAGATGGTTCTTCTACTTGCGCGGCGAACCTGAATCTATTTTGCCGCTTTGTCTACATTGCTATGCCTTTTCTTGCGTTCGGCCGCTTGCCTGGACACCGCCACTGAGATTCGTATGGAACCTCGACCGCCGGTGCCTTGAGCTCCGAACACAAGGAAGCATAACCCGAACTTGGTAGCAGCGTTGCTGATTGCACCAGTGGACAGCCATGTCGCGCTTGTGACGAGCGGATCAGCCTGTTTTTCTAACGCAATTGAATTTCGCCTCGCGAGACCGCCATTCCCCCTCGTAATTGATCACCGTCTTTCGCCGTTCCCTCGTGCATCGTATAGGAATCGGACAGGGGGACAAGATTTACCGATTCATTTTTTCTTCCCAAAAGTCACTGCTAAAAAATTTCCGCAGCTTGACGTGAGTCATAGTGGCATAACAGATAGTTTATTCCATTATGAAATAAATAGAACGTTAGCAATATACTACAATATGGCCGCGATGCATTCGCGGAAAGAATATATTGCACAAGCAGCGGATCGCGTCGGCAACGACCCACTCCGACGATAGGTAGTAACGATTTGTTTTATTTACTCAGAGGATCGAGATTGGTTCGCATCTGCGGCGTCGTGTATTTTCGTTCGCTGGGATGCATCGATATACGTCGATATACCTATTTATGAGTGTACGTAAGAGGATTTGGTACGGAGCTTTCCTACGCGCGTCTCGCCTCGGCGCGCAACGCCGAGGTTCATCCCACCATGCAACGAGATTGCTGCACGCGCAATATCATACGGTGGAATGCCGATGGGTAATCCTGAGAGCACCCGGGCGCCTAAAAGACGTATTTTTAACTGTGCGCTCTCTCATCGGAGAAGGCCGCTTCTATTGTTGCGCTTCGTCACGTTCTAAACAAAGTGAAATAATCATTGTTACAAACATATTCTTTTTATCCTCCAAAAATATATTTTATATTTAGAATATTTGTTTGAGAAGAGTTATCGCCTTCAAAGCAGCGATCGTAGAACATTATAAACGCCTTCGAGTTCCAGCAATCACAGATCTTATCCCGTTTCTCATTTTTCTTTTTTTTTTTTGAATGCATCTATAAATTCGCTTTTCGCGCCACAAATATTTCCGAGCTTACACAATGAATCTTCTTTTCTCCACCTCATTCTCACTTATCTTCTCGCGTTCCCTCTCCACTCTCATTCTTTTTCTGTGGCAGTGCGCTCGCTGATTGCGATTTATAATGTCAACCGGTCCGATGCGGCCAGAACCCATTGTCGCGGGATCGAGAGAATCGGCTTCGATCTCACACGTATAGGAAGCGATCAGTAGCAACCGTCTCTTTCAGACGGCATGTAAATTTTACGGTTCGTATACGCAGCGATCTGAGTTCTGAAATCTAAATTCTTTCAGATTAAAATTTACTAGCTTTAAAGCTTAAAACTTATGAGAAAATTTTAAGCTTTCTTATTATCCATTAAGATTTAACTTGCAGAAATCTGTGGATTTCTAGTGTAATCTCTTCTAGAGAGAGTTTAGTCTCTCCTATACTCTCTTATAAGTTTAAAATTATCTTCGGCTCCGATAACTTTGTCGGAAATACAAGCACGCCAAATTGAGCAGAGAATTGGCGAAAGACAAGCGCGCCAAATTGAGCGGAATATTGACGAAAGGTATTCGTTGCGGATACGTTCATGCTCGGGAAAACTGGATCTTCCCTCGGCGGACGCTCGAAGAAGTAGAAGTTCTCCGCGAACGCGGATGTTGGAGGGAAAGGGAGAACGAAAGGGCGGGAGAGGACGACGAAAGAAAGAGACTGCCGAGAAGAAAGAGAAAGATAAGGAGAGCGAGACCGTAACGCGATGGGTGGGAGGGGGAATAAATTAAAGAACGGGTTCTCCCTCACCGCAGGACCTCATTACGTCCAACTTCATTTGTTTCCATTTTAATCGGGGCCCGTCCAACGGCAGCGGCGGCGGTAGCGGCGGCGGTCCAGAATCCAGTACCAGAAACCAGAACCGCAACGAGTCCCGGCACCGCCGCCGAATGCACCGAGCCGGATTCTCCGGACGACGATGGCTAAGAGCGAGAAGGATGATCTCTGCAGTTAGCACCCCATTTGCAGAATTTCGATATAATTTGCAAAGCTCTTCTATTAAAAGCCTTTGAATCCTGATACGTTTCAAAAAGAACTAACGATTAAGTATAAAACTAGGGATTTAAAAAAAGTGGGATTCTTGTCGGAAGCCAGTCGGAAATCTGGCATTTTCTTAAGAATTTTGAGTAGTACCTCAAGAGAGTTCTACCGAGAAATATTACGATTTAAATGAATCCTGATTGAAATAAAGAAGTTACAATCAATTTTCGTATGACGAAAAGGCATATTTTCAAAAATTTTCTTTTTGATGATTAATGGTAAGAGCTCTTTCTGAATCGTATCGGAAACTATATAACTCTTCATAGAAGAATCAAAATTTTAATTATATCAAAATTCTGAAAATGGAACAATTTTACAGAAATAGAAGGATATGCTTGATAGCGACGCGAGTACATGCGTTTTTAATCGGAAATCGTTTGACAACTATATTTAGAAACGTCGCCCGCTTTGAGAAAATGCAATTCTTTCGAAAAGCAGGAAAGTGATTACACGCCGACCGTTGCATGACTGTCGACACGTCGCCGCGTAACGGGTATCAAAAATAATTGCCCCGTGAATTACATTCCACGTTAATTGGCGGCGAGCATAAATCGCGGATATAACCCGCCATAGTGACTTTATTTTCGACTGGTTGGAACGTCAATCCTGTTGCCAAAAGAATATGCAATATTCCTAAATTAAATTGTAAATGAAAAGAATTTTCGTAATACAAGTAGTCTAGAAATAAGTGCGATTTAAATCCCGAAACAAGGTCTAAAGATATGCGCGTGCAATCCCCGAGAAACTCTTTTTATTGGAGAAATACTCAAACTCGGGACTTGCTACATTGAAAAAAAAATCTAATTGCAGTCTTGGTTGAACAGTTATAACGTTTAGTAACTCAAATTTTCATCTACATGAACACATTTTCTTTTTCAAAAATAATGGACTTATGTTATATTAAGTTACTTTATATTATGTGATATACTTTTCTTTCTTCAAAAAGAGGATTGACGTATGCGCTTTGACGAATTTTGACCTGACCATTAGAGATCTTAACATCCTGGTATTATGGACCTCCTTCTTGTTAACGAGAGGAACATCAGAAAGAGAAAATTGTACAATAAATCTGACTACTTATACACTCCGGATACACATGAAAGATAGACATCGGATTTGGACCAACATGAAATCCATTCGTTTTTTGTATTTATAGTTTAAGGTATGGGGGTTATTTTTTTAGTATTACTTATATTATTGCACAGACTGAAGATGACTAAGTGAAGTCGAAACGTCTCATTATACTCAACGTTTAAATGTAATAATAAATTACTTTTAATTATCTTTCGATCTATTAATTGCTCGTAATATTGACCTTCTATTATTTTTGTTTCTATTACTTAGTAATGCGAGCGTTTCACATATCTTAAATCTAATTGCATTAATTGGAATTCTGTTAGATTCAACCAGTATGTCTGTTGAAAAATGAACGAATCAAAATTCTTTTAGGAATTACCAGATGAACATGATTAATTTCTTCCTGTTAAATATACCAGAATTTCTTGTTAATGTTCGCCCAACTCGCACAATAATAAAACTGCTAGAGTGTGCTGCGGGTAACGTTAACCAGAATTCTAGTTGCACGTTCCTTTGTAACTAGAAATTTTATTAATCCAACTGGAAAATACTAATCAAATCCTTATAGTTAAGTCTATCAAACGTTCTAGTTACAAAAAATTGAGTCCAATCACGACAACCAGAAATTCTGTTCCGTCTCACCAGAATGCATTCTATCAGATATGTCTTGTTCATGTAATCAAACCATTTTTCTCAGTGTAGCTTTCCAGCTCTTCCAGCATAAAAACATATTGAAAAGTGCAATGTCGATTCGGGCCCCTCGGATCGGTTCGAGCACGGATGAAACTACCGAGGACTTCGAGACAACGCGGTGTACGCGAAGTTAAATGGCCGCGTGAGTCTCGGCCATATTACGGTCCTAAATGCCATTTTTACGGCCAGGAGAGGCGATCCGGGCCGTTTTACGAACGGCGACTCCGCGGAGCAAAATGACCCTTAACAGTGTCGGTAACTTTTCTTACGTGGCGGAGGGCCCACGCGGGACGCAGAAAGCGTCTTCGCCGGCACAGAAAAGAGAGAAACGTAGAGAGACGGTGCGGCGCGGCTCCGGATAACGAGTCGGTCGCGGAGGCAGAAAGACGAGGAGGGTAAAGACAATGGGGGCAGGGCAAAGGAGGAAGCCGCCTTTATTACAGAGCACGGCCACGATGGACAGTCAAACGGACACCTCCCCGGCCTCTCCTTTATCGGTCCACTTCGCTTTATTACTGGTGGCGAAACGGCCGGCCCAAATTAAGCGCGTTTCGTTAAAGCGAAATTCGCGAATTTTCAACACTCACGCCACGCTGCCCCGTAAATCGCGCTCGCGCAATTGAGCGCGCTTAATTAGAGCAAATACTCTCTCGGTGCTCTCGAGGATTGCTTTCGCAATCGCGGTGACTCGCCGCGCCGCACCGCGCCGCACCGCACCGCACCGCCGCGTCGTCGCGCCGTCCAAATATTTTTGAAACTGCACCGAGGTACGATCGCACGTGCGCTTTGAACGCGGACGCACTGATATTTTCGAGCGATTAGTTAAAGCGATCATGCACTTAATTCTAAGGATTTTAATCTTCGATGCTATAAATATGGGAAAATAAATGAGAAAAATAAAATTTCAATTTAAAATAGGAATTATATTTAGTTTATATAAAAAGTTATATTGTTAAATAGAAATTGGAATTATCTAAACTTTAGTTTTAAATTTTGCTCTTAACACACATGAACATACGCACACATACTATAATTGCAAATTGTATAGTTGCAATTGTATAATTGCAAATAAAAAAATCGAGACCGAGGTATAACACCGAAGTGTATTTTAATTCTCGTTTTATCTCCTGTGCCTTTTAGCGACTGCTCTTTTTTAATCGGCCACGTTTCTTCGTTCAGCTTCTCTCGCGCGAGCCGATGAGTCCGATACCGATGGACGCCTTACTCATGGCTGAATCATCTGACGATTAACCTTGCCTGCCTTAATCAGCGATTAATTCCGCGCGACGAAAGTGCTGCTCTCGACCTGCAACTCGGTTGCGCGGCGTTTTTACCTGGAAATTGGAACGGAGGGGTTGTACGTGCGTCGAATCGATCGAATCGATCCCGCGACAGAAATCGTGCGGGCCGTGTCGACACTACTGCGATTTCGTAGAACGCGATAATATATACAGAATGAGGTAGACTCTCTAAGTAAACGACTCGTCGCATTAGGCCTTAACCCTTTGATGCACATACTTTTACTCTTATAAGACGTTGTTGAGGTAATGTGAGTAATGGCTGTTTTCTATGAAACAACAGATATAAAAGCAGATATTGTCGTGTGCCTCAGATGCGTTTGTGTGCGTGCGTGTTGATTAATAGCGATGATTGATTTTATTTATTTAACTATACGTAGGATAAACCGATATTTAGAAGAAATGCCAATGTCCATCTATTTATCGTTTATCAAGAAAGTACAGTTGCTACTTTGATTATAAGTAACTCATAGTGTTTGAAAGCGCTTCAGCAAGATACAGTATTTAACGCAAGATCCGCAACATAAAGACGATTAGAACGCGCATTTTCACCGCCAGCTGTTGTACGGTTGCATCAGACACGCAGTTACGTTGGATCGAGAAAACTCGCGCGATCGTCGAATCTCACGGTTAGCGGAGACTTCTCGGGTAAAAAGCCTGTACGGGCAAAAGATTGGGAAATTAGTCGAGGGGGAAAAAAAAACGAGAAGGCTCGTGCTGCCGGCGATGACAAAACTTTCTTGGAAGCCGGTGAGTCGCTTTCGCACTCGACCGTTACGCACTCGCGAGATTGTGAGTGCGCGAAAACAAGAGAGGAAGGAACGCGGGACTTAATTCCGCGACGGGACCATTTGTCGTAGCGTTTTCGCGACAGGCGAAATACATTGTATAATGCAACATACGATATTTCCATGCCGTAAAGTTTAGCGACCGGTTCTTTCAGGATCAGACCTCTTGCGAATCTTTTCTCTTACGAAAAATACGGCGATGCACGGACATCTTTTGTACAGCCGCAAATTATTTCCGCCGGGCGTGATGACCTCCATTGTCGGCAAATAAAAGAGCCACCCGGGAATCTCGCGGGTCAGCCCCCTGGGAAACGTTTTCAAGATTCCCCTGGGCCGGGCGGATCGTAAATATCGCGAATTTTATTGCGGCGCGGACTTGAGGCAGGGCAGTCTCGCGACGTCGCCGCGCGAGAGATATCGACAATAAAAAAGTCGCAGACGGACGTTACACGCGTGTCCCTGTGTACGCGTTGTCGCGGGGTCCGTCCGTTGATCGTTCATATTGCAGCTGAAGTTTATTTTATCGGAGGAAGTCCAGGCGTGTGCGCTACAGACAGTAAAATCAAGTGCTCCAGTTTTATGGTGTCGGATACACCACCTTAACACGTGTTTGCTCGTGCGAGTCTCGGTCCGCGTCTTTGCTCTCCTCTCTTTCGCTCGCCCTCTCCTCTCTTTCGGCGCGTTCACGCTCGGCTGGGCGTGTGACCGGTCGAGATAAATCGCGGGCCGGTTCGCGCGAGTCCTTTTGACTTTTTCGCCGATAACGCGATCGCGCCGGACGACGCGACGACCGCAACGCGGCGCGGCGCGGCGCTCCTCTCGATACGCGTGCTGGACACGCGTGGATACACGCGCGTTTCCCTTTGCCGGCTCCGCAGCTCTACTTCCACGCTATCGCGCACCGGCATCTTAATTCCGGAATAAATCACTGCCACCGCCGAAGAGAAGCCGTAAATTAATCGCGCGCTCTCGATACTCGTCCCGCCCGCTCGATTTTCGGCACTCCTCGTTTCTTCAGCGCGGCCTCGCGTGCGATTTTGCGAGGTGCAGCGTCATTCTTTTTTCTCTTCTAATTGTAAGTGGTAATGAAACATTTTTTAGAATACACTCCAGCTAAAGGTTATCATTGTAATCAATTATATTTTTCGATCTTTCACGCAGAACCAGAAATAATAAACGTTAATTGTCGATACGGATGATAATACGTTAAAGGCAAAATACAGAATGTAACTAAAAGGTATGGCCAAATTTTAGGGGCACTCCTCACACATAGAGGTCCGGATCACAGGTCCGGAAACGTTTCATTTCCTTGTTACAGCTCTTTTGTTCTCTTTCTCATTTCAATCGAATTTTTCGTACTCTAAATTTTTTGGAGTGAATTGAGTGAAAATTTACTCCAAGCGAGTGAAGATACTGCCACTGAAATTTCAAAGTGGCAGTATTTTCACTCTTTGGAGTGAGGTTTCACTCCAAGAAATTTAGAGAGTAACCGTTTGATAGATAAAGGTGAACCGATCCCATAGCCTCTATGCTCCCCTGGTCTAAATCTACTGGACTTTTATTTGTGAGGGCATTTAAAATCGCTTGTGCATGCAACTAAAAGATACGGCCAATCTTTGGGGACAAGACGTTGGAAATCTTTATGACTATTGTGGAAGGCTGCGAGACAATCCGCAATACTCTGGGGATACATCAGTACATCCAGGAGTCAATGCGACGACGAGGTGAAGCTTGTATCCGTGCTGACGGTGGATATTTTGAACACTTCTTATAAGACTCATGCCTCAGAAGACCGCAAACTTTCTGTTTTTATGTACAAAATAACTTCGCAAGGGAGCGTTTCCGGACTTATGTTCATATAACATGTTTTTTATCCTCTAGGTGTTAGGAATGTGCTCCCAAAGTTTATCTTTTAGTTACATTTTGTGTATTTAATATTAATCCACGCTTTTTTCTTTCTCTCGCATTTTATAGCAGGCAGAAGATTAAGATGAGAAAATATATTAAAAAGCGGAGATTTCGCGTACGATACGACGCTCCGGTTATTCCTACTGGATAAGACATATTGTGTCAAGCAAATCCAAAAGCCGCGAAAAAGATGAAAGAGAAAAATTTTCAATTGTCGCGTTTGTGCACCAGCCTCGACATTTCGACTAGACGCCTCCGAGGAGAACACGACGACGTCATCGGCTAGTTTTACACCGTGCTGTCGGGTCATTTTTTTCCACGGCGCCTTTCCACCTCCGTGAGTACCGATCGTCGCCCACGATCGCTAATCGGCGGCAGTCCTAGTGGCAGTCCGCGCGTCCGATCCTATCCGATCTGGTGGACTACGTCATACAGGTGAATGCGTCGGCGTACACGAGTCCGTTCCGCGGTCGACGGCGTAGCCATAATTTGCCGCCTTATAAACAGGTATCCTTGCGCCGTGAAAATATTTTGCCAACGTTTAACGGGTGAACGGAAAGTATTAATCAGACGCTTTTTTATCTGTTCCGGCCATTAATGAAAGATACACGCGAACAGGTTTTCGGCGGAAAAATTCGATGAAGCAATATCGAGACTAAGATCCATCAATCAACTCGTAACTGTCACCGTAGATATAGTCGCGTCAATCTAAAATTTGTGTGCTTGATTTAAACATTGCTCAATTGAACATTACGGATAAAATGTCTAAGGACAGCACGGACATCTCGCGCGATACTCTCATTTAATCGTGTCTAGTCCACAACATCGCGGTCATCCGTTAGACGCAAATTGCGGAGGCAGTCAATCGGCGGAGGTAGGCGCGGAGGCAGAACTCGTCGCGTGGGTCGTCGCAGAGGCAGTCTCTGCCCTTCCCAGCTTCGGAAGAATTGAGCGCGATACCTCGCGGGAAGTACCACGCGATCGATGCCGATCGGCAGTGTTTAAGTGCCGTTCTCGAGTCCGCGGGGGGAAAAGAAAAGGGAGGAAGATAGGGAGAAGAGCATAACGTGCGTTCGCGACGATAACACCGCATGCATATCGACGGATCGGCGAGGATCCGTAGGTTAAAATCTGCGATCGGCCGCGTGTCGGCCATCGTAATCGCGATAAATCACACTTAAAGGACCGCCGGTCACTCGCGGGTGGAATAGTCCGATAATATAATCCAAATGCGTCGGAGTGCAACATCGAATAAGGAGAAACGTGCGGCGACTTTGCTCCGGCGAGTGAGGCAAAAATCGAGAAAAGTCTGAAATCGGAAAGGAGCGGACGCTGCGCGGCGGAGACGAGAGGAGCAAGGCGGCTGAGAAAGGATCGTCCAATAGGGAGGATCGATCGGTCGAGCGATCCGAGCGGTGGGGAACGTCGGTCGCTGCCTACACCCAACCTACGGCCGATCGCCTCAAGGTGACGAGGTATACCCTCCCTATCGGCCTGGCTTCGATCTAAGGCGGCTTCTGTAACGCGCGCCTTTCGAAATTAAGCCGGATAGATCTAGGCGCCCGAGATTTTTCAGCGTCGTCGATCGCGGATACGTGTGTACGCACACGCCGGACTCGCCACTCCGGTAGCCGCGTTTAGAGATACGATCGCGAGACGCGCGTGGAGAAAGAACCCTCTCAGCTTTATCGGCCGTTAATGTCGCTTATGATTTACGCTCGCGGCTGATCGGCGTTGTTTCTACGAGCGTGCTCTCGTAAACGCGGCTCGTACAATTTCCCCCTTATCGAATACGACATCGTACCGCAATCTCGCTTCTTAACGACCAATTTTCTGCAAAATTTTATGCATTTATGCTAATACATTCGATATTTACTTTTCGACGCTTACGTAGCAAGCTGCGTTTAATTTACATAATAAGTTGAAGTTATAATGGAACATGATATTATAATGAGACAGCTTATGTGAAGGATTTCGAAAGATTACTCGCGAAGTTTATTAGTTGGGCAAACTGGAGGCTGGCGCGGATTTGAACCAAAACCGATCTGGACGTTTCCGTGACTCTCATTAAGGAAGATTCTACAAAAGATAGTAGGCTTGGGAGGTATTCGTGTCGGGTTACATCTTAATTTTCGAATCTCCTGCCGAATCCACGCCCATCGCGTGCCACGAGGTCGTTAAATCATTAGCAACCGCTGCCACGTGGCCGACGGTTCAGGCTCTGAAATGGTATAGCGCACCGTAATTTCTCGCGGAAATCATGACGTTTCGAGGAACGTCGAGGGAGGCTGCCCTTACATTTATGTGTTAGTCGCAGTTTAATATACATTAAATTTTGGACCGAGTACGTCCGATATCATTCTTTGATATTAAAGATACAGAATATCCAGAGACGTGAAACAGTCGTTCCATTTACAAGTTATGGAATGGTCTTATTTCGAGGTATTAAATTTAAACCGCGCAAATTTAATTTGCGCCGGAATCGGAGCAGTCACGTCGGATAATCACCGATCATGCGCGACCGTTTTTCTCGTTATAAAAAGAAAAGGCCGGATACATCTGCATATAAATCGCAATGCTAATCGCCCATGGATTACTCGCGTATATACCTTATAAAATAAAACCGCGACGCACGCGCGAGATATCGAATGGGACTCCTATAACGAGCTAGGAAGTGGAATTTTGATCGTCTCCTTAAAGCGCTCGTTCCTGTACATATTCCTGACATATAAATAACCGGTTAAGGCAATTTCGCGTTAGAAATGAAATGTCGATTCGATCGACTCGTTAGATAAATTCCGTCGAATTCCCGCGTCGTGACTCCTCCGTCCCAGAGGTAACCTTTACGTGGAATCGGCACGAATGTCCGGGAGCTCGATAAACTGCGATCTCGCCTTTCTTTTAATTAGGTCCAATCACGCGATCGCCATCACGATCGCATTTAAATTCGTGTACAAATATTGCTACCTTCGCTACCCTCTCCCCTTCCCCCTCCCGCCGTAGCTTCTTGTTATTGATGTCGCCGTTCGTTTTATTCTATCCGCCGCATGAATATTGATATGGCGCAATTTAACGTAACGGATGAGATCGTAAATCTCGGACGAAATTAATTAAGGAACCGCGTGGAGTAAAACGCGAGAGTGAGCGTAACAGCGCGCGCGCGCGGTCCGAATTGTACGCGCGGAGGTAGCGAGCGGCGACCCCTCTCATTTGCACGGGTAATTCTGCAAATCGTAATTGAATTCGAAACCGCGCCGTCGCCCATTCAGAATCATTCGTCAAAGAAATGAATGGGCCGGGAAGCGATTTCTTTTGCGGCGGCCGCGCGCGAATACCTTCGGCGAGCGCGGGCGGGACGAAGTGCAAATTGATCGGCGCGTCTATCGTTCCTTACGCGCGATAATCGCGTATTTGCGCAATGTTTCGCAAAAAAAAAAACGGGGAAAGTCGCAATCGACCTTTCGCGGTTCCGCGACGTTAAGCGAGCGAACTGAAGCGATTTCGCGACAATCAGTTTCTAAGATCCCGTGCCAGCAATTTTCAATTTATGACAGCGACATATATTTGACAGATATTTAATGACTATCTTTGCAAGAATCGAAACAAATAAATATTAAGAAAGCAAAAATAAAATATTAATATATCGCGATTCGCGATATATTAATTTGAATTAAAATTGGCCAGTTGTGTTGAAACAAATCTCTTCTGTGGTTTAATATTCACTGGCGAAGAATATTCCATCTCTTGTTTGTTTAAAATAAAATATGTTTATTATTATATTTCTACTACGTATAAATATTATTTATTTATTTGTGTAAATTTGTTTGTTGCAGGTAAGCATTCGTGGGAAAAAGATGGCCGTTTATAACAGGCTGAAAGCCATATTCTATTTCGCCAAGGTAACACCTTAATGATACGATTTGCATGATGAACACAGATTCGATTTCGCGCGAAAAGAGTGCACGTTTATGCAAGCGATCTCTCACAGAACGTCGATCGAAACGCACGTTGTTGCAAAATCGTATTGCACTTTCCTTCGAAGAATTCGGCGTATGCGCCATTGTCATTATCCCATATATGCGAATATTCCTTTAAGCCTCCCTGTCCGCACGTTCGTCCCGACGGGAGATGATAACTTGGCGGTCTGCCGGCCCCGCGATTGCGTATCGCGAAAACGCAAATATCCGCAAGAATGATGAATTCGCGCGGCTGTCCCATTAATTTTATTCGAACCTTCAATTATGCGGATGCGTTCGCCTCATTCTGCTGTCACATCGCGGCCGTGAGTAGACGTGAGGCAATTCGCAACCGGGCAGATATTCCCTGTCAGACATCGGCCGTAGCGAAAGTTTAATTTGCACCGTCCGAATTTTAATGGATCCCGACATATTGTGTCCCGCGCAGGTAATTCCTGTCGGATTTAAAGGAACCGCCGCGCCGGTGCGGGGCCGGTGCGCGCACAACGAGAGACTGCTCCCGGTTGCATCGGCAATCAAAACCCCGGGACCCGGGCTCGTTGTGAGACGAGATAAAGTCAATCTTCGTGGCACTTTCGTGGCCGTTGCATGCCGGACCTGCCTTCCTTCTCGATACGTCGGTCCCGATATCGCAATAACGCGCCGCGACTGATTTCTCCCGCGATCGCTTGTCGACTTTGTATCATTATGTGCAAACTCGAAATTTCGCGACGCCGAAACTCTCGAGACGGCGAGCATTAAAAGTTAGCTCCTCTCTCTCTCTCTCTCTCACTCTCTTCTTCCCTCCCTCCCGTCCCTCGAAAGCTCCCTCCGCGACGTCCCGATAACCGCTCGCGCGAGGTATAGGTATCGTCGGAGCGATATATTCGATACGTCGTAAATTCAGGCGGGTAACGAGGCGACCGTCGAAAGTGACTCGAAATAAACGACAGGAGGAACCTCCGCTTCCACCCTGTCCTCTCCTTTCCGTTTCCTCCTTCTCGCCTCCGCTCGTATACGCGGGCGCTCCGCGCCGGTGCTCGACGCAGCGGACGGTCGTAAATCAAAAAGCGCGACTCTCCCGAAAACTCTCTTCGCGAGGCGAAACGGGGGAGAGGAAGGAAAGTAGCCAGGGTGGCCGCGAAGGACGATGCCGCGTGGAGGAGGGGAAAGGGGGGAGATGGGCCGAACGGAGGAGCCGTGGTACCCGGGAGTAGCGCAAAGAGGATCGGAGACGGAAGCGACGTTCCCGCGGGATAAATCATGGACGGCGTAAATTAAAGCGACCGCCTCACCCTCGCGAGCTGCCTCACCACCGTCTGGTCGTATCTCCTTTCTTCCTTCCCCTTTCTTCTTTTTCTCCTCTTCTTCTTTTTTTTTTCAAGTGACTTATCGAGCGGGATGCCGAGCCCCCGCGCGTTCTCGGAAGCGTGGCGCGGCCGCGATAAATAAAATGCGCCTCGGACAAATTGTATCGGCGTTACAGGCTGTTCCGGAGACGGCTGCGGCGGAAAGAGATTAAAGCGAGAAATACGAGCTGTGCTTAATTCAATTAGTTGGCAGTAGACGAGACAACGTTGCCTCTCTGGATTAAAGGAGAAGAGAGAATACATCCACGAGCGTCGATGATTTTTTAGACTCGATCGAAAGAATGGCGTTCGTACAATATGTTCATAATCTAGATTAATGATCTTTAACGATATCTCTGGAGCTGTAACTGCGTGCGTGTGTATGTGCGAGTATGGCATGTTTTCGAGTCGCACACGTAAAAAATTAATAATTATTATTCTAGATCTTATGCTAGAGATTTAAAATGAATTATATTCAGACGCGCTGTGTGTGTTTGACATACATTCGCAATGTTGGAGAGCATTTCCTGACATTTCGCATTATTTCATATTTCAAGCGAGCCTTCGTGATTCCCCTTGCGTGCGCTCGCTACCAAAGGTTTCGGTCGTGCGCAACATTTGAGAGAACGTTGCACGTTGTCGCGTCGCCACCGGAATTTGAATGCGTGGCGAGGGTCAATTCGCCTCCCTTCGCTTCACGCGCTCGCCTCGTAACGGACGCCGGACGTACCGTCGACGCCGATTTCGCATAAATCGGGAAACCTGCTCTCGCGGGGTTTCGCCGTGCACGCGAAATGGGAGCGCGATCTTCCCACGCGACCGCAGATGCGTTCTCTCCGCCGCTTTACGTCGCGGCATGGACAAACGACACGCGAACACGGCGATCCTCATCGTGGCCGTCTATCCTGCTTCTTCTGCGATCGATCTAAGAAGCAGCGTATTCTTGAGTCCCCATGTAGTTTAATTCTTCCATGAATGCAACGCATTTTAACGCATCTAAGATCGTTGATCATAGAGGTGAGGAACGTTACAAAAGATCGTAGAAGTAAGGAACGTTAAAAGATGCATTAACTTTCTTTGATGTATTTTAGTAATTCTCGGCACGTTTTAGGACTGATTCTTAAGTTCTAAGGACAAATTAAAGAAGCCAAAGAGTGAGAGCAAGATGTTCCCCATTTACATATTCGATTTTTTCACACTCGAATTTGTGGTCATGTTTAGCATCAAATGAAAGATCTCGTTAAGCTGATTACAAATATGTCGGTGCCAAAATGTACCTCCTTCCCGTT
>NJRQ01000298.1:160699-187223 GCA_003063805.1 Aphaenogaster ashmeadi
TCCTACGTAATTGTTTTGGATGATCCAACATAATTATTTTCAGATCTGTATCTGGCTAAATTTTTAGATACTTCAGCAAAACCGTTCTTTCCGTGCATGAAACCTGAATAAACAGATTCCCCTCTCTCGTTGGCGAAATAATATAGACGTGAAATTAAAGAGGCAAATTGAAAAAGAACTTTGCATATAGAAAGTTATATTTTTTTATTATTCTTTCTGAATAGATTTTTTCTTCAGAAACAAACGGATCACAGTAAGATGGCACAGTGAAGGAATTAATCGATATCGCGACTTTAAAAAATCCATTAACTCTCAAATGTCACGGCAGGCGCGTCGATACAAAGAGATCGCGGGAACAAAGATCAAAGCGAGTCGCATCTGCATTCCGACAGGATAAGGTCGAGCCTGGCTTAGCTACTCCGGTGTGCGCACGCAGGTGTCTCTAATTGGTTATTTATAAGCGATTCTTAACCCGGCGCTGATTTACTGCGTTTAGCGGCACGCGCAGATGGGTTTTACACGAGCCAATTACAATCGGTTGATGGCACGTTATCTTAGTCATCGGTCAGCTGGTCGGTCTGCCAAAGGAGATCGGTACGAGGATCGGACGAGTGTTCATGCCGGATCGAAGGTTCTTCGCGCTAAACGGACGTGAAAACGTGTCGTCCTCGATGATGAGGCCGCGATACGTTTTCGGAGCTATTCTAGGAAACCGTTGATTCGTCTTCGCATTAATCTTGGTTATCACGTATTTTGTCCTTTCTGCTTTTGATTGTTTCAGTTGCATCTGGATATGACTAACAATTAGTATTATTTTTCAAAATTTAATTTTCCATGTTATAGATATGCAAAAGCAATGTTAATTGAAGTAATCGAGCCATCGTTAATTTTCCATTGACGTAATTTGCGATCATTATATCGTGACGATCGATCGAATTGTATAGATTCCTGAGTTTAGTTGGATAGCATGCTGGTTGCTAAATCGCTAAACAGCGGCGGTCAAGAGTCTCTTTAGGAGACACCTTAGAAAGTCTACGACATCCTGACCGAGAATCGTCGTCCGGCGTGCTTTATGGCTGGCTTCGACGTTTCCGACGTCGAGGATCGTTGTCACCGCGGTAGCGCAAGAAGTCGAGTGATTTAATGGAAATGCGTTCCCACGCATACGCGCATCTTCTCGCGTGTCTCACGTCGCTCTTTTTTCACGCTGATCGTCCCGCAGACTCGCGCGTTTCGCGTGTGGCGCATTCGTCTATTCTATATGCCGTATATGCCGCATTATGTACGAGCTTGAGGACGTTTGAGTGCCGTTATACTATAAATACATTTAGAAAAGATTTATGTCGCATTTATTTAGGATCAAGCGGGATAAATGAATCTGTCGAGCAAATGGGGCAGTAAATTATCTTAAATTCGATAGCCATTATAATGGCATTAATGGTGACGAGTAATAATAGCCCTTTAGTTTAATCATGAAAGCATTTCAAATGTGAGGCAGCTATTAATTTTGTCGCCGAAAGACATCGCGCTATTCTACTTACCCGGATTTCAGTGACCACAATTTACCTCGCGCTTTCTTACCATGTATTTGCCAATCGATTGAATAACATTCGCGTGACCTATCGCAGGGAAATCTCCTTATGATTCTCTCTCGAATGCGCTTAAGAAGCGACTTTTTCATTCATCGATAATCGATCATTACTCTAACGGGAAACGGCGCATATACTTTACGAATGGGATGAATGAAATACGGGACGTGCTCCGTTGCGCTTTAGCATTACAATGAGCGATCGATAAATAACTCTTTTAAATGGTTAAACGCGTTTTATCGTATCTTCATCTACGCATCATTTCCTCAGTCTGACCTCGCTTCGATTAGCACATGCATCACGTACAATGTATCGCTTATTAAGTAATGACGTTGCTAGTGGGAGGCATAATCTCAGCGATAAAGTCGTCAGCTCAATTAGGACGATTAGCCTTATCGTCGTGCTTCGTCCGGACGTCGTTTCCTATCGACATGAACCGGTATAGAATCGATCTCGCAAGCCGAGAACATCAAACGTAAACTCGATCACACAACCAAATTATCGGCAATTTGACTCGTTCAAACACTCGGAGTTTCTAATTTCGGCTGGCGAAACGGTCCCTAATTGTACGTAAATATTTGCTTGCGAAAACAGGAAGCGATAAATTGTTTCGCTTGTTCCCACGTCAGAAGCTCAAAGCCCGCCATCTCTTTGTGTTAGCGTAATCGGAAACCAATCCTCGACGGGTATTATCGGAATGAGGTTTCTTTGTCTTTGTCAGAGAAGACTTTGCAACATAATAAAGAAAGCAACTATTTAGTGACCTTAGAAAATATTTTATAAACTTTCTAAGTTTAGTTATTCATAAAAGATTGTTTAGCTTATGTAACATTTCTGTCTTGAATAGATAATTGTTTATCTTAAATATCTTCTCTTAAACAATTGTTAAATTACGTCTCAAAGTACGGTACAAAGTTAAAGAAACCCTCTAAAGAAATCCCATGCAATAAACACGATTGATTGCTGGAGTTAACGAGGAAGAAATCTTTTCGATGTTTCGGCGGCGGATCGAAGTTGACTTTACGACGCAACCGTGTTATATTTCGTAAAAAAAAGACAATTCCACGCTTGACAGGAGTAACGGTGCCGTGTCGAAGGGCTCGTTGACGTCGCGGCAAAAAGAACGGGCGTTCTTCGAAGATCAAAGCGTCGTCGTGCACTTCGAGTAACCGCAATGCGCGACGATGGCTCGCCGGGACCCACCTTGGAGTCGGCGATTTCTCGGATAGTAATCGAGCCAGTTACCGCCGGTAAATGACGTATAACAACGTTAAGGATAACGTACGAGCGATTCGAACGTGCCTATCGCCACCTGCGTTGACCTACGACTCTCCCAGTAGTAAAACACGTCCGGCCACGTGGAAACGCCATTCGTCTTGGCGTAAATTATCCATCGCCGTGATACAGATTCGAGTCGTAAAGCATATATCAATTAAAATTGATATGTTGACTTGTGAGACCTTACAATTAATCTAACCTCAACTATTAAATAGCAGGAAAGTATTCATACGTTCATGTCGTATACGGAGAAAAGCTACATTGCGTTGGCAAATACACGTTGTAGATTGGCAGGTGATTAATGATGCTTAACGAATTTCGATGCTCAGCGAATTATTGTATAATCTTAACCCACCGATGCGTATTTCGGCACGGACTCCAATATCGATGTCGCGAAAAAATATTTGCGTAGTCGAAAAAGAGATCAAGATCGATTCGGTGACGATATTATTGAAGGATGGACGCGCCATCAAAAGGACTAATGAATCGCGTCTTGTACTCTGTCCGAATTCGAAAGTCCTCGGACAGAATAAAGCACCTCCTTGTCGAGCCGGCCGCGCCGAGATCGGTCCGAGGCTCACTTTCCAGAGCCGGCGAGCATCGGCTCGGGCACAAGAGAGCAGCTGATCAATAGCTATTGGTCGGCGGGGAGCCGTCGTGTCGCCGGCGCGGTGGCGATGTCGTCAATTTTTTTATTACGAGTCCGGACACGAACGCAGGCGCGCACGCACACGAGCGCGTACGTAGGGACGAGACACGCCGCGTGCTTGAAGGAGCTGCTCGAAGGAGAGTTCCTTCACATCGGATTTCACAGATTGCGATTTCACAGACCGCGCTCTCTCGATTGCCCCTCGAGCTGTATTACTGACTGGTACTTTGTATCTATCAACTGCCATCGCGACGTTAGGAGCAGCGATGAATTAAAGAATGGTTTATGAAAGTGCAAAAATTTGAAGTAGCTTAGAAAAATCGCGTAATACATAAAAATGATAAACTCGGATATAAGTATAAAGATATAAGTCTTTTTATTGCAATAAGATACGTGTTTACATACATTTTAATAAACATAAACATTTAATCTAAAATTCTAATATAATCTAAATAATATTCTAAATAATTCAAGAATCTAATACAATGATATTGGACCTAATTAGAGAATATTGGAGAAGCGTGTGCGTAATTGATTTAAAACATTTGCTTTACATTTTACTGAATATTACAAGTTTGCTATAACATATCTTAATCCGCTTACTGCAATATCACTTTTGGAAGCTATCAGACGGGTTGTCCAATGTGTATACTTCATCATAGGGATCTACTCCTAACGAGCATCTGTATACATCCTCCCGAATGCCTCGGTCCCCGTTCTTCCTCGCCTCCTTCGGGAACAATAGCTGCTCCGGCAAGGGGGTTAATCTACATACGCAAATTCCAACGATAGATCTTAAGCGGCGAGAGAGAAGGCGACTGTGTATTGCCGGACATACACGCGTACGTCTTCAACAATAGGGACCGCCTCGCGATTCTGGCCGGCATCCTCCTGAAGGAAGGACAATAAGCGCAGCTTGATGGTTATTGTAGTCCAGTTTGTGTCTTTTCTCAGGGAAGTCGGTAAGGGATGGGTCGTCGCTCCGCAGAGGATAATGAATATTCCGGAGTCTTTAACAATTTTGAAGCTGTCAGGATAATGCTGAAAATTTTACAAGCAGTTTACGCTTTCGTTGAAATTACTGAAGCCGGACTTCCCTAACAACTTCGCGATATTATTCTCCGGTCGTAGTTCGAGCACATCGAGGCCAGCTAATCGCGTTTTCCCAGCATCCCAGGTGTATGTTACCCATCTCGGACGGAGGCGGGAGGGAAAAGCGTTTCCCTCGCCCCCGGCCACGGCGCGCGATGACCGTAGGTCGAGGATAGCGCAACGACCTTAGAGGTCGATGCACTTCTCCCGTGCACTCGGTCGGCGCGCGGCGCGGCATGGCGTGGCGCGGCGTCAAAACAAGACCGGCTGATGCGATGTGCGGGTTCACCTCCGTAGCCGGGAACAGTTCCCACCGTCTAGTCATCCGGGTGCTCCCCTCACGCAAGGAGGAAAAGCGGACCCCTTCTGCCTCTGTTTCTCTTCTCCTCCCCCTCCGTTTCTCTCGTCGTTGCATCTTTTCGCTTCGCGCGCGCGCGCACGCTCGCGCGAGCACTCGCGCGATTCTGGGAAGCTCGCGAAGGCGCAGCGCTGTCTGGCCGAGCCGGGACCCACTCGTCTGTACCCACCGAGGCACAAATACCCGCGAAGATGCCGGCGGGTGCAGAGAGGGTGAGAAACGGAGGAGGTGGAGATGGAAGAGGAGATGATGAAGGCGAAACGGGACGGAGAAGGAGAAGGAAAGAGACGGCGAGGAACGAGTAAAACCAGGCTGACTCGCTCACCCAGCTACCTTGCCACGTATAGGAGAGATATCTATGGTATAGAAGAGCCAAGAGGAGCCGCTTCTAAGTAGCTACGTGATCAGCGATAATAACGCGACTTGGAAACGTGGAAGATCGTACTTCCTATCCGCTGACCCTCCTTTTTCACATCGGGAACATGTACAGGGGGTTATATCGCCGGTTGGTCGGTCGGTCGGTCGGTCGTTTGGGCTTGCGCTACCATTGACGCAGTGTCGCGGCGACTAGTAGTAGGAGGCACTGCCACGAGATTTAAGTCCCATCATAGGCGCTCCCGGGAGTGTGCATTCCGAGTTCCCGGAAACGGAGAGCGGAGGTAACGGCCATCGCGTTGCTTCGCGTCCACCTGTTCTTTATCTTCTTCTTCTTCATCGATGGCGATTTGCGCTCTCGCGGAACGATAGCTTTCGCAATAAAACGCCTGGGAGATCGAACGTGACACTCTTCGAGTGCATTTTTACGCGGATTTACGATGTTAGTTGCGATTACAAGCCAAGCGAAAGAGGAAGAGAGAGAGAGAGAGAGATACTGACGGTAATATGATGCAAGTTGGGATGAGCAGATAACGATCTGCATCGTTAATTGAGCCGTTAGGCGAGATAATGGTATGAGACAGTAAAAAAAGAAGAGTTTTATTTATTTCTCTAGATTGATATAAAGTTTAAAAATGTTTTTATGTAGAATATTTTTATGTAGAATTATAAAAAGATTAGAATAGAGGATATTTTTTAATTATATATTAGATAATTTCATAAAGGTTTCCATCGATTCTTATGCTACTGTGTGTTTCCCATAATCTTTCAATTGTATCTATATCGAATAAGGAACGAGCCAGAGATTTCGAAAATGTACATAGGTGCCCCTTAGCGCTATATAGTAACCATGCCATCAATTTTGCGTGATAATTATAGGCTTGAATCGATGGGACGAGATGATTGGAGCGTTAGAATGATGATTAGCAACTCGACAAGAAATGAATTCTCGAGGCTACCGATTTGTCGACCTTAAGACCCCGAGGTGCGGTACAGTCCGCCGAGCTCGAAGATCTCATCCTATTTATTAATTTGGACAAGATGTTAATGTTAAGGAACGATGCTTACGAGCAATGGATTTCAACGATCCATTTCGTGAAACACGAAACACAACTCTCTTCTCGGCGTATATATACATATTTAGTACATACCGGCTCGGGGCAAATTGACGTCGATCCGTGCCCAAGAGGATTAGATACGGTCAAACAAATCGCTCTCGATTATTCTCGGTATGCGTTAAATACATCCAATACTCCTCGCGGCGGAGTGTCGGTGTCGCCGGTCCGCAGTCACGGACAGCATTCTCCGCGCCGAGGAACCAGTCCTGACAAGAATCCCGGTCTCGGCTGATCGCTGGAGCGGAGTGCTATCGGGGGCCCCGGGCCGGTATTTCCAGCTATATCGAAACGGTTAGGTGCCTCCAATACAATAGGGCGGCGATCGTTTGTATCGAATCTCGGCCTCCTCTTCATCGTCGTCGTCGTCGTCGTCGTCGTCGGGAATATCTAACCGCGCGCTTGCGTTGCCGATTTAAACCGCGATTTTGCTCGTTGCACGCCCCGAGCCGAGCGGAGTCCCGGGATTCCAGGAGCATCCATCAGGCCTCGTCAAACCAGCCGGATCGGCGCGCATCAGCGGATCGGCATTCATTGGCCACGGACGGAGAAAGAGGAAAGGCCAGAGGACAGCGAACGGACAGACGAAAGGGAGAAAGAAAGAGGGAGGAGGAACGCCGAGAGGCGACTCTTCGCGAGAGTCGTCGTTCGTCTACACAAAACCTCCTCTCCTGCCTTCGATTCCCTCCGGTAGCGAGTTCGCATACGGTAGCAGCCTCTCCGCGTCGCGTCGCGTCGCATCGCGTCGCGCCGCGCCGGCAAGAAGCCGGGCAAGAATACGCGAGTACAATCAGCTGACAGATCAGTCGGCGCAGTAAATATTCTCATCGAGCGTGCAGCACGCGAACGTGCCTTGTCAAAACTAACGATATTCTCTAAGTAATCACGGGAACTTCTGGTACGACCGACTCTCCGTTTCGGACTGCCCTAACGTCCTCAGGATCTTTCCGTCTCAACGATGTTCCTGACACGTTGATGGACATTGATATCGACCGACGTGGGATGAGAAAGTCCTGGATTCACTTGACATTACGAAGTTATTTTGTAGAGGAAGAATTAAAATTATAACAAATATTTATTACATTTTATAAAGTTAAACGCGCCATATAGATATAAATAATTTTATATATACATTATATATACATTATATATGTATAGCAGCATTTCTTTAAATAATATTATTCAAAATTAATTCAGACTTTTTAAAATGATTCTCTTGTTAAGAACAAATATTCATAACTAATTGTCAATTTAAAGTTTACGAAAACAGCCTATAAACTATTATAGTTAAGAATATATATATATATATATATATATATCTTCTTCTATCGAATGTCACAGTTCGATGTAAAATTTCTATTTTTATCTGATACTCTTACCATCTCATCGCCACAAGAAAGTTCTTTCAAGATGATGATTGTTCTAAGATTAATGACAAAAGATCTTCTCGCTCCTTGTTACCGCGTAAAAACGAATCAGCGTCATCCCCGACGTCCGACACTTGACATCCCGTGATATTTCGTGACGAAAGTGCGTCCCAGATCGGGTGAAACGGTTTCGTAAGGCCCCGCGTGAGCGATTCGACGGAGAGAGAATCGGCGAGGAGCAATCAACGACGGTCTGAAAACGGATACGCGGCATTAGGGCGCCTTGATGCGATGATAATGGGTCTGCGTTACTGGGAGCGGTTAGGATCTACGATGACAGGTGGATCCGCTAATCGTTTGATGGCCTCCGCGCGGCGCGACGCCATTACGGTACACGCAGGACTGTCTGTCACCCTCGTTTGCTCCTCGCTGTCGCTGACGAAACCAACTATGATAGCTGTAATCGCTTCTAACTGCCTGATGGCCGGTAAATGGATGATAATTGTGCTAGAACGGCACGAAGAGTTGTGCCTTCACGGCGCGGACTCTTCGTCATTCGCCTCGACCGTCGTCGTCACCGACCTGTACGTACACCTCGCGCTAGAAAGGGGAGAGAAAGAAACGAGCTCAGGGAGGCTCGCGTGCCTTTCGCACGGTCCGCAGATATATCGCTACTGGCGCCTGAATT
Source organism: Aphaenogaster ashmeadi (assembly GCA_003063805.1). NCBI lineage: Eukaryota > Metazoa > Arthropoda > Insecta > Hymenoptera > Formicidae > Aphaenogaster > Aphaenogaster ashmeadi. The sequence continues at coordinate 169,211 of NJRQ01000298.1, forward strand.
CAGTTTTATCCCGTTCCTGTTACACGGGTTTCATTGTTCGCATTATTACAGCTATATAATGTAAAGGCAAATTTGCTCGTCTAGAATTTACTTTAAAAATTAGTTCCTATTAAATTTATAATTATATAATTTATGTGAAAAATTCTTTTTTATCTCGCCAACGCAATTGTTATCTTTAATGAAGCTTTCGTTTCGCGTCGCTTCGGACCCGTTGGGAAAGTAGAGTGGCATTTCCCAATCGTTGCATTAAATTTCGATAGCTCGATGATTTGCTATCTGCGTATGCAAAGGATCGTTTCTTCAGAGAAGAGAATTGTCTGTCAACTTTACCGCGTGCGCGATAACGAGAGGGATGAAAGCGGGAGACGAAAAAGCGCTATATGTTATCGAGGAAAGGAGCTGGTCCAGACAGCATAACACTCTACCGGAGTTCGTTGTCTCTCGAGGCACGTTTCTCCCTACTGAGAATCGTCCGGACTATCTCGATGACTCGTTCCTCGTCCTCACATCAAGTGCAAGGTGGGTCTCCCCTGATCTCGATCGCTCTCTCTCCCTCTCTCTTTCCGAAGATCCCCGAGAAGCCGAATCAGCATCTTTAATTTGACATGCTCTCGGTAGCGCTAAACGTGATCGATTAAAAACCTTTCTTACACATAGCCATAATGCACAGAAAAATATCTTTATTGTAAGCAATCTGTTAATAATAGATTTTTGGTTAATTTTTTATTTTTAATCTGTTAGGTTATGTAAGGTAAAGATAGTGGATAATATAGAGAAAGTATAAATGTTTATTATAAAGATAGTTAAATAAAGATAATGTATAAGGCTCACAAGATTTAAAATCAACGAAAATTAATAGGGCATAAAGAGCCAAGCTAGATATCAGTGCTAATAATAACATAGAATAAAGTCAAATATAAAATTTAATATACGTTTCGACCTTTAATTAGGTCATCTTCAATATGATTATAAAACGAAAACAAATTAGGTCGTCATAAAGAATAAATTAAACACAATATAAATTAAAATTGCACGCATACTGTATAAAGGTGGCCTTGTGGCGGTGTTGAATATGTCACAAAGAAAGCCGTTTTAGGTATTGAAGAGTCGATAATAAAAGAGATGTGATTCCATATATTCCGTTGTCGATAGTGCAAGATGTCATCGTGTCAATTTTATAAAAAGGGAAAACTAAAATAAGACAATTACGAGTTTACGACAGTCTACACATTAATTAGAATAAATAATAAATAAATTAGTCATGAAATTGGAAAAGTCTATTATTTATTCTAATTAATGTAGACTGTCGTAAACTCGTAATTGTCTTATTTTAGTTTTCCCTTTTTATAAAATTGATACGATGACATCTTGCACTATCGACAACGGAATATATGGAATCACATCTCTTTTATTATCGACTCTTCAATATCTAACGGCTTTCTTTGTGACATATTCGACACCGCCACAAGGACACCTTTATACAGTATGCGTGCGATTTTAATTTATATTGTGTTTAATTTATTCTTTATGACGACCTAATTTGTTTTCGTTTTATAATCATACTGAAGATGACCTAATTAAAGGTCGAAACGTATATTAAATTTTATATTTGACTTTATTCTATGTTATTATTAGCACTAATATCTAGCTTGGCTCTTTATGCCCTATAAATATATTTATTATTTTTATTTAGATGAATCACTTATAGTAACAATATCAGTATAATTATAAGACAAGTGTATAGTGATTTTAAATAGATAGTATTTATGCGCATAAATCGGGTAACTTTTTCGACTTTCTCTTACGAATATATGACGTTGGAGAGATCTTATTTTGAAGCACGTCCTCGCGATGCGAGGACACGGCCGACGGCGATGTTACGCAATGCGTTATCGAATCGATGAATCTCCAATAAGGTGTAATCCACACTTAATTGCGCATTTGCGATGACACGTCGCGAGCTACCGCGCGATCATGATTTACGCAAAGACCTTTATCCCTCGTGTTGCGCATATTATATTATACTTCCATATGCGAGATTTTTCATCTGACGAATTTCATATTACGACCTGACACACATTCTTAACCGACGATCCATATTATGAGAGGGACAGCCAGCGCTTATTCGCGCGAGCATTCTTCCACTCTCATCCGGACGAAGAGCCAATCGTCTTGGACCGTCGACCGATATACGAATTATAATACCGGTATGTCTGACGAGAGACGGAATAAACGCAGGGCGTGACGGGGAGTGGCCGTGCTGATCCGAGCGAACGTTCGCGACACGCGGTTCCTCGGCCTTGAACCGGGTTGCACTTCAGCGTCGTTTTTTTTGCGCGGTCAACCTGGCGACGTCTTCTCCTGCGATCAACGTCCCGCAATCCGCCGCATCGGCACGGTCTCGAGATTCGGAACGATTCCCATAAAACATAGGACGATCGAACGCAGGAAATAGTCCCGTCCGTCGTTCTCAGGAGAGATGTTCTTCCTGTCTCGTTCACGGTGTACGACGTCGTTACTCAGATCCTCAACTTGATCATTCCCAGCGTCGCGGAGAAAGAAAAGTAGAGAAAGAGAGCGGCTCTCTCAGCGGCAGCAGCGACTACCTCGTCAGTCGTCGCATCAGTTCGTAAGTCACTTTCGTGTACGACACCCGTTAGATGGGATCTCGACGTGTATCGGTCGTCGATCCTCTCGCAGTCTCCCGGATCGTAAATTCAGAAGCGCTGTCGGGCCGGGGACACCCGAGGTACGCGAGGGAGAGGAGCGGCGCGTCTTTTTTTCTTCGTTGCTCGCGACGAGCGATGACGAGGGCGAACCTCGTCATCAGGTTTTACTTGCAAATCAATTCCTAAACTCGCGACTCGGCCGTGCCCGAGTAGCCCGAGCCCCCGCGTTCGCTCGTCGCGGTCGGGGCACGCTATCGTGTTTCAGCGGAGTCCCTCCCGTGTTTTACCTGACGTTCATTATGCCGCTGCCTACGGGCTCGTACATCGGGACCGACGTTTCACGTTTGTAACGGATGCTTTACTGCCTCGCGAGCTACTCGAACCGAGGTTTTGATGGATCTCCCTGTGGGTGACGACGCGCCGAAGGCCCGCGTCCCGCTGACTATCCCTCCTCGAGATCATAAGTCGTCGCGACGAGTCCTGGGGCCGTATTTTTCACCGCGCATTTAACGCTAAATACGACCGTTCGATTGCCGAGCCTTATCGCAGCGTCGTGAAGTCGCGTTTAATGCGACAAGGGCGATTACGTTCGATACTGAATGCACGGTTGGAGAACGCCATCGAAAACCGCAATGCCAACCAATTTATATATTCGCCATGCGACACGAAACGTTTACTTCCATTTAAAACTTTTATTTCAATGAAAGATAGTCCTGCTTTTGACGGTAATTTCGCACAGCGTGTACACTCCGCCGAGACGGTCTTTTTTGTAATGTCTTCGTCGGTGTATGCATTCGTGGGGTCCAAAGAAGAAACGAGAGGCACGCGATTTACTACCAGCTCATTTTACCTTCTGTCGAAGTAGCTGGTAAGAGGAAAAATAATGAGAAGTTATTTCATACATTGCTTGATTTCGTGAACGTTTTTTTTTTATTTTTGCGATCAACGGGAAAAATTAGGCAACTATCATGTATAAGTTTCTTGATAAAATAAATTTATATTGCTTATCTCTCTATAAATGTATTCTTATAAATTTGTATTGCTTTATAACAAATTACTACATGTTAATCACCATTAATTTTAGAGATGACACACACACACTTCTAGTTTTATGTAGAAAAACTGAATTATATTTACTTCCTCCTCGAAAATATATTTTTCATGTTTATATAGGTTCGTAGGATTCTATATACGTTGTTTTGAAGCTGTGCTAGAATCTCTCAGACATTACGGTTGAACGAAGCGATCATTCTGCGTATTAGGAACTTCGCCAAATTTTTAGCGTGTCCGAATTCCATCGTAGCCCGGCCTAAAAACACCACGAGCCCGCGAGCGAAGGGGTACGTAGAATATCAATCGTCATTTTATTTTGTCGCGAGTCGCGCCGAGAGACGCGTGACGTACTACCGCTGCTTGGCACACATTCCACGGACATTGGCCACCGTGGCAGATTCTTATCGACCCGTGTACACCGTCTCCGCTCTTCGTCTCTTGGAAAGGTGGAATCCCGGAAGACGCGATAGGGAAGGTCGGCCGAAACGAGTTTATACGATGTTCGCGCCGACAGCGAGCGTATTTTTCATTTGTTACGGCGCGCAGCAACGATGAGTACCGCCGGGGTTGCAAAAAAATGTCATGGGAAAAGAATTTTGATTTCAAAAACATTATATGATTGAATTATCGCTCTTTTCAATCGGCAAGAAGCATTTCTCTTTATGATATTTTTTGTCGTCTTTTTATAGTTCTTCGAAAACCAAACATTTAGGTCGGTATTTGTAGTCCGTTCTTATTTCAAGATCGTCTTAAGTGATGTCTTAAGATGCTAATGGCTTTGTGATTGGTTTATGATATCTTAAGATGATCTTAAAAATATAAGACCGACTTTAATGTCTCCTTTTCTTCATGAAACTGTGACATGCGATCGATCGTCGGGACGTATCATTGCGAAACCAGCTGTGCTCGAAGAGCTAACATTTTCAGAAGATACACGATCTCGGAATTGAAAATGAGATTACTTCATCGCGATACTTCTACTTTTTATGAAGTTGCGTCTGTTGTACTTCGTTCATACATACTTTTTAGCGAGGGGAAAAAAATAGCGAAGGTTCTTCGGTCGTACATCGCTCGCTCTTCTCCGTAGTGCATTTTCGAGTCGATCCGTCCCGCCGGCGACGAACGGCCAGTACGAGGATCGTTTACGAATCGTCTCGTTGGGGTCCGCCAGCTCGAAGCTCGCGCCGCTTGGCTTCCTCGAGTTCTCGTGGAGGAGGCAGCCGAAGAGGAAGAGGAGGAGACGGTCGAGTACCACGAGGGGGGAACTCGTTTGTTAGTTTTTGCCCGCCTACCCAACGACGGGCAACGATCACCGTAGTTGCTCACCGCGCTCTCGGCCCTGGCAATCATCGATTTTTATAATTTTCCGTGTCCGCCGTTTTCCGAGCTTCCAGCACCATCACTTACGCGCACATCCCCAGAGACGAACATTCCCTTCTCTCTTGCCTCGCATTCTCATGAAATTTCTTCTCTAGGATATCGATCCTGAGGATTTATCATTCGTTTAAGTTTTTTCGTGGGAATGTCATCGTGGTTGACTCATTCTTAATGAATTGATCACACACACTCTATATATATAATAATATACATATATTACGTCATTACAATAGTATTACGCCTATGATTAACATAATTGCTATAATCATACAGGATAAGATCCAAGAATTATTAATCATTGCAGCATTAATTTTTTCGCTCATTTAACATGTCACTAGTGATTAATGAATTAAAGTTTAGATGTAATTACCAAGAAATTAGACAAGAATATTTACCAATGTCCTTAGAATTATATACATTATCGATAAAAATACGTTGCTTTTAGTTACGATCTTCTCGCTTGATTATGCTCTCATTGACAGTCCTAGAAAATTAGTTTCAAATCTTCGAAAATCGTCAATTCTCTCTAGAAACAAATTAAATCTTTAGAAAAGTATATATATCTGCCGATACTGATATACATCCTGAAAGACATGATGGAGCTTTTAATGCGTACTCGGATTTGTATCGCGCTCGATCTCCAGGCTGTCGCCTGGAGGAGGTACCGGGAATTTACGAAGAGATCTCTCTCGTTCTCTCTCTCCCCCCTCTTCTCTTGGGGCGACGGTTAATTACAATTGGCAAACGCAGTGCGCGGCGCGGTCGTTGCGGCAATTAGTCATACACGACAACGGCATCGCGGACGTGTAGGATGATCGATAGCGACGCTATCGGCCGATGGGCGCCGCGAACTAGCGGATCGCCCTTATGCCGTAATAATCTTCCCCCCCTCGCGAGGAAACCGTGATTAATACTACCTCGCCCACTTAATCTATCGCCGCGAGGCGCTTCCCGGCGATCAAACCGCCGCTTGTATCCCACCACTTATTGCGCTCGCTCGCGCCTCCGTGCGTGTTGTTGCGTGGAAAGTCGTGATCTTAGATTTGTCCAGACGATACGGACTCATTTGCGGATATCTCTTTAGTTCCCGCGCCGCGAATAAGCCACCAGATATAAATCCGCGCCGCCATGATTAAAGCAATAACTGGATTTCGCTTCCGCGCGACAACACTCCGTCCGACGTGCACGTCGTATTTTTACTCTCGCAATTCGAGCTCGCGAAATTTACATCGCGTTCGGCCGATCCACTTTCTCCGACAAGCGCGACTTCGCGAGCGCGCGTAAGATTTAAGGCCGGCGAGACCGGGGGAGAAAAGGTCGACCCCTTAAAGATCACGGAGCGCGCGGCCACCGGCATGCGTAATTCGGCGACAAAAGCGTACCTCCGACGGCCGTAGGTGCGATCATTTAGGTCAGCTACTTCGTGACGTCTCGAGCGTGCTTTTCGTGGACCGAGAAGAAAAAAACAAGCGGCGGATTCGTCCGTTCGGTCGTGAACCGTGCGAGAGCAAAAGCAAGATCAAACCGGTGGTGGACGCACGGCGAGCAGAGGTGACCAGCTCCGGGCGGTTTCGCGAGTGCACGCTTGTAACCTGGACTTTTATATCCTGCTCGATGCAATAAAACCCTTCGTCGGCATTTCGGCTTCTGTGCGCTACGACCTGTCCTCCCGTTCCTCCTCCCTCTCCTCCTTCCTGCCCATCGCCGTATCTTTTATCGTTCGGATCATCCGCGTTTATTTCACGGATGTCCTTACGTTAATTTCCGATTTTTTTCGACGTGCTTTAATATAATCGCCGGAATTTCAATAGGGAGCCGCGAGAAACGCCGAAACATAAAAGTTTATTTCAAAATTTAAATACTAATTATCATCAATAACATACCAAGTAATACACCATTAAGTTACGTGTAATACTCGTGATGGCATCACGGAATTTTTACGGCATATCTTTACGCAAGTTCGTATAATTCTTTTTTTTTCCTCGTTTCGACAGATTTAATAAATTTAATGGCTAATTGTTGACCCAACGATTAGAGGGTATTACATAAGTGAGAATCGGTATCCTAATTATCGTCCTCTCACTATCGGTACACGAATTAATTCTTACGCCAAAATTCCTGTCGTTCATTCCTGAATTTCGCAGAAGCCTTTGCGAAATTCAATTTGAATAATAGATGGAACAACTGCATCGACCGTGCATGTGCTGGCTCATTGCTGCCTCGAAGCGGATTTCTGTAATTACTTAACACATCGCACGTGCACACACGGCCGCTACACTGTATCGCAGTGAAATATCTCTCGGCCGCGAGTGTCTCAGGTCAAGAATCTTGTCGTGTAACGATACGTTCGCACGCGAAGGTTAACACGCGGACTTTCCCCAAACTTGCATCGGCGACAGTCTGACGGCGAGCGAGCGGGCGACAAATTTCGCAAAATCCACCTCGCAGTTACTCACGTCTCGCGGGGACTCGTGGGCGGATTTTATGCGAAATCGCGTTGACGCGTCGCATCGCGCTGTTCAAGTACTTTACATCCTCTTGTTAAGAGAAAATACAACGTGCACTCGCCACCTTAACATTCGCGCGATTAATCCTCTACCGAGGCGGAATCTCGCAGGCTCTTGCTAAAAATTGCGATCTTTTCGATGCTTACGAGAGAGTCGGCGCAATCAATGCCTAATTATAAATTGTAATTATAAATTGTAAACAGTATGTGCAACTCACGTCTGCAATGTGGGTTAACGCGAAGCAAACATGACATTTTTCAAACTCGCAAAGCATTAAATGGCTATAACTAATTGTCTTTTCGGAATCATCATAGAATTCTCCAAATGAGAAAGTTTCTCGTCAGGCGACGCCGCAAACATTAATATTAGAACAAAGCGTTTAACGACAGCCTCTATCCGCTGAATTAATTCGAATAGCGAGGAGCGAACGGTCCGTCGTTCGAATAGTTAGTTGCGCCGCGGGTATTGTTCGATCGTAAAAAATGGGTCAACTGGCGAAGCGAGTCGTCCTGAGAGACGAGAGGACGGGAGAGTCACTCTCACGAACTGTCTCCGAGGCACCTTGGACGGGTCCTCGGTTGCGCGATAGGTGGGTCAACCTCTCGGCCACGTCTCTTCTTGGCCGGCGTTGTTCGTCTCGGTGAGTCATTCTCGGGCCCCTCGGGCACTGCGGCCTGGCGCCAGCGTTGCGCAATATACGCGCTTGCCAGCACCCTTCGCGCGCCGCGCAGAAGACGCGCCCCGTGCGAGATATCGCGCTACAACGCCACGTTATCCAATTTATCACGGATCGACGGAACTAAAGGAGGATCACGCGCGCGCGCGCGCGCGCTCTTAATTTACTGCGAGAGCTTTAATCCGTGCGATACAGGTATTGAGAAATTTTTAAGGCGTTACTCGAGAGATAATCGAAGACGATCGCGAGAGCAGTGCGTTCGTCTCGAGAGAATTCTTTCCTGCGAGGCTCTCGAGGCATGCCAAAAAATGATCTTTAATTTATCGAGGAAATATATTATCGTCTCGAGATATTTAAGTTTGAAAATCACACGAGTTTCCGTGCAAGTTCTTTACTTGTAAATCGCTGTTAAATATGAAATTTTATCTTACTATCGTCGTTAATCGAGAGATAATCGAAGGCGATCGCGAGAATTGGTGCGTCCGTCTGGAGAGAAGTCTTTCCTGGGAATCTCTTAAGACACGCCAAAAAAATTATTTTTAATTTATCGAGGAAATATATTATCGTCTTGAGAAATTTCAGTTTGAAAATCACACGAGTTTCCGTGCAAGTTCTTTGCTTGTAAATTACTGTTAAACATGAAATTTAACCTTACTATCATCGTTACTCGAGAGATAATCGAAGGCAATCGCGAGAGTAGTGCGTTCGTCTCGAGAGAATTCTTTTCTGAGAATCTCTCAAGGCACGCCAAAAAATTATTTTTAATTTATCGAGGAAATATATTATCATCTGGAGAAATTTAATTTTGAAAATCGCACGAGAGTTTTCGTGCAAGTTCTTTGCTTGTAAATCGCCGTTAAATATGAAATTTTACCGTACTATCATCGCGAGGATGAGGCGTGATGTAACGAATATTGCGGCGTTTACTCGTACGAAGGAGGACGTACGCAGTGATAAACCCGAGAATATATTTTCTTCGTGGTACACCCAACGCGCGAGAGAGGAATCTCTTTATGCGAGAGACTCGCTTTCAAAGAGCACGATGTTCCAAGGTGGAGGCGATCGCCGTCCTCGTCGGTCTCTCAGAGAAGGATAGTGATTTGCGCGCTCGCAAAACAATCGCCGTCTTACAGCGTAATGCGAGACGAGATTACCATCGGCGTTTACTTTTTAGACTCTCGTTTTTTTCGTGCCAGCTAGTAGGTGCGAATTTGCAATTCAGCTTCTTTCGAAATCGCGCATCGTGCTACGAACAGCAATCGCTGTTCGATGGTCGCGCTTTTTACTTTATTTAAAGAGGCTATAATTTCGCGCAAGGTATACAAGCTGCGCCAGGTTTTGTAACACCTGAATTTTACGACGGTCTACGTAGAACGAAGGTTTACATCGCCCTTCTTTCGCGAGGCTCTCATTTTGCCACGCGAAAATATGTATACCTTCTTCTAAACGGCGCTCGTATCGCTACTTTTCGTCATGTAGTGATCGATTCTGCACATACAATTTTCCGTGTTAAATCTTGAGAACACCGGAAAGAAAAAGTTCTTAGAAGAAAAAGAAATTTACTTTCTCCGCATAAAAGTTTGTTAATAAGTAGCCTCTTTAACGAGACGACAAAATTACCTGACGACAGGAACGTTCAGGTCGCGATTCAGCGGTTTACGACAAGAAAACTCTCCGACGCACGTCCCGATAATATTCCCCGAGATAAATCCAGCCCGTGAAGTTTAAGGCGAACGACGTACACGCACTCTCGCACGCAGGAATGGGAGTCTCACACGCCTCCGCTTCGGATACGGGTTCCGTGAGATTTCGAGAGCCACGCGAACGGTAAGAGTAACTCGATCGGGCCGACCGGAGAAAGAATAACGTATAATCGTCAGTAATGAGATTAGACGAAAGGCCTTCACCGAACTCGACCTGCGTAGGGGCAGGCACTGATTTTCGGGGCGTGAAGTTAATAATTTTTAGAGTCTGTCGATGAGAGATAGGAAGGAGATAGAGAGAATGACGTTTATTCCTTTCTATGAATAATCCCTTTAACTAGATCTACCGACGCGACGTTTAATTTCTACTATTTAAATATATAATTAAGGTACTATTAAAATATAATTGAGGGGAAGACGCCAAACATTTTGTATTTAATTTATAAAAGAAATATTATATATATTTCGATTAATTCAAATAAATGTATTTGTTATTTAAAGAATACAATATTTATAATTTTGTAAAACACTATAAAATTAACATAAAGTAGTAGTTAACTTATAAACTTATAAATTGCGAATCGTGATTGCTTGGCATCTCCCCAAATTACTTTATATATACATATATATATATATATATATATATCTTTGAAAAAAAGAAATGATATTAATTTAATTATTTACATATTGCTATACAAGTCATGGAACATCTCCGAAAACGCACTGTTATAATTTTGAGAAATTTAAAAAAAGTTACAAATCCGTCATTTTGACTACTTTGATAGCTCTAGTGTTAAATACATAAAAATGCACAATAAGATCAAGTGCATGAGTGCAAGACAGTTATTTGCCTGTGGCGAACTGAAATAAGAATGAATACTCAGATAATTAAAGCTAAAAAAAATAACAGCGTAATCAAGCGAAAAGATATTGAGGGGAATGTGTTTTTTCTTATCGTACGGAGTGTATAATTAAAAAAAAATCAGTGCGTATCTCTTTCTGAGCAAAATTATTTCGCTGAACTCTCTTGTTAGTGAGAGACTTAGGGTTCGAAAGAAATATAAACTTCGTTAGCTTTCATACAGATCCGTCCCTAGAGGCGCAAACTCTGTTCACTGCGGAGGATTCAACCGTTTATCAGCGGTGATTTCACGACCACCCAAGGGAGTGAACTTCCTTGTGGTAATTGATCGTCTAAAAATGCACCTCACGTTTCCTCGAGCCTCCTGCCCGCGATCGTTTGCCGTGTAAACGTGCAGTTCGAACTCGAAAGCCGCGTGTGCTAAACAGTTATTTTTCAATTAATCGATAATTTATGCGCGTATGCGTTACCGAGGCAAAATCACATTTTCACTCGTTCATCCGCTCGGCCCGATTCTCGACCACCCAGCGAACTTGAAAGCCGCTACGCGATTCCGAGAGGTACCTCGGAGTATTTGGCTCAAGTTTCTTCGGCAAGTGGTTATTATCCCCGTAAGTGAATACGCATTTAACGACAGTACTTCGACTTGAGTATTGCGTGTCGAGTCGTTTGCATAAACAAATAGTGCGGGCGAGTTAATTTTCGCGATCAGAAAACCGCTCGTCGTCTGCGCCGAAATTCTTGTGGGGAGAATGCGAGCGAGAAGGGACTGCGAGATTCTTTTTACGAGGTGGTTAGGTAATTTATCGGTCTCCTCATTATTAACGAACGAGAGGCAGAATGAATGGCGGGCACACATACACGCAATCACCTTCTTGACTTGGGCAACGTTAGGTGTCGGAGATATTGCAACGAAGCTAGGCGCCTCGAAGAATAATCGCTATCGCTATGTCGGCAGGGCCTCGTGATATCGTTCGCTAGATTGAACCGATGAAGACAAACCGAGGGCGAATCCGTGCAAAGCTGCAGGGTTTTGAAAATTATTGCTTTTCCAATTATGTATTGGATAGTTGGAAACTCTACTATTTAATTACGTTTTTAAACTAATCATTTTTCACGTGTTTATACATAGTAATACATAAAAAGATACAACAACATTGATTTCTTTTTCAACTCGTTAATATATGTAAAGGGTTTTCTATATGAGCAATTGTATTTTTATCAAACTGAATTAAATATTTATTGCCGTGAAGTATACATGAAGTGTATTACGGATTATAAGTGATCTTAAAATATTTCTCGAAAATTCTTTCCGATTTTGTTCGCTTTCGATTTGCTCTCAAAGCTATCGGCAGACGGGGGTAAGACCCCGTGGTGCGGATCGCGAGCGGCGAAAGAACGGGCAACGAAACGGGGCCCCAGGGTGGCGATCAGGGACTATAGGTGCCCGGAGATGCTCATAAATCTTGTCTTAACGCACGGTTTATTACTCGTAATCAAGCAACCATGAATTCTGCTGAAATCACCTACGTTATAGTCAGCAGACGCTGCCTTCTACTTATCCTCCCTTGCGCTCCGGAGCAACCCCTGGCTACGCCTCCGTCGGCTTCCGAACCGATTCCAGGATTAGAAAAGAAGTTTTGCGTTTTCGCGGGAGTACTTTCTTTTCACCTCTACTCAAGCAGATGATGGGTTGTCCGACTAGATTACGTATATTATGTTAACGACTGCCGGTCGATTGAATAAGTTCGCATAATTTACCATTTCGCATTATACATAGGTACCTAATATGTGTGTATAATTCAATTGTAATATTATTCAACATTATTTCATGGAAATCGAGTAATAATTTGACGACTGATAGATTAGAAAGTTATATACTTCGTAGTGATTAAATTGGCGTCGAACCTGTGAAAAGAGTACATTAAAGGTTCAGAAACGCTTAGACATAATTTTTATATTTTATAAAATTTGAAGATCCCTTGTAAACATTTAAATAATATTGGTAGATATTATTTGATGATTCTACTTAATTAGAGAGAGTGTTTCTACCGATTTGAACGTATGTTTTTTTAGATACTGTAACAAATTGCTCGCGAAGAATTTAATCTCTGCTTTAATTATTCATCCCAGAAACGGTTTCATATGAATATCATCGATTTCACATTTTTATTTGGCGGCGGGATTTAATTTCCTGCGGCGCGAAAGCGATGCGTCTAATGATAATGAGGGTTCTGCGGACCTGCATTTATATGCGTGAACCGCTTCGTTTTTTTATCCTCGTATTTCCTTTTTTATCTTCGAGCTTAGAAAAAGAGTGAATTAGGAACGACGAGTTAGGTAGTAGAGTACATTAGTTCCGATTAGTGTTCCTCCACCTTCCATCGATCTTGATCCCCGCTCCAGATACCGGAGACGAGAAGAGCTTGCGTAACCGCGGTATTTAATAATCCGCTGCGTGATAAATAACGTCTGTTAACTTGAGTGCCCGTGATCTTCAAAGGAGCCGCGCGCTTTTTATCCATCTAATCGACTGGTGAACTTCGACGAAATGTCTGTCGCGCGGACCTTCCTGCCTTCGTCACTCATTATCGCCACTTAGGATACCATAAGCGTCCCGAAATTAATTTAATCTATGTAAACGGTAAACGTTCTAAACGGAGCCTTTCCCGCTGAATGAAATACGGGGGTGTGCGTGGGCGTTTCTCTTTCTCGGTAAATATTCCTTCTCTCTCGACATTCACGAGTAACTTTGTCGAACGCCAAGGTTTTCCAGGTGAGGACCGAACATCGCCTTTCTCTTTCTCTCTCTCTCTCTTTTCTCCTCTCTTTTCTCCAATCAGGATGAAAAACACACCCGTAAAAGTGTTATCGCTCGTAATCTTTACGGACAGCGCGGCACCGTCGATGAAACGGAGTCGACGCGTCGCCTCCCGCGGAGTTTTCGAAATCGGCGAAGCAAGCTCGCCTTTTTTCGCACGCGGCCCGCTCCGGCCGCGCCGCCGGCTGAGCTTCGATGGTCATTACTTTTACGATCAATCACACCGCTCATTATGTTTAAGAGCGGCGTTACACGGCGGCCGTGCGCTCGCCGTTATGGAGGATCGGCCGTGCCGCTGGCCCATTATACACGTCGAATGAAACTTCTTCGTTACTTTGTAATTTCGCTGACGTTATCGGGAGACTCTTTCCGAACGAACGACCGGGATCATTCTCGCCGACGAATATTACTCGCGATGTCTCCAACAGAACGATCTCTCATTTGCGCTTTAATCACATCGATCGACGCGTCGAGTTTTTTTAGAAGATTCGTTGTCCGCTATATCTAGACTGTTTCTTAGAACACGCTTTAAATAAGTCCATTGAGAGAAAAATGTATGATATTTGGAACTATAATGACTATTTGGAACTATAATGACTATCAGTAAATGATTATTAGTTAGGAATATCATTTTTATAATAATAAGTGTTACCATTTATGTTGGTGACAATTATTATATATAGTATAAGTGACCCAAGTAAAATTTTTACCAATAATTATTTGAAGTAAAAATGTAGTAAGATAGTATATATGGAATGGGTAAAAGAAATTAACCATTTTCCTTTGACAACCGTTGAGTGTTACAGACGTGCTTCTTAACACGTTCTTTAATTACTAAACATATTTTAAGTTTGGAAAGTTTTCAGTTTTTGACTATTTTATTTTCTGTGACTACTGATATATCTTCTTTTAACTTGACTCGAACAATATATTTTTGGCTTTATTAGGCACTACGCCACATTCATAGAATGTTCGTCTTAATCTATTTATTATAATTTATTAACACCTGAAGAGGACCACAACCAATGGTCGAAACGTAGTGAATTTTTAAATAAATTTTGGCCAGTTGTGTCGATTACATCAAATATATTTTCTGGTTAATTATTTACTGGCGAAGAGGAGTTTTATTGCTTGTTTTTAACCATTTTATATAGTCAATACAATTGGAATATTTGGCACAAATATTGGTACAGATAACTATATTCTTAGCATGCTTTACTATACACATGGTATAATAATAACGAAGGAAATATGATGACTATCAATCTGTGTTCACTCTGCTATATTTTGCATGTTTAAATGAACTGTAAAATATAGTGAGATTATTGTTATTCCAACCATTTTCTTCTCTCAGTGTCGACTTTTCGCTTATAAAAACTATCGAGAATTTACATATAAAAAGTGTGAAGGCTTTGAGACACTTTCTGCTTATTTGCTGCAAACGTTACGAGCGTGTCTTGGGTCTACGATCGCGCGATAGGAATTAAACTGCGAATGAACTGGAGCAGCCGGAATGATGGAGAGGTGCGACCCGAATCGCTTAGCGTCGCGGAAACTGCGTGGCTCGTAAATCAGTAAACTTGACTTTGCAACGCACGTGCGCGCGAGCGCGGCTTGTTTTCCGACGCGATAGAGGCGCAATTAGTACCTGTCGGTGATCAATTAATAACGTCCCGGCGTGCAGCTAGAGCACTCCACGTCGTGGACGTCTTCTTGGCATTCGGCGTACCGTCGCTCGACGAATCCACTAATTAATCCGCGCGGTCGGCGGATAATGATTAATCACGTCGCTCTCGTCGGGAATTTCGTCGTCTGTCGTTCGATCGGTCCTATTATTATCGATATTATTATAGACGAAGAGGGCTCGCTGTATATATCGACGCATGGCCATCGACTCTCGATTCGATACGGTCGCCCGCGAAGAATGTCTTTCGCCGAATAATCCTCGATTGAAAACCCGCTCGAGGATAATAATTACGATCTCTCTCGCTCCCTCCCCCTTCGTTACACGCGTCTCTTCCTCTCCTTTCGGCGGGGCCGCTTAGAAGGCGCGCATTAGGAATAATTGTCGGCTGTCACGCGCCTCACCTCGCGTCTGACCCCTCCTGTCGTATTTCACTCGATAATAATTGTCGGTGATAATTCATTTTATCCGACGCAAGTGAAGTAAGAGCGTATTTTCCGGCAACGTATTAATTACGAGCGAGGGCCTCGCGCCCGGAGATATTTTGAACGTCTCGCGCGACGTTCCCGTCTCCCCGTTGCAACGCATTATCTTCGACAACGTGCTTGTTGTCGACGAACGTAACGTGCGCCGTAACGGTATGAGCGTACGTCTCCGGAGGAAGCCGATTAAAGGAAGCCAGGATATTCCGCGGCGTGTACGCGTGGCACGGGCACGCGATTGCACATACGCCATTTTTACGTGCACGATCCTCGGCAGCGGGGTCCTCGTGTTTCCCCGTAATTTCAGACACCTCTATTCGGAAACCGCTGCTTAAGCGTAATAAGAAGGCGAAAGGGAAATAATCGTCCGTCGCGAGGCACGATACCGCGCGCGGCACGTGACACTCGACAAGTCACGAGCAGGCATTTCCGCAGCGGTTCCGCAGACGTGACACGGTCTCTTCCACCTTCTTACGTGCTCGTGCGTCGTTCCTCTTTCTCCGTCCTCTTCCCACCAATCTACCTCGTCGAGAAACAGGCACGGATTGGCTAAAAAATTAATCTGCATAAAATTCTTACGTATATATTTTTTTTACTCTGGACGTGCTTTGTAAAAAATGGAACAATTTAGGGATTCTTCTTCTGCAATAATACATCCTTTTTTATAATAATTTTTTATTTATAAAATACAACATAAAATACACGTTTTTATATCACGTTTGATATTAATACATATATAAAATTACATTAATCGTACGGTATTAATCTAACGAAGTGATGTGTAATATTATATAATAAAAGGTATAATTATATACTTTGTAAACCCGAACCGTCAGGCTTTCTTTTCTCTCAATTTTTTTTTATGAGTATTGCTAGCCCGCCCCTGACCAAGATCAATACGGGAGCCCACGTGGTATTCGGCATTGGAAATGCACGTCGCGGAACGCACTCCGCAGGCAACTCACGTGCCGTTCGGCGACGATTTATAAACGTTAATGGGTTAATATCGCCGTGTGGTTCACGGAGGAACGCACTCACGAGAGGTCCGGTGAGGAGGAGGTATCGCGCATCCCCCGGATGTGCGGGCTCGATCGAAAGATCACCGAGATAAAAAGCGCGGCTGGATGGACCATGCCACATATAATCTACGACTTCATATTCGTGCGGAGCGCGACTGCACGTCCGAGCACTCGCGATAAACGTATGATGGATGACGTACAATAAATACGGGGGGCAAGGTTTTTGTCTGTTGTATCGCATACTATCAATAATTAATGATGGCACGTTGCTGACGAATCGAATAAGTAATCCAATCGAAAACATAGAGCCCTGGACGAGAGGACCAGTTTTATCAAAGCCGGGCAATTAGACTTATCGCTGTATCGTTCAACGGAACCGTGTCTCGAGACACGCGTCAAAGAGGAGCGTTAGATAGAGCGGTTCTTATCGCGATTAATGAAAACCCCGGGCGAGAAGGTCGTGGGAAAGTCGCCGCCTGTGATCTCGATGGATCGTACGTATCCGCGAACGGAGAGCTGGATCAGGGAGAGGAAGCGATGGCGAAGCGGGGGGGTTGGGAGAGACGCGGGAATCGCCTCTGGTGGTCAAGCGAGCAGACAGGAATCCCGATACTTTCGTCGGACTCGCGCGTACCTACGCGCGCCTCGACAAGCGGAATCGATACGATCGATACTCTGCGTCCCGGAGAGAGATACACGCTGACCGGCCTCGGATTGATGGATCTCCTCGATCGTCGAGGAGTTTTCGTTG
This sequence comes from Aphaenogaster ashmeadi, assembly GCA_003063805.1. Classification (NCBI taxonomy): domain Eukaryota; kingdom Metazoa; phylum Arthropoda; class Insecta; order Hymenoptera; family Formicidae; genus Aphaenogaster; species Aphaenogaster ashmeadi. The sequence goes on from NJRQ01000298.1 coordinate 186,815, forward strand.
TCGAGCCTTCGCGCGCGCGGCATTGTGCAACCAACGTCGCCGCGCGAGATCGACGCGGGAGAGAGAAATTACCCGAGGCACCCACGGAATCTATGGCAGCGTCCTCGCGCACCCGCAACAGAGCGGATTTAATTGTCCGATCTCTCGAGGCAAACGTCGACGTGAATCCAACCCTCGATTAGCACTCAAGTTCCCATTCAGGCAGCTCTGAAGATGGCAGTGTACAAGTTAAATAATAACGGAAATGTACACGGAAAGAATGGTTTTGCTGAAATGTCTAAAAATTTGGCTATATACAGATTTGAAAATAATTTTGTTGGACCATCAAAATAATTATGTAGAACGCCCAAAATAGTTGCTAAAATATTAAAACTTTTTACAGCATTATCATCAAGCGTGAGCATCCTAT
>NJRQ01000298.1:187723-219178 GCA_003063805.1 Aphaenogaster ashmeadi
GTTACAGCGGTTCTATGGAAGCGCTTAAAAATAATTGTTCTCCATGGCTGCCATAAAATCAGCTGTCCAAGTTGTTTACAATCAAAAATTTGAAAAGATTCTTAATCTGTATGAGAGTGGCTATAGCCCGTACTAGAATGAATAAAAAAAATAGAAAAATTACAAAATGGCGACGTCTCAAAAAAGAGTTTCGATTTTTGCATATCGACTTGATTCTAGTACGGGCGAGATTGACACGTCTACTGAATATAGCAATATCTGCAAAGTTTTAAGTAAATTGGTCGACTAATTCTTGAGATATCATGGCAGTCATTGAACGCTAAGCGCTCGGATTTCTACCTGGCGGCGCTCCACTTCAAGGCCTATAACTTTGCCAATTTTTCAAATCAGGCTAAATCTCTGGATTTATATTTTCAAGATGTTAAATTATTTTAAAAATGCAAAAAAATCGATTTTTTTCTCTCCCGTCACACTAGGGAGACCCTTTAAGAAAAGGGTCATGAATTAATTTCTATCCGCATTTAAGAAAAAGACCATAAATTAACATCTATAAATGTTCAAGTAAGAATCTTGATCTCGTAGACACTTAAAAAAATCGCTAGGTGTATAAGAAAGTTCCGCTCTCAACTTCGCCCTCACGACGTCACTTATAATTGCAAAAGAAAGAGGACGACGGAGATACAAAAAGCGGCGGCTTGTTCCGCTCTGTAGAATAACACAGCTTCGACATCGTCAACAAGCGTCGAAACTATGATGGCAAACGACGTCGGTCGTGCGCAATGTTCTGTGATGGAGGAGGACGCGCGGGGCGGCGAGGAAAAGGATGCGATCGAATCCTCCGAGTCGTACAAAGACGCGCCTTTACGAACGATCGGTAGATCGCAGATAAACCGCCGAGCAGACGGGAACGTATCTCCTCGTTTGCGCCGATCACGTCGGACAAACGCCGCCGAGCGTAATGCGCGGCGCTGCGTGAGCTCGCGGCTAGCCGTGTGTGCGCAATCTTTCGAAACGCGACACGTTAACGACAACATTAGCGACGCAACGAGAGTCCGATTTACAGGGAGTCGTGTCCGGTTGATCTCGAGATATGATCTCTCGAAGAAGAGACGATCGCCAAGAGAGATCTACGTGAACCGTAATCGTAAAAGAAATTACAGGTGCGTTTAGAAGCTAGATAGATGTACAAGGCATCTCTAGTTTTCCGCACGAACTTGAGCGATTTATTTCATTAAGGTTTAATCGTGGAATAAATTGTAAACATTTTAAAAATAGAGTTTCTTCGGCGAATTATACCTTGAGAATTTGAACTGACGGCAGATTTTGTTTTTCAATTAACCCGTAAGGCCCAGTTCCACAATCTCCAGTTAACTTAATCGGCCGGTTATTCTCTTGAAATTGACAAATCGCATTTGTCGTTAAGCAAAATTAACAAATGCGATTGGTCAATTCCAATGGAATAACCGGCCGGTTAAGTTAACTGGAGATTGTGGAACTGAGCCTAAGTGCTCGCGTGACTTTTTTTACGTAAGTGCTCGCGTGGGGTTCAGTTTGACTCACATTTTAATTTATTTATTTTTTACGTATAAACAAAATTTTTTATTTTTTTCATAAATAATTATAAACTGAGACATGTTTTAAACATAAAATAATAATTTTCAAGCATTAGAAATTAAAAGAAATCTATATTTTTAAAAATATTTCTTTATATATTAATATTTTGGTTAGTAAATTCATAGCTTTCGTCTGGATCAGTTTGACCCCCACACGCGTGCTTACGGATTAAATGGCTGAGTAGATTCTTCTTAATAGAATCTATATACCTATATATATTGTATATATAAACAAATGTCCTGACTGACTGACTCATCAACGCCCAGCCCAAATTCCTAAACCTAAAAATACAAAATTCGGGGAGTATATACCTTCCATGACGTAAGCACCCATTAAGAAGGAATTTTTAGAAACTTGACCCCTAAGGGGGTGAAAAGGGGTAAAATATGTTTTTATGGATTCTTCAATATCTCTTACAAGAGGAACACGCCAATCTTAACCGCGCCGATTGCGATGAATGATATCTAGAATAAATACTATCATTGCCCTACATATGCCCATGGCTGCTTTTGCCGCGGTTTTCGTTTAGGCACTAGCTCTCCCCCTAAGTTTTGGGGGTGACACGTTTTATACTGTATCTCAAGAATTAAAGATCCAATTGCATTGAAACTTGGTAGTTGTAATGATCATGACTTGCCGACAATTTTGCAATATTGCAACGCCCCCTCAAAATTTTCGGGGTCGCTAGGACATTTGACCCCCCAAAACTTCGGTGGGCGCTAGCGCCTAAACGAAAAATTTCCGCGGCAAAAGCAGCCATGGGCATATGTAGGACAATGATAGAATTTATTCTAGACATCATTCATCGCAATCGGCGCGATTAAAATTGGCGTGTTCCCCTTGTTAGACCCGATATCGATTTGGTTTTTGCTTACAAAGGTTTTTGCTTTATCCATACAAATGCTTAAAAACATAATTCAGGATTTTGCCCTAATCAACCTCTAAAAGGGCAAATCTAGATTCGGGGATGAATTATAAATAATTACAGGGTGTTGCCTGACACGGGGTAGTTGTGCTAAATTTAAATTGTTCAATCAAAGGAAAGTTTATTGGAGTCAAAATGGATGTAAAGTAGTTAAATACCGTAGCAAAGCACGGGTATCAAGCCATCTAGTCTTTATACAAAATTGTAGCGAAGGTTCCCGCTTTTAACACCTACTTTTGCGACGCGGTTGGATCGTTATCGGGTGTGTTGCCGGGTATTTTGGTTGCGCCAGGTCGGAGTGTCGGACACTCGTGCAAAAGTCGGCACAGCGGCGCGGCGGCCGCGGTCGCGAAGACGGCCCGGGCACTTCTGATCGATGGTCCATGTGTAGCTGCAACGCGTGACTATACGCGGGCCCGATCCTTAACTTGTTAGCCGGGATTGCCGACCTGTGATTAAGGTAACGGTAGTCATCAATTCGGCCACGTGATCGTTAGGCTGTCAGTCGGCGACCGACATTTAAGCGGCCGCCGCCGTGAAATCGTTCGACGGTAATTTGCCACCGTTCGACGGCTCGGGCGCGAAAATGACCTTTTCGAATTTACTACGGATTCTCGCCGTGTAACTCCCCTGTCCGCTCCGCGTGAATTATAAAGGGGACACTTCGTCGACTCTGTTGATCCAAACGCGTCGGCATGCGCGACGGAATGCTTCTCGTGAAACTCGTTACGTCACGTGTCTGATGGGTAAATCGATGTTGATTATTTTATTTTTTATTTTCTTTGTTTACTTAATCACAGAAAATTTTATACTTCTTAAGATTGTTATAACGTAAGACGAATGTGGTGTATCTCTCCGAGATAAACTGATATGATTTATTTTATTTTCTAACGTATTGAGTAAAGGCATGTCTATTCTTTAAGTAGTTACGGTGCAGCGTGAGGTATCTCAGGTATTGTTCTTAAAATAGCTCACAGAGCGGCCGCTTATCCGCTCGTTTATCCAAAGGCTAGAAGTTTCTTTCGCGGCGTCGAGAGAGAAAGAGTTATCGCTCGTTCTAACGAGCCGCTAACGAGACGCGATTTTTTTACCCTTCTTACCTATTTCCGCAGATTAATCACATTTGCTCCCGCAAAAATCAAATTGTCGAATGATAAATATCTGAAGGATGTCCCAGAATTTTAATTAGGATTTTTTATAGCAAACTTTTTCCAGCTTGTAGTCAATTTCTCTTAATTAAGATCTCTATTAATGATTTCTCTGAATTATAATAGCGATTGAATAACAAAATCTTAATTCATTTTGCTCAGAATATAAATAGTACTCTAATCCAGAGGTGGCCAAACTTAGAAGCACCAAGATCTACTTTCAGCTTCTTCAACCCATCGCGATCTACTGTTCCCTGTCGCAGTGATCTAAGTCTATACGTGAAATAAGCATGTTTATTTTATTTTGTGTGATATGTTGCGCGATTGGGCATAAAACAGCAATAATTAAATTAATTATTTTATACACATTTAATTTTGACTTGTTATGCACATTTTAATTTTGACTTCCGACCTAATCAGTTATATTTTTACGCTCCTGACTTTATTCGATATGACTACGAAATTTCAAATTTTAATTATTTCTGTAATTACATCTTTTGTGTGCACTCTTGGCCGATCCAGGTGCTTAATTTGCAAACCTGATTTTAATCATCACCTGACGTTCCAACCATGGTGAGTTAAAATAGGAATCGAGGAATTGAGCTCAATTTGGCTTGGCTAGTGTGCGTTAACATCAAACTGTGAATCGATATACGCTGAAGATAGCTCAAAATGCAGCCGAAACGTTCGTTTTAATACTTATTTAAATATACTTTATACATGTAAACGTTTTATTACTTTTTTTTGAATATACTTTATACATGTAAATTGCGCTCTAATTACCGCGCTACATTGCCTTATTGTTCATAGATTTAGTTTAATATTGAGAGTCTTATATTATATTTTATTAAATTAATTATGGTTGCAATTACAACTGTTGTATTGTCAATTTCACGTTGCCACGCGATCGACCGCCCGAGTGTCCGCGATCGACCGTTTGGCCACTTCTGCTCTAATCGATACTCGCGTAGGAAACACATCCGTGTTGCGCACCTTGATGTAATACGGCCATTAATTCGAAGCGGATCTACGCAGCTGACACGGTCGGGTTACATACGAAATCGCGCGCGCATTAATATTCAGCTTCGGACGGAATGCTCGACTAATGACGCGGTGCTACAGTTTATCGATGATTACGACGTGACGAGGGGGATGTCGTGGGCGGGCGATCGATCGATCGATCGATCGCTGGAAAGTGGATTCCGCTCGCGCTCCCCTTCTCTCTCTCTCTTTTCCTCTTCTCTTTTTTTCCACAGTTTTTTTTCCTCGCCACACTTTTCGTTTCTGCAAGATGGCCTCCGGAGACGGATCGCGCCGATTGGCCGATTTCGTCGCGATTATGGGCATAACGTGGGCGAGATACGTCGGTCGCGCGCGTTTCCACGGATTTATGCGAGCCCCGCTAAACGTCCGGAATGCCATTCGACGTGTGTTCTCGTATAAACGGTGGCGGCCGCGGCGCGGCGTCTGGTCTCTCCCGCAATACCTGCATTCGATTTTCATCGATCGTCCCGTGAGTAACGTGTTTTACGACTCGGAAGAATCTCCGGGGCTATAACTTCATTTCTTCCACGCGGCGAGCGAATCGATTCTCTTTGGTAATGATCGCTCGACGTCGTTCCGTGCAGTTGCACGTCGATCGATGCTTAATTCTTCGGTTTTTTTCACGGGTGAAGTTATCCTCGCGATATTTTACGACGGCGAATAACTCTTTGTTGGGAGAATTATTTCGCGTAGAGAGGAAATAAACTCCACGGGATACGGAATATAAAATTGTAATTACTTTCTTGTGTGATCTTCTTTTTTATCACGTGATAATTACGAAATCAGGAAAAGTTCTATCGATGCGTAGTTTTAATTGTCGTACGTACCTCTTGATACTTTAGATGCAATCAATCGCCGGTGAATAACGTCCCTTTCTACGCCGAGCGTTTCTTTTTAATCATTTTCCGCCGCGCGATGAACCTATACTCGTATCGATCATGCATTGAGTCGTCGGCGTCGAAAATCGAGTTCGCGCCATCAAATCATTAATCATCGTTGGCGATTAATAGCTATCTGCGGAAGTGCGTGCAAGCGGGTTTGCAAGTACAATAGTGTCACGGCGATGATTAAGACACCGCGCTGTGATCCCGCGGGATCTAAAGGGCGATTGTGGCACGTACCAATTTAAATCGAGACTTCAGTCGACGCGAGGTAATGAAATCCGCGTCTAAGAGAACGCCGCTAATTTGCATCGGGACGAACGAGGAGTTTGCGATGTATTACCGCAATAATAGGCGCACTCGCAACGTGGTATTGACGGGATGCCGTTGCGACACTATCTTCCACTCTCGTCGGTTATCAAACCGCGCTATCCGTCGCTCTCGACACGGCGTCAACGATCCATCTGACTGACAGTTGACGTTTTGTAATTTAGTATGATTTGTTTGCGCACCGAATAGGATGGACAGGTAGATGTTTAAAAAATTAATCTTCAAACTCGCGAGTAGGTCAAAAGTCACGCAATACGATCATCGTCCGGATAAAAAATCGTTTTCTTCTTAAAGATTGATTAAATGAATTCGTCTTCTTCTTAAAATGGAGCTTTATTGTATTATGGGGGCATAAATTAATATTCTTGCTAAATAAATTCTTGAATTAATTTCTTATGTGTTTATCGTGATGCTTAATTATAATTCACTAGAGACCGCTATTCCGATTTTTAAAGGCGGATCTTTCTCTCGATGCGAAAGAATATTCTCTTAGCGACTTGCGCAAACTTTCCATCAAGGCCGCGGCAAGGCTCAATCTACTTGCTTAATTTATATGCGCCGTATCGAAGCGTTAAAGGCCGCGTTGAAGCATTACGTACGTATATTTAGATTAACGAGGGAGATAGATTATACGGATTCACTTTGTTAGAAAATTTAATACGACGCCGCGCTGTCTCTACGGTACACGTTTAAATGGACGAAACGATCAATCTAGAGTCCCGTGTGAACCCCATTCACGAGACGAGTGCCGAGTGTCAGATAAATGTAACCGCATGCTGTACCGTCATAGTTCGAGCCGATCATAGATTAAGACACGAGGAACGGTTATGGCTTATGACAAATGTAATCTAGAACTTGACAGCTCAATCGGCGCGTCCAGCATACCTGCGAGGGTAAACATTGATGCTCGTGTTCCCCCATGGGGCCTCCCGACTGTTTAGATCGGCCGATATATCGGAGCAAGTTATTCCTCAACACCCATTCCAATTCGTCGCTTGCATCATGAATTTGATCTTTTCAGGAAATTAATCTGTAAAGTAACTCCGCGGATATACAAGGAGAAAGGCAGTTTATATAGGTCAACTTTTGAAAAGATATATTTCGAAATCATTATTTCGATATTGTTTATGGAAAGTGTACATTATTCCATTAATTATATATTAATTCGCGTTTGGTCATTCTTCTTTAAACTGAATAAATTACACTTAGAGCAGCCCCATTGTACATCCATTTAATTTTCTGCCCGCAAAAAACTCGGTAATAAGTTTTTTTCTCTGACGAGAGGAGGCCTTCCATCTCTTTCTGACCGCGTTTCTCGGGGTTCTTTTGCTGCGCGGCGCGAATCTCGAAAACGCGCGAGACGGAAAAAAAAAAGGAACAACGGGAACGTCCGAAACTGAGAGAGAACACGCGAGGAAGGGAAAGCAAGCCGGAGAGTTAATTATACGTCGTGCGAAAGAAGATTTATCGGGCGTACATTTTCCACGAGTCGCGCGCGCGAGTCTCCTACGCCCTTCTCCCTCTCCTCGTCATCCCTGCAGCCCTTTCCGGATCCCTCCGCGCGTGGGTGTCGCCTGACGACTCAATATTACTACCACAAAACATACATACGGTCGTTACCATGGGCGAGCCGCGGCCATGGGCGTACCGTGGAACGCGCGCGTGAAACGAGATAAGGAACGTCGCGGTCGAGACGGAGCGGTAGGGAAGTACAGAGATGAAAAAAGTCTCGGTGGATGATGGCCGATGGTGGTTGCTGTGGTCGTGGCGCGACGGAGGCCTCGGACGGTACCTAAACCTTGGCAAGTTACGACGGCGGTAAACCCGCGTCGAGATTCAGGAATATCGCGTGGTGCCCCACGGAATATCCTCGGCGCGCAAGATAAACAATCTCTCCCACGCCACACGATCGTCGATCGATGCTAATGAAGAACCCCCCCCTCTCTCTCTTTCTCTCTCTCTTTTGAGGAGGTTTCTGCGACTATGTTTCTCTCTTCGCTGAATAATGTTTTCTCCTCGAATAAAAACACCGTTCGCACTCGCGCCCGCACTCACTCGAGGCACGCGCGCGTGTGCGAAAAATTCTTCGACGACCCACTTCGCGTCTCTAACGTACCGTAGAAATTTCAGGCGGGGATCGCTCGAATTCCTGGATCCTTCGCCGCTGCACCGGCATCCTTAGAATTCCTTGTAAAATTACTCGACACACGGATATTGCGCGCTCCTGGGCGCCGCAAGGCGAATAATGCGATTACCCGCTTGAAATATTCGCGAACATCCTTTCGCGCTCGGGATCACGGTTAACGAGATACTTCAATTAAGTTTCTGAAATATCCGTATGACGTGGCGGATTGAAAAAACGAATATAAATGAAGAAAAGAACGTTTTTATTTCAATACAGAATTAATCTTTCTCTTTACGATTTAAAATGTTTCGGCAAATGTTTCAACGGACTGGTCTCGAGCATAGACTAAAGGCTAATCTACAATGTGCTCTTTGCTTCCTGTTTCTTGCTTTTTGCATTTTGTCAATTTTTGGTTGTGTCGCGTAATGCGATGTTTGTTCGTTCTGCACTGAGAGAAAAATTTACTAAATTTCAATAAATGTTTTCTCCAATAGTACTAATGAAGTATTTTTTTGAATTTAGTTAATATTTTTTGAATGAAAAAAATATTCATCCAATTGAAAACAAATTTTCTAAACCTAATAAAATATTTACTGAATTCAAAAGAATACTTCATTAGTACTATTGGAGAAAACATTTATTGAAATTTAGTAAATTTTTGTCGGTAAAACAATACGTGGAAAGGCAAAGAAGCAAGAGGTAAAGAGCAAGAAACAGGAAGCAAAGAGCACATTGTAGGTTAGCCTTTAGCGATGAAAGAAAAAATCAGGCAATCGTGTTTCAGCGGATATCTCAAAATTCTCGAACCTATAGAGCAACTTTGTTTTCTTCCGCGATGGAGAACGGCGATTCCCCCGGCTATGTGGTGCAGATTTTAATATAATTTGGTTGGATGCCGGCGAGCGAATAATCGAGGCAGGGTGATGCATGCCTCAAGGTTCATTGTATTGTACCACGGGGGGAATCCAGCATGAGGAAGGAGGAGGAGGAGGAAAAGAAGAAGAAGAAGGGCTCCTTTGTGAAAGCAGCGTCAGGAAATCAGGATTGATATAGGGCTGCGGTAGGTTCGCTCGTAACTTTGTCCCGCGGTACCTGGGACTCGGTCCCGATCCATTAATCACCCTCGTACGAGGCCTGAACTCTCGGGTGATTAGCAGGCGTGAACACCGACTCACCGGAGATATATATGCGATTGGCCGCCATTGTCGACCACCGCGGACGTTCCGCGACGGCGATTGAGACGTCCGTCTTCTTCGTGGATTCTGAAAACGCCGCGGCCGGAATGAAATACACGATTTCACGGCCAGCTCGTGCCACGATTCTCATTTGCTCCTACCTTGTTTCCCGCGTTCCGCAAACAATTACGTCACCGCAGATATATATACGCACCGTTGATAACAGCACTAAGAACATCGTATTGTTGAGCAAAGATGTAGAAAACTCTTTTGCTCCCATTTTTGCACTGCTTTTTATGAATTTTTAAAATAAGTAAACGTAAAAAACATTTTTTCTCTGAAAATTTTGGAAAAAAGTTTGTAAAACTGAATTATTTGTAACCATTCTCAATCATATGTCATGAGCACATAATGGAGGGAGTTTTTTTTAGGCGTATCTTTCGTTACAACTGTCGGTTTCAGAAACGTCTCTTTCTTTCTCGTAGACATTCATGAGAAGGTATTAACATATGCGCATTGCGCGATCAGTGAGCGGAAGCGGATAGAGCACAATGCGATATTAATCATTGCTCTAAAGCTTGTTTACGATAGCTATGAAAAGCCACGCTGGTTACGCGACGCTTTACGAAAGGAGGGCGTTCGTTATTCTTATTTGTAAGCGTTACGTCGGTCTTAAGTCATTCCCGTTTGTCCGGCTTCGTGATCCTCCGGCTCCTAAAAAGAGGCGCTTAATTGTACGGCGATTTAACCGGAGGGGAACCACCCGTAGGGACTGCCAGAGATTCCCGCGAGTCTCGTGGGTGTAACTTACGAGGTAATTAATGCAGCCGTAAGTTGCGAGCGTGCTTCGGGCACGGGGCCCGCTTCGTGCTTCTTGATGTGTCCAAAAACTACGTTTCTTGAGCACGACTTATGCTGGCCCGCTCGCATCACTTACCGGTTAACTTACCGTTAGTTACCTAATGCGTGCGTTTTATCAACGTAATCGACATAGCCGATGCCAATTTCATTCTTTCGTTTCGTTACGTTTAAATACTGCTAGACTTGAATTCTTCCAAATGTTGGAGATTGAGGAGCACGTTAGGAATTCTGCTTCTACACAGAAAAAGAAATGATGTTGTATCAACAGCATTAAATCTAATTGGAAATAATCTTGTTAATTCAATAACAATTTTAATAAAATTAAATCATACATATTTGTTTCATTAATTATGTTATTGAATTAACAAAATTATTTCCAATTAGACTTAATGCTGCTGATATACAACATCATTTTTTTCCGTGTAGCATGAAAAGAACGGTTTTGCTGAAATGTCTAAAAATTTGATCAAATACAAATCTGAAAATAATTTTGTTAGACCATCAAAAGTAACTAAGGACACTCAAACATGATGATAATGCTGCGAAAAGTTGTAATATTCTAGCAATTATTTTTAGCGTTCTACTATAGTTACTTTTGATGATCTAACAAAATTATTTTCAGATCTGGCCGAGGAGTTAACCACTCTTGAAATCTGGTGTACATGATGTTAAGAAATCCCAGAAATCTTGAGAAATCTTAAGAAATCCCCGAAATCTGATGCAATCTTGAAAAAATCCTAGGAAATCTCAAAAAATCATGAGAAATCTTGAGAAATCTCTGAAATCTTATGAAATCTCAAAAATTCGACTTCTGGATCTATACAATGGGACCCAGCTCAGTCGAAAACGCTAAAAGTTTAAAATTGTACGAATCTAACGAAATAGTTTCATCTTTTAACAACTTAAAAAACTTAATCTGAAAAAATTTCACGGAATTCGAAGGATATGATTTCACATGATTTTTTAAGATTTAACGGGATTTTAAAAGATTTCAGAGATTTTAAATGATTTCGGAGATTTCAGAGATTTCGTAAGATTCCAGATATTTTATAAGATTTCAGATTTTTTATAAGATTTCTTAAGATTTCAAAAAATTTTATCAGCTTAAAAAAGCTTAAATTTTATAATCAGCTTTAATCAGCTTAAATTTTATAATCTGAAATCTCCGAAATCTTTTGAAATCTCTGAAATTTTTTTAAATCTCGTGAAATCTTGAAAAATTATGTAAAATCTTGTGAAATCATATGAAATCCTTCAAATTCCGTGAAATCTTTTCAGATTACAAAGAACTATTGAAATCTGGCGAAATCTTGCAATCTTGAAATCTAGTGTACACATGATGTACATAGTGGTTGACCCCTCGGATCTGGCCAAGTTTTTAGATATTTCAGCAAAACCATTCTTTATGTGTAAAACTTCCAAAAAAATTTCTATATGTTAATTCATTCTATTGGCTTCTTGTTTTCCGATCGTATTGTCTGCTAAACATTGCGTAATGTGTTTTATTTTATCCTGTTCTTTCGTGGAAATTGAAATGCGCCTCGCATGCCGATCTTTCTTCTATGCTCTATACGTGTGCATCACAGATCGATCCCATCGCTCTTCCCTGTCTCTCGCCGATCCACTGTTTCGAATCCGGGGCGAATATCCGGGGAACGGCCGTTCTTCGTGGAAGAGCGGAGTCGAAGAAAGGATCGCCCCGCACGGTTTTAACGACGAAAGCAGCGTATGCGAAAGCATCGGAATTATTAATTAGGCAGTTCTTGTGTCCGCGGCACGGGATCCACGACGATGTAAAATTAGCAGTTTTATACCGCCACCGCCGACCGGCCGACCGGTCGATTCCCAGACTCGTGCCAATATCGATTATTGGGCGGGTTTCTTGCGGAGCGATCTCCCGTATCAGCCGCGCGGTAGGACTTTTTCTCACCCGCTCTTTCTTTTATTTCTCCCCTTAATTATTTCCATGAGAATGACGATGTGGCCGCCGCGATGTCTTTCTTCACCGACCAGTGGGAATTTAATTACGAATCCGCGATACGCGTTCCGGCGACGCTCGAAGGCGGAAGGCGTTGTCACGCCGCCCTAAAATCTCGTATCGTTGGAATGACGCGCGGCGGAATGACTTTCGATTGCTTGCGCGATTCTAGAAAAGGATTTGATGGGTCTCGTAGCAGGTACACACCTGGGGCACGCGTGGGCCCACACATGCACGCGCGTACAGCCTATCACGCCTCCTCGCGTGACGTCACACCTGGCTATAACCGTCCGGGATCCGCGGGGCGGAGAGGAGTGAAAGGGCGAGTGAAAAAAAGGCCCCGATGAAGGGAGAAAAAAGGAGTGACCCGAACCGGTTCACGCCAGGTCAACAGCACGCACGCCACCCCCGTAAGACCCATCGTACATCGGCTTGATGCGCATCTACCGGGTGTACGAGCATGATTCGCAGTACAATTCATTGTGGTAGAATTGGCTTTGATATAGGTACACTATCGCTCAAAATTATTTGCTCGCTCTGATTTCTACATGAATTTTTTTATACACGGAAAGAGAAATGATGTTGTATCAGCAGCATTAAGTCTAATTGGAAATAATTTTGTTAATTCAATAACATTATTAATGAAACAAATACGTATGATTTTATTTTATTAAAATTGTTATTGAATTAACAAGATTATTTCCAATTAGACTTAATGCTGTTGATACAACATCATTGTTCTTCTGTGTATGTTTAATTGCTGTTTTATTTCTGTTATATTTCCTTTATATATGTAGAATGCACAATTTTGATCTATCAAACATTATTATTACATTCAATGTCCACTTAAAATTGCTCATTAATCTTTTGAATGTCTATCATTTAATTAGGGAAGACAAAGTGGGCAAACACATCGCACTTTTAAGCGGTAGTGTACTTTCCGGGGAAAATAAAACATAATCTTTATCTTTTGAAGCGCCTTTTGTATTGACGTCATATGTCAATATTTATCGATATTTTAATATCGTCGAGAAAAACGTACATAGGAGTGCAGGATGTTTTGCTTGTCGCGCATCATTAGCGTTATTACATCGACTTGGCTCGTCCTACCCGGAATTACGCCAATTACGCGAGACTCTATCGCGGTCGGTGAAATCCATCGGCGTAAATCCAGAATTATCTGAAGAGACGGGCAAAAGGCCGTCAGTCCGGTCCGATAACGAGTTATTAGTCAATCGTCGATAAGCTCCTCGTCATCGAGCGCTCCTCGTTCCAAGTGGTCTCTTCTCCCCCCCCCTCTCTCTCTCTCCCCCTCTCCCTCCGGTTTCACTCTTGTTGCGATTTCTCCGCCGCTCAATTACCGTAAATACACGGAATAATAGCCACGGGATTATTGGCGGCGTTTCGGAAGTTTTTAATGAAAAGGACGCGCGAGCGGCAAAGCCTGGTAGCAAATTATTCCGCATGCAACGCGCCGGTGTCCGGCCGCCGAGCCGGCTTTTACTACTTCGGCGCGCATCCTGCCATTTATCATTTGCAACGTGCAATCGAAGACGGGGCGGGGGGGGAGGGAAGTGCGTAACGAGAGTGTTGTACAAGGTTCCGAGCTGTGTACGACCGCGCTCGTGCACCGGTGTGTCTTGTAGCCGGGCGTTGGCGAGAGGCCGAGCAAAGCAGCGGGATAAGCCGAAACGAGATCGCTATCGAGGCGCCGTTAGGCTGTTTGTCACCTCTCGCGAGCGCGTGGGTCGTCGCCGCTCGCGAAACCCCGAGTACTTATGCGCGATGTAGTTTTTAAAGCCGCGCCGTGAATATCCTGGTCACGAGGCGGAGGAGCCTGCGGGATGCCGATTCGAATTCAGCCCAGACTGCGCTCGCGTGGCGGCGCACGAATGCGTTTACCGCTCAATTCGCGCGCCTCTACCACGATACTCCGCTTCGTGTCTTCTTTACGGGACGCGTTATAGGTTCGTAAAGTAAGCAGGTTCGAAATTTTGAGAGAGACTCGTGGGAGCCTCGATAACCGACAATGTAAAGGAAGCGTCCAATGCGTTGCGAGATAATCGCGCGCATTGTCCTGAAATGTGTAGCCAGATAGTCATATGTATATACACGGAAAGAACGGTTTTGCCGAAGTATATCTAAAAATTTAGCCAGATACAGATCTGAAAATAATTATGTTGGATTATCCAAAATAATTATGTAAGACGCTCAAGCGTAATGACAATGCTGCAAAAGGTTTTGACATCCTAACAACTAGTTTGAGCGTCCTACACAATTATTTTGGATGGTTCAACATAATTATTTTCTGATTTATATCTGATTAAATTTTTAGATACTTCAGCAAAACCGTTATTTCCGTGTATAGAGCCGTGATAAAACGCAACTCGCTTCATCGCGGATGATTTATTAAAAGAATACCGCGCATCTTTCAAAGTCTATCTTTACACGGAAAAAAAAATTTGTTAACTTGACTAAATTTTTCAACTAAGTAGAATTTATTTAGTTCAAGTATTTATTTATTTAACTTAAACATCTATTTATTTAACTTGAACATATAATATATTGAATTACATGTTTAAGTTAAATAAATAAAATTTCTTCAGTTCAAGTATTTATTTATTTAACTTAAACATATATTTATTAATTTAACTTAAACATATAATATAATATATGTTTAAGTTAAATAAATAAATACTTGAACTGAGGAAATTTTATTTAGTTGAAAAATTTAGTCAAGTTAACAAATTTGTTTTTCCGTGTATGGAAGTAAAAATGAATAAGATTTTGCCAATTTAAAGCAGAAAGACTTTCCCTATTAAGCGACTGGGGCCAGTTTCTCGCGTTTCTCTCTCCATCTTTTCTCCGTTCGGACGCTCTTGAGCTATTCGCGGTCCCGACCGCGTTCGTTCACCATTTTTCTCGGACGTTCCCGGAGATATCGCGAGAATGTCGAGGATAAATCGAGTGGTATATCACCGGTAGCGGCCTGTTAGCGAATCGCTGCAAGGCTGTTCGTCATCTCACGCTTGGCTAGTTATGCCGCGGCATAAGCGCGCTTTGCCGACACGCGACCTACACACGACGGCGCGCGACAGCTCTCCCTATCCTTTTCCCGCTCACATGAGAACGGCACTCGCCGAACGAGTGTCCTTTTTCCCTCTTTTTCCCCGTCTCTCTTCCTTCGTGTCTCTCTTTCTCTCTCTCTATCCCCAACCCTCGACGGCGAGGAGCCGTTTCCCGTCCCTCTCGCCACCCACCAGCGATCCGACGGCGAGAGCTCGCGATGGCATATGGGAATAAGACGGAAATAAGATACGACACAGCTGATACGCCTTCGCCCACCGATTACGCGCGCTAGGTGTACGCCGGAGATTGTCGATGATGTCATTCTCGACTATATACTCTCTCGGCTGAGCCAAGTGCAGGACATTGGCTGGCCGATTATAGATACGGTCTAGTCGCGGATACGAAGGGCGCCGACGACGAGAACTTTCAATGGAGCATGCAAATTTCATTATCGATTCGTAACTAGTGCGAGACGCATTTCAATTCATAATTGGGTGCTTCGGTAATACCTGTAGACATGTCACGACACGCGCGCTTTACCATTCAGAGAGAATAAGTGAGCGAGGAAATGACGGAGAACTGACGTAGAGAGTCAGCTGTGCCATGACATAACCGTCTTCCTCAATTTATCTCGTACCTAATTTCTCATATATGATTTTTTATCTTATCAGTATATAATGTAAGAAATGGTATATATATATATGTATATAATATAGTATATCTTATTTTAATATATGTTCTCAGAAATCTCTCTGCCCTTAAACATTGTCTGATCTTTATGGGATACCTTGTATCTTTCTTTTTTCGCGCTAATTAAATTAACGGAATGTCAGTGTTTTCATAGAGATCGTCACTGTCACAGTTTATTCAGAATTAATATTAATTAATATTTTGCAGTTATTATGATTGTTATTACAGTTATTATGCGATTATTATTTACTCTGTAAATTACTCATATCCACAATAACCATAAAACCTGTCGGTTATATGGGTCAATCTCGGTAAATTTGCTCGACAAACCCCGGCGGGACGAAATTCGTGTCGGCGACAAAGTGAAGGGAGGTTTGTGTGTTGTTCGGGGCCGGAGCAAGCTGCGCCAACGATATCAATCATCCTGCGCGACCGAGAGCGAGACTTTCACCGCGACGACGACAACAACGAAGACGTCGATGCGGGAAAAGTTTCGTAGCGTACGAAATTCTAAGATTTCTAAGTACGCTACGAAACTCTTCGACTTGACGATCGTCGGAGCTCTTCCGTGCGATCACCTCGCGATCGCGTCCACCCACGATCCGTCATCGCGCTACCATCGTGCCAAGGAGAAATCGCGCGGCGATTCAATGGTATCGTTGATCCGTTCCGCACGGCGGGGATCGGTAGCGCGCTCGATCCGGCCGATCGAACATGCGCTCGATCAAGACGATCTCCGCTCGCGTCCCGCCTACGCACGATCACCGGGATAGCGAGATGATGAAGAAATAAGCCGAGCGGAAGAAGACGGGTTTGTAACATCGGTGCCGTTGACTCTTCGTGGATCATCGAGTAAATTCGGAAATTTGCTCTCGTCCAGAAGGCGAACACGTTCCTACTGTACTTTTAACTTATTTTCAAATTTTTACGCGTTTATTGTAGGAAAATAAAAAGAACCGTAAGGCCAATTAAAGTATTCATAGGCGAGGGAATAATTATGTGAGTGGTGGAGTAATTGGGATAGCACCCTAATGTCCATTTCTACCAATGTAGGTTAATTCTAATCTCGGTTTAACTTACGCTTTATCTTTTTCTAATTCTTAGAACTAGTACACTGTTAGACATTAAAGGATCAAATTTAAACCAATTTTTTGGGTTAAGTCATATTTGGTTATTTTTAACTTTCACGTGTGTCAAACATAACGCAATAATATTACTTTTGATTCATGTAAAAGTTACATTGACTTATGTGACTAGTAAATAGTAAACGAAATTTGAGTCAGATTTTAACACATTCCTTGAGCTAAATTATTTAATTCAATTCTTCTAGTTAAATTAACAACATATTAGATAGGAGCAGTGGCGACCTATAGGAATGGTTATAAATGACCAAAATTTGGTTCAATTTAACATTACAAATTTAACAGTGTTAGTTAAACCGAGATTAAAATTAATCTACATTGGTAGAAATGGATTAGTGCTAGGAGTGAGAACGAACACTGAGAGCAAAATTTATGATATTTGTGACTATAATGAAAAGTTAAATAATTATGGTTAGGTGCATCATTTTTATAGTTATTACTGCTATAATGTTAGTAATAATAACAAAAAAATAGTTACAAACACCATAATTTAACTATAACTATTATAGTTAAAAAAAGGTGTCAACTATAATGATTTATAATAATTAACTATAATAATTATAGTTAAATTATGGTATTTGTAACTATTTTTTTGTTATTATTACTAACATTATAGCAGTAATAACTACAAAAATGGTGCACCTAACCATAATTATTTAACTTTTCATTATAGTCACAAATATCATAAATTTTTCTCTCAGTGAAGGATCTTAAGTTCGAATCGCAGTCGGCTCCGTTAATTTTTCGCCGGCCCCTACATTATAATTAATAACGTAGCTGACAATTAATATATTGTATAATTGAATTATTCAATAATATAATTGGATTATCTAATGTGGTAGTTTGATACGTTTATAATATAGATGCATCGTTTCTCGCGCTAATGTTTAATGTCAATACGTATAATGGAAAGGACTCGATGATATATCTCGCGGAGGTCTTGTTGGGAGAGAACGCAACGCGAAAGGGCGCGTTAAAAGCTACCACTGATGCGCTGCGCCATATTTCTCAGGACGAATTTTATTGAGGAAGTTAGGCGGAGGGCTGGACAAGGAGGAAGAGTGAGGAGGGTCGGGAAGTATTGAATTCATCGGTACGCATTGTCGACAAGATATACGAAGCTGGGGGTTACGGGTTAAGTGGGCCCTGTACCTCCGGTAAATAAGTCTCCCCGCGCTCGTACGCGTTTCGCGCGAGCGAGCGAGCGCGTGTGAGCGTCGCGGACCCATGCATGCATGAATGCATGCGCATCCGTTGTCTCTCGCGTGCCTCCGAGAGTGCATACCGGCCACGATGCGCTCGCACAGGCCAACCGCGCTTTCTCAGGGCAATTTATAATCGTACGGGTTCAATGCGAGCCGTGTGGGACGCCCGAGAACAAAGAGACACCCCGTAGTAGTAGACGCGCGGCGCGGCGCGACTCGGCGGTCTTCCTCGGGAGAAGGATCCCGGTCGGAAGGAACGGCGGAACGCCGCCTTCGCCAACGTGTGTCGTTGATTAGTCGCTTGAGTACGCGCACGGAGTACTCGTTAGAGCGATTCTTCGGGATCCCGGACGACGATACCCGCCCGCTTCACCGGGACTTCCCTCTCGCGGCCGCGTCGCGCCCCCACGACTCCAATTAAAACTTTACGACTTGCGGCGGGATGTTAATTAAATAACTGAAACCGCGCGCGCGTCGCGAGGTATGTTCCGGGGGACGCATTCCGCGATTAATTTGTGTTTCACGCGTCATTATTGTCTTTACAGTAATATTTGCGCGACCAACCGTGGGGGGAAGACCGGTTCCCCGCTCGCGCGACGACGGTAAACCTCGGGCATGATTGTACTTGAGTTCCGCCGCGTCGAACGTTCGACGTTCCTCGAAGTTCATTCCTTGGGCCCTTTTCTTCTTTTTCCGAGACGTCAGCTAGCGTCTATTGTATCTATATTTTACGCACGTCAACTTGTTTGCTGTAAAAGCGATCGAAAGGATATTTTCAATTGTTCAATGTTTTATCGAGAATGGACTAGAGACACGATGATTTCGATGGAAAACCGACAAGGGGATAAACGCTGCTGATTTCCGAGATCAGAGCTCATACCCGTAATCCGCGGTAAGGCGATCCTCAGTACAATCAGTACACAGGGAAAAGGGATCTCCACGCGTGGATATTGTTTGTACGTAACTTACATATACAAGAACAAGGTACAAAGCGGCGGTTCCACGTGACCCGCGACCTCGCCTCTAATGAGCGGCAAAGCTTACGGCTATTGTAAGAGAACCTCCTCCTCCCGAGTCGTCGAGGGCTTCTCTCCGTTTTCTTCGTGCCCTGCCCTCCACCCGAATCCTTTCTCCGGCCTGGCCGCTGCGCTCTCATACGTTTAACTCGAGTACAATAAGGCAGAAGAAAATTCGATCCTCCTCCGTCCCTATGATTCCGCATGGAGGCGCATTTATCATAGCTTACGTATGCTAATTTATCCGCGTTACAAAAGGAGATTGAAAAAATATCTTCATGCAAGAATTGATATGCAAAGTACGTTGGAACCTCCGTTATTCTAACAATAGATTTCACAATCAATTTAGACTCGAACTTCCGCTAAAATCGGAGTATTAACAGAGTTTTAATTAAAAAGCACTAAACTAAGTTGTTAGCTTAAAATTTTTTCTCATATGGACTTGAAAATTTTCGAAAAATTTTTTTCGGAAATTCGGCAATTTCTTAAGAGTTCTGGTAGCCCCCCGAATAGTTCTAACGATTATCCTTAATGATCGAAGCGCTAAAATTAAAAACAAGAAAGTTATAGCTTTAAAGTTACAGAATCGTGAAGTTGGCCCCCCCGTTCCTTCAAATGGTGTTTTTACCGCTTTAATCGACGGAACTCTTTCTCTAATCGACTGAGAACTCTAAAACTCTTCGGGGGGCAACCAAAACTGTGCTTATTTTTTTCAAATTTTGAAATAGTGGAGCCAACTTCACAGAGGTAAAATGTTCTCACTCGATTCGCGAGTTATACCATAGATTAGGTGCTAAACGCTAACGTCTCCGAATCGCGATATTTCGCGCAGAGTCTCCGCGAGTCGCGACGACCGCGCGGTTATCGTCAAGAGAAACATCGGTGATTCCACGAAGCGATCGGCAAGAGAAAAAAAGGACGAGACGCAACAGGAGAGAGAGACGACCCGACCCGAGCGAACCCCGCGAGCTCGCCGCACCGTTCTTGTCGAGCGAATCGACGGGCGCGGCGAAGGGGAACACCCTGTACATGCCGACGACATTCCCGAAGTGCAGCGTGCAGTTTTTCGCGGCTACCAGTGCAGCGGGTAGCCTGTGACGAGCGAGCGAGTGACTCAGAGGCTTCGAGGTAGACGCAAGGGCGAAATAACACGCACGTGCTTCCTCGCGTACGCGCCTCTACGTGCATCCGCGTACACGTGTATACACGCGCGCGCTCCGCTGCGTGCGTGCGTTGCGTACGCGCGTGTGCGCACGTACGCGCGCCTGCAGCCGAATCGCGCGGAGGCATCGCGGAGAAGAGAGGAAAAAGGGAGAAGGGAAGCGCGAGATTTATTTGCCCGAATTTCGATGGCCGCTGCCGCGGCCGCGCCGCCTCCGAAGAATGCATCTCGCATTCGGGATCTTTCGCGGAATATATCTTACGGCGGATTCCCTCGAAGGGGTTCCCCTCGAGCGTTCGATCGTTGCTTTTCCGCCGCCGGGCTCGCTCTCGAGCCGCATCGAGGGTTTTCAACGTCCGCTTTAAAGCTCGTGTCAGCTAGACTACGCATTGGAGATTGAGGATTGCGAATTGGAGATTAGAATTCGGCTAATTAGAACGAAGAGAATGAAGATTAAGATTATTTGACTGATCGAATTCTAATCTCCAATTCGCAATCCTCAAGCTCCAATGCGTAGTCTGACACGAGCTTAAAGGACGAGTCAAAGATAAGAGAAAATATTTCAAAGATTTTCGCGATTTACATTCGAAAATTTAACGAGATCATAAAATTCATTCTAGATTCAGAAACGTTTTAACCATCTTATCAGCGCGTCCAATTTTACGTTTAAGGTACAATAATTGATTACTATCAGCGGACTCATGATCGTTACTCCCGAGCTCCGGATCGCGACGATATCCGATAAATCAATATCCAACCAACGATCGGAGACGTGCGTCTCACCAATGATGTATCGCTTTGTCGTGGATTCTCTCGAATCGGCGCTATTAGACCGTCGGCATCGCCGATACTTTTTTGTGGGGGAGGGCGTCACGCGAGGTCCACCTCGCGTGTCCCATGTGTCCCGTAAACGACGGCGACTAGTACCGCGTTTAACTAATGTATCGGACCGGTTAGGAGCGTATTGATCAGAGACCGAGGCTAGATTTATGTCGGCGAATGATTCACGGCACGTGATTTACAGCGGATTGTCCGGTGTGCGCGCATACTGATTGAGCATTTATGCCGCTCTCCCGGCACACTAATCATTTATTGGGTTAAGGTGAAATTCTCCTTCCTCCCTCCGCCGGAGAAAAACATTCGTATTTCTTATTCCCCTTCTGCTCCGGCCTCGTGCCTCATCATTTCGATACGTTGCAAATGCACAAAATCGAAGTCTCACATTTATAGGAAGAAATTAGAACCATTTATTTGACAAGAAATGTTGTGTGTGTATGTGTGTGTGTCGAAGTATCACGGATTTCGAAGTAACTCGATTTACAAAAAAATTTCCTGCGTTTAAACACTCCTTGACTTCGTATTACTCTCCTCTCTACGTATGGTGCATTTAAATACTTAACATTTCCTGAAATTTGATAAGTAATTTATTGATGAAATTTCTTGCCCGCGAAGTCAGGTTACGGAATCGAAGTTACGTACTCGATTCGCGGCGTTTATGTAAAGCCACAGGCAGTCGGCAGTCAGCGTGGTTACGTTTTAGAAAGCGCGTTCACCCTAACGGCGCGTCGCAAAAATCGCGTTTCCGTCGCTGATCGGAGTATTCGAAAGTCCCTTGAGAGCAGCGCTCCTTGTTTTTCATCTCTCGCTCTCTTCGGTCCTCGATTACGGAGGCAGGACACGCGTCTCGCCCGTAGAATGTCGTCGTAACGAGGGGACCTCCTCTCTTTCTCTCTTTCTCGTCTCCTTCCGCGCGTCCTCGCGAGGATTCGCCGTAGCTCCTTGAGATCTCAGCATCCCACCGGTGATCCCTCGGTACCGATGAACGTTTAAATTAGGCAGGGAATCCCTCGGAATGCGCGAAAGAAACGACAAGACCGGCATTCCGCGAGGTTTTGATACGCCTTTAGGCGTATCACGCTCGTGGGGCACTATTAGCCCTTATGTGGCAGGAATGACTCTTAAGGACCCGACCCGCGATCCTTCGCGCCGTGGCTTCGAAACTTGCACATTTTAAATCTTACCCGCGAGCAGCGACTTGTATGCGATGACATCTTCGCTTTACTGCATACATAATTTTTTTTTATTATATATTCGTACTTCATGCTATCGTACATTTGTATTTGTATAAGTACTCAACTTAATAATACATGCACTGTGTGGTTTTTAAATTAAGCTAACTTTTACATCCTTTTGGTTCCAGAGTCTGGCCACAGGTTGGACAGCGGCTCCCCGTTTTGGAGGATTCAACTTGACCAGGACCTTCTGGATACCATCAGCGCGATCTATCCGGAGTGGTTTAAGGTAAGGCCCATTTTACCCTTCTCTCGCGCTGTACCAGAATCGGCATGCTCGTTGAACGAATGCGGGATAACGAGGTACGCTCCTCGTGCAGGATTACACTAACAGTCGAGCAGCATCGGCGCCGTCGCCCACGTCCTCAAGCGCTCCCGGCGCGCAATCCTGCAACGACAGCGCCGCCGTGGTCGTCGTCACTGAACGCGGCGGTGAGCACAAGGTCGCCAGAGGCGACGCCAAGTCGAAGTCCAAGACGAAAAAAGCGGACGGCCATAAGGATAAGGATCGGGACAGGAAGGACCCTAGGCGCGACGCCAAGGACGAGAGGTGAGATAATTTGCGTGTCGCGCCGTAGATTACGCGACGCGGAAAAAGCGAGAAAGCGGGACCCGCGCCGAGGAGGCACGAGTTGTATCGAACATTAATAAGACCTCATAAAATAGCGAAATGAGGAGAATATCTAAGTCGCGTTATCACCTTCCGCCGGCTTCCACGCGAGTATAACCGGTATGCACGCGTCCCGCGTACAAACAGAAATAATAGACGAAGTACGCGTGTTCCCGATCGCGCGCCGGGCGTAAGGCAGGGCGTTATCGCGATCGAGAAATAGACGCGTCGTCGCTCGGCACCTGCCTCGATTATTTTAACAAGCTACGCGGGCTCCTCCCCGTCGCTTTGTCGCCCGTCGACCCGCGTCATTATCTCGGGAGACGTTATTTCTATTAGCCCGCGACGCAGCGCGGTGCATCGCGATGCGTCGCGCCGGCCTCGCGGAAACGCAGCAGAAAAAAGACAACTTGCTAAATAGCGGATTATCGCACGGGCCCCGGAGATGCTTTTAGATGAGATCTCGCGATTCACAGAAACTTCAAAACGCAGAAACCTTGATCTAACAATAATATTTTAACGTTAATAAATAAAATTATCAAAAGTATAATACTTACTGATATTTAGTAATATTTACTTTATTAACTTTTAATTAATAAAAGTAATATTTGATTGTAGTAATACGAAACAAGGACTGCGCGAGATGAAGTGTTGAATTTAAATCTTAATTAATTAGATAATATCTGAATACTTGATGAAGTGCTTGATTTTAAGTAATAATCGAGTCGGAGCTTGACCTGAAAGTTTTTGGTAATAAATTGCTTAAATGGGAGACAGCGGGATTAGTTCTCGCGAACCTCCGAGTGCCTCAATCCGCCGCTGCGAGTTGCGAGATCGCGCGAGATGCTACGGCCGCGCCGAGCGGACGATTAACCCGCAATTTAGTATCAGTACCGCGTGTAATCGTTACGCGAGAATATAAACGCTCTTAACGACCGGCTTCCTATCTCCAGCTGTGACGAGTAATCTTTTCTCGGAACTTTCCCCTCGGCATCCTTAAACTACCTCGCCGGATCGTTGGCTCTCGACGCTTTAAAATCTTTAATCGGCTCGCCAACTTCTCTACATATGTATGCCGTGCAAAGCGCCGTGCGCGTAATTTTCTCTGAACTTTTCGCGAGATAAACCGAACAAGCGGATCTTTTGCGTGACATTTTGCTCGCGAACCATCTGGATCCGCGATGCTCTCACGGACCCATCGAGTCGTCGGGTCCATTGAGTTAAATGTTTTCACCCTTCGACTAAAACGCTTATTCTTACCCTTTCGCCGCAGAAGGAGCGCGACTCGATATTCTCTTTGTCTATTATAGCAAGATTATTCACAACGTGCGCGTTTATTTTACGGTATTTACGTTGTATTCGTTTCACATGATATTCGCATTATCCGGGAACGAAAGTCAGAAAGAAAAACATTTGTTCTAACAATAAAAGTATCGTAGAAGCTCAAAATACTGCGATATTAAAGAGTTTCCCGTAACGTTAAATCTTTCTCTACATATCAAAATATTATAGTTTATACAACTTTGACTTGTTTAATACAAAGCCGGTTCGTGGAAATTCTCGACGTGGAAATGGCGTATTATTTCTAGATATTTTTAGTTTATTTAAGATCGAGTGGACTCGCGGGGATACACACTCGAGGTATAAACTCTCGACGTAGATACGACTCGACGTCGGACATTTCTTGCTGGGCGAAGATTCGCCTCGCGCTCGAAGAGAAGGAAAGAGCTAACCGTTTCCGACTTCGCTTTCTGATGAAAACGTCGTTTGATCGAGTGTCGATTGATCCGTCATTCCGTCATCCGCGGCAAAAACACGCCGCGAAGGACCCGGGGTCCGATTGACACTCGGGCCTTCAGTCGGCAGGCTCGATCGGTTTCTCTTCGAGCCGACGTATGAAAGATTAATTCACAAAACGGCGACGTTTTGCTCGTTTCGGTCCGTTCCTCGGACCTGCAGGGACGCTGGAAACGGTAAGAAAGGGACGAAGCCCTCGCCGCAGCAGGATAAAGCAGCGGCGGACGCGGCAGGAAGGAAGGCCGCGAGTGCTGTTCCAGGATCGGAATCGAAGATGGCTGAGGGCAATCAGTCGCCGCCGAAGGCGGAGGTCGACGATTCACCCCTCCAGCATGCCATGGATCGCAACAAGGAATGTGAGTACACATCTTTGACACTGTGATAAAAATATTAATCTAGCAAGAATTTCGAGAAGAAGTAATTGCCTGTGTCGGCCAGATCTTTTGCGAAGTCTTTTAATGAAACGTGTGTTTAAACTGCTACTTGTACTAAGTAGAAGTACAACTATTTCTTAGTACTATCTACTTAGTACAAGTAGCAGTGTACTTAAGTACAAGTACTTAAGCTACTTGTACACAGGTAGTACAATATAAGTACTTAAGCTACTTTTAAATACTTGTACTTAGGTACAAGCTTTAATGCTTGTACTTAGGTACAAGCTTTAATGCTTGTACTTAAGTACAAGTTTTAATGCTTGTACTTAAGTACAAGTATTTAAAAACTACTTGTACTTAAAAAGAACTAAAAATTTTTTTATTAACCTCTTCAAAGACATTGGCACGATTTAGTTTCTGTTAAATTGTAATATTGACAAAGAAAAAACGAACAATGCTCACCACAGTATTTTTGGATTATTTCCATTTTTTTTTGCTTTGATTAATTACTATGGATTTAAATTATATATAAACAAATAAAAAATTGAATTACTTTTTTCTAACTTTAAAAGTTCGTGAATCTTGAAAAGATTAAATTTTTATAATTCGATTTCGACTTCCAGCAAAATTCCAGCTTTAGTCTTAAATGTATCATGTTTTGAACAAATCGCATGTCGGTCGATGAAAATAAATGGAAGAGATAAGAATTGTCCGCGACACTTCATGCATATTAAGTTCCGTTCCCCGACACTCGCTGTTCCTTGCAATCCGCTTTACTCTGTCACCGTTTCTCGCGGCGCATCTACACTTCCCCTGTCGTAGAAACGGAAGCGTCGCTTCTCGACGTCCGGAATAAATGATGAAAAGACATAACGGTCCCCGTCGCGACGATCGCTTCCGATCGAATAATCGCGCGCGGGGAATTCGCTATTATTATGCGATGCAGTCCGAGCTGTCCATGCGCGAGCATGTTGCGTGCTCATCATCACAGTTACATATCCCGCGATGTTCTACGGCGGTACCGAGCATCTCTCCTCGGGAAGGCGCCTATAATCGCGGAGGAAGGCGCGGAGATGGCTCTTTTTAACATTCGCGGGCAACTTACCATTATATCTCACGGCGACTGTAATCATCCGCTCGTTATTCGGCGCATAGCGAGCGGCCCACGATTATCGATTCGGAATCCGGCGATTTTTTATCCAATAAAGAAACGCGCGGGGCTTTTACCATCGTGCAAAATGCAGCTCTCCGACCCATTCGCCACTTCCGCTACCACTACCGGCGCCGGCAATCGGCCGATCGTTCCTCAAGCATAGAATCCTCGCTTTGTATTCGGAACGCGACTTCCCACGGACAGGATAGAAGTATCTATCAGTCACATCAACGCTACCGCAGTACTCGATATTGTCTTTTTTTATAAGCGACAAACACGCGAACAATAGTTTCTATCTGGATAGAAGTGTTTTAATTTTATACAGAATAATTTTTATTTTTTATTATTATAAATCACAAACTCCACATATAATAGCCTCTAAGAAACCGAAAGATTAATTTAAAAATATTCGCTCTTTAGTTTTTAAATGCAATCACTCTTCACACAGAACGTCCGAGATTAAGCTTGAATTGTTCGTAATATATTATACGTCGACGAATAAACGAAAATGATTTCAAAAAGATCGCCCGAAGACAGGCGTGTAAATATCTCTCGATGCCGCTTTGAGAACTTCGCGGCGGGTTTCTTCCGCGGTGAATCGAACGCGTGCCCAATTTTTTTTCTTCGTCCACGAATTCCGCGGTATATACATATACACGCCGATTCGTCGTGGTCGACTCCTCGTTAAAGCTACAGGCCATCGCGTGCGCGGCCTTTAGAACGTCATTTTGTCGCGTTTATCGATCGCCTTTTTCTGTAATTACTTGCCATCAGGCGCTCTCGAGGCGCTCTCCCTTCACGGTCTGCGCGAAGGACACGCATCGTGCAACGAGAGCACGCCTGAACAATGTACACGTACCACTTTTACGAAGCAATACAATGTCCCCGGACGGCCGTGGAAATCAATAATGGCCTTTTGAAACTTTTTCAAATATAATTTCACAAGACACGCATTTCAAAGTGGTCTATCATAAGGAACGTGATTCCAGATTAATCTTTACAGGACGGGACTATAGTGGCTCTGAAATAGTGTCATATTTTGAGACAAGGAATACAATGAATTATAATAAATCTTGTAAGATTTTAAAAATAGACCTCCCACTTTCTAAAAGTTTAAAAGTTAAATGTTTATAAAGACTTAAATAGGCACTTTAACATTCGAGATAACATCGCTTTTACTAAAGAAAAAGTTACGAAATAATTTTAATACGTCTAATAGTAAATTTCTTCAGAATTTGCCGATATTATCGTTGAATCCCTGAAAAGTTTGGCGAACGAATTTCGACCTGTACGTTGCCCGATCACCTGTATGTGTGCGCATATCCTAAAGCGTGTGTGTGCGACTGTCTACAGGAAAGAGACAGTGCCGGGCATTCGTGCAGACAGGTAGGTGCAGATTCGCGTGTGAGGGCCGTGTATACGCGTGTACATATATACACAAGAGAGACAGGAGGCGTGCCTATTTATAACGGTGATATCATCGCCGATTACCTACGCTTTCGCGTGGACAATCGTAAATTCTCGTAGCAGAAGGGTGCGGGTTTGATGCCTTACCGAATATTTTTCGCGATCCTTCCTTTCGTTACTTTTTTACTGTTCCTATGGCTTTATATATGTTTTTTTATGACCATTATCTCTATTTTTTGATACTACATCGAGTATGGTTCAAAACTTACAAACAGATATTTTGAATAATTGAAGATCCCTTGAATCTTCCTTGTCTGATTAACAATAAGAACATCCTTTTTCACTGGTTTTCACGAGGCTAATTATATTAATATCTGATCACATTCGCAATATTGCTAGCAAAGCGAATATAGACTATATAATGCAAGAAAAATAAGAGAAATAAAATTAGCAAATAGAATACATTTATTTTTTGGAAAAGAATAACTTTTTCATTTTTTATTACATTTTTTACAAATATTATAAATAATGATGATTCACCGTAATATTAAGACATTGGTAAGGGTCATGGCAAAAAAACATACGCAGTAAGACTTAAACTTAAGCGAATCGACCAATCACAATCGAGAACGCTATCTTAAAACTCAAAACTTATGATTGGTCGATTCGCTTAAGTTTAATTTTTACTGCGTACGTTTTTTTGTATGCAATGGACCTAAATCTCGCTATATTAAACAATTCTTTGCTTAATTTGTATCCATTCGATTGGCACATTCTCGTCGATTTTTATTTGCTTTCGATTTCTCTGATTCACACGGTTTCCATAATTTGCGAAATCCGCTGCAAAAACATTGTATCGCACTGGCGAAATTCTGACGAAAATATGTCGATAAAATAAGGATATGTCCGCTCTCCCGATCATATCTCTATTTCGCAGCGCTGCAAAGCGACATAATGAATCTCTTACTGCTCATTCGCGGATGTATCGCGTATACTTGAAACGCGAAAGTACACCGGCCGCCGATTATGCCGAGCTAATTATCGTCGGCGTATCTCGCCCTAAACGATGGCGATGCATGCACTCGTTATACCGGCGCGCGAATTTGCGCGCTTGTTTCGTAATGGGAAATTATGTCAGAATTATACGCCGTGCACTCGGAGGGGCCTCCTTTCCATCCTGTAAAACCGATAACCTCGAGTAGCTCTGCGACCGCGCGCTTAATGAGACATCATCATTAATGAAATGTCTCACGCGACAAGCTCGTTTGGCCATTACAAAAATTAACGCGTTTTTTTTCCCTTTCTTTCTTCGCAACAATGATGGATTTGCAAATAAGCGATCGATTAAAGCTCCTGCTATTGTGAATTTTCCAAAATTAAGTCATAACTACTTGGTCCTCCTTAAAAATTTTTAGTTATATGATTATTTTCAAATTCTTCCAAAACGAAATACTTGGTGAATAAAACCTTACCCTGCCTATTAGACGGTAACATAAATTATCTCGTATTTAAAATTCCAAGATTTCAGAGTCGTTGCTCTGCGTTTAAAGATTGTGAAGTTCTAAATCCGTCAGTGGACGGCGAAAAGAGCGAAGGCGCGGGACATCGTCGCCGTGAAATGAATCGCGCAGAAACGAATTTCGTGCCGAGCGTTAATTGATGCCAACGATAATGCGTGCGAGGCACCTCAGGAATTTCGTGTAATTAAACGGAAGAACCAGCTTCCTCTTTCTCATAAACCCGTTTGGCGATGGCGGAGGCCCGCGCCGATCGTTACGCTTATCTGTTACGTATCTGTACGAGCATCAGCGCGATACGGATGACAAATATATCTCGAACGAGCGTCTTAGGAGAGGCTTCACCAATGTTCGGCCTCGCTTTTTACCGGTTCATACCTTTCGTACCGGTACCACGCGACCTTCGTATCGTTGCATTTATCAAGGCGGCGATACACGGCCGACGGGTACTAGTTAGCGTACCGAAGAAAAATGCGTTATTAAGATAAGACGTTCTCGACAATTTATGGCAACAGCTACGTTCCTGCGATAGTTCCGTACTGTTAACCACACTATAATGTATTAACCACATTTTTACACTTTCTGATTTTTGCTTTTTCCCACGTTCACTGATAAAGATTAGTTAATCACATCAAGTAGCAACTTGCGCGTGCTTGAATTATGGGCTGCGATATTCTACGCATCCACTTTTTGTTCGAAAAAATTTTAATAAAAACTTGACCGTCAATTTTGCTTCATGTTGCTTTTTACCTATTAATGTTTAAGAAGCTTCTCTAAAGAGAAAAACTTAAGCGGTACTTTACTTTTTTCTACTTTAGATATTTTTTACTTTATACTCGCATCCATCGGTCGCTTGTTACTGACGGTGTCTCCTTGTGTAAGCGAGTTAACTTAACAAGACGGATTTACGGGGTCGTGTCTCTGATTCCGAGAGGTAGGTCAAAATCTAGAAAAACCGATTCGATCGGCACGTACCCGCCGTTCGCGCTTTTTCATCTAAACGCCCGAAAGCCGCGCGCGCATTAACGCGGCGAGTCCCGGTTTGTGCGGGTAAATGGCGCGCCTTTACCGGATTTAATTATATGACCGCTCTCGTTGGTACCACTTTGAAAAGTCCACCGGCGCGGCACGGCGGCCAATTACGCGACTGTGAAAACCACGTTTTTTCGTCACTCCGCGCAAACGGTCCCTGCGCGCAACACAATCGCCCGATTTTCGTGGGTCCGCGACAACGATGGTAACGACGACGAAATTAATGAAATGAAATGCAGGATCGTAACTGTCGGCTTTTGTCAGACCGTAAAAGCGGGCCAGCGACGCGCATTTACGGTCGAGGCACGAGGCGGCTCTGAAAACACGCTCGTCACCGAAATTAACCCACTTCGTGGTCGCAACCCCCTCCGCGTGAATTGTTTTGTTCGCGAATTTTCATCGTGTATAATCGAAGCGTGAATCCTTTATAAATTTTAATAGATTATTTTTCTTCTTTCAAGAAGTTTAATAACAATTTGACCAATTTTGACAATTTGTCAATTTTGTCTCGTGTTCCTTTTCACCTATTAATGTTTAAGAAGCTTCTCTAAGGCTGACGCCAGACTATGCGCATTTTCGCGAATCATTCGTGAATAGAATCATGTCATCCTTGTTGTTTATCAAATGATAAACAAGGATGAACGATGCTCGAATCACGAATATTCGCGTAAAACGCGCATAGTCTGGCGCCAGCCTAAGGAGAAAAACTTAAGCGGAAGGGGAGACCGGGGCAAGTCGGCCAACTTTTACATTTTATTTTTTTCTTCTTTTATAAACAGCATTTTGTGCCTATCTTTGGTATAATTCGAAAGTACAATCCTTCGGCAACAAAAAAATATATATACTGAAAAGCTTAAAAGTAAATTTGTAAAGGAAATCCATTTTATCTTCGAAGATATCTAGCGAGTCAACTTGCCCCGTTAACGGGGTATAATGGCATACGATATGGGGTAAGTTGCCTACACCGAAAAAAATATGATTTGATTCAATTAACGTCGATGTTATGGTTTACCATAAACATATAAAGTTAATTTTACTTTATTTTCACTATATTATATACTCAGGCTATATTAAAACTATGATATGGCATATATATTTAATTAATATGTATTATTATTGTGAAATAAC
>NJRQ01000298.1:234438-245977 GCA_003063805.1 Aphaenogaster ashmeadi
TATTGACCTTCTATTATTTTTGTTTTCTATTTCTTAGTAATGCGAGCGTTTTACATATATTAAATTTAAAATATAGAAGTCTGTGATAAGGAGTTGCATGACTGATTCATCATTACCAATCGAGAATAGGTTGAGTCCAAATTAGTACAAAATTCAATGAGTCAAAGTTAATATATTAAATGGTCAAAAGAAAAATTATTTTCAGATCTGTATCTGACCAAATTTTTAAACATTTCAGCAAAATTATTCTTTCCGTGTACTCTATATTTCACTTTACTCAACTCATACTCTATTCAACGTACTTTTCTAACGTGATTCCTTCGAGCCTTCGCCCTTTCCCCTCGAGGTATCGTCGCGCGGAAATTGGAGCGAGCCGCTTTCGCTCGGCTACTTAGAATTCATGTCACTTTTAAACGCTTAAACCCGTCACGCTGATGCGGTCACGGCGATTTCTTTCTGCCGGCCACGGCCGCGCGCGCAATTTCCCACATTAGCGGCGTAATGACGGCGGCGGCGGCGGCGGCTCGTCCCCGAATCGCAACGTAGTTATTACCATTTCATTACCTCACAGCGAAAAGGCGGCGAACGACGCGTAAATTACGCATCGTGACATAAAGTACGCCCAATTTGCCGCTCGCGCGCGCGCGCACGTACACGCACGCATGCACACACGCACGCATGCATGCATGCATGCACGCGTCGACGGACACGCGGGCGGCGCACCTGCGAAGACTTCTCGAGGACAGAGGGTGTCGCGATTAATTGTCGCGAGTCGCGACCCTCCCGCGCGATACGACGCTCGTCTTCGACACCCACGGCCGGCGCGATGCCGTAAGCCGTAACCACACACGATCTCGATCGTCTCCGCGTCTCTCCGGAGGGAGCTTCGGTACGCACGGCGAGAAAAAAAGGACGGCGAGGAAAATAATTATCGGCCTGCACGAGTAATTACACGCGCCGCGCGGGAGTCGGAGCGAGAGGGAGCTGCAGCAGGCGAAAAATGACGCACGACAATCTCGTTCTTCCGTTTTTTTTCGTCGTTTTTCCGCTCAATCTTTTTTGCGGACACTTTCACGAGTTCCGCGATTGGGTCGAGACGGGAGAGAAAAAGGGGGAGAGAGGGAGAGAGAGAAAGAGAGATGCGATTCATTGCGAGAGTTCCCCGGCGCACAAGAGCCTCGAGAGTAGCGTAGCGCCGTACTGGTTACGCAAGGGGAAGGGCTTTGATTGAGGCGAGATACAAATTGCTAATTATACGTAATTAGACCCACTGACCCACAACGGGCGACCGGGCGACCACCCGGCATGCCCTCGCGTGGTGCGAACACGTCGCGGGATCGTGCCTCGCCTCGCTTTACCTTCCGTCGCCTTTATTCTAGCAATTTTCGCAGTAATATCTCACGTGTATCACATTCCACAGCTACAATATTACCATTCACCTGCAATGCACTCGACACAAGAGATTACAATGCTTGAATGATTTTGCAGCGAATTGCGGAGGAAATACTATTATGTGTCCCTGTGTGTGTTGCTCCTAAAACAATTTTGTTTAAATAGCAGTAACATTGTGGATATTTGACACGTACCTAGAGAATGTCTTTATCTTAATTTTAATATATTTATATTTATATATTTATCTTAATTTTAACTTATTTATATCAAATTTGTAATTAATTTTAATTTACGATATAGAATATCTCAATAATTAGTTGAATATAGAATATCTCAATAATTAGTTAAGGTGTCTCATATTTGTATTTTTACAAGTTTGTAGATTAGCAGCATCAGGAGAGAACATCGTTCGCTCTAAAAATTTTGCATTCAAGCGGATATTTTATATGTAAGCAAACAGGTGGTTTCAAGCATCACCCATCACGTTATAATTGCCGCTATTAAAATTATGCATCGTGTCGCACGGGCGAAGATTGCATTGCAAATTACACGCGCGTCTGGATCATTGATTTATCTCTTGCGTAATGTAGATTAGGGCTGCGCGAGAGACAGCACTCGTGATTCCGAGATCGGTACGTGAAATCATTTTAATCGTTACATCGAGACGTTACATCTGATCTCTCTAATCGGTGCGTGAAAATCGGTTCGAATACACGTCACACACTCGGCTCGGCTCGCGAGCCATTCGTGCGCTTTTTTTCTTTTTTCGTGAATTAAAATTACCGTTCGCGTTTCGCTCGTTGATAAGGATATCCAGGCGCAGCCTCGTTCGTATTAAAATTCCGACGTTAAACCGTGCGCATCCTTTCTCCTCGCGCGAAAACGAATTTCGCCACCGAATGGCGACAGATAAGCCGCGCGTCGCGCTGTGGCGTCATAAAGAGACGATTATCTTAATTAACTGGGGAATTGTTTTGGCCCACGCGTTTTGCGACGCGCTACCCACATGCACAGCCTCGTGTCAGGGTTTGTGACGTCGATCGCATCGAACGAGGCGCGTTTTCAAAAATTATGATTAGAAGCAGAAAAATGGAAGCACGACTCGTCCTCGATGAACGTGTCCTGGAGTGCAAACTTGACTGTATAATTTTTCAAAATTAATTTTTTAAATCAATTATTTAAACTATTTTATATCAACAATTTCATAGAGGTAATCGGTTGACAACAAACGTTTCGACCTTAAATATGGTCATCCTCAGTGCGCCGTTAAAATTAAATTAATACATATAAATAAATAAGACAATACTGTTTTATTGTGATTTTTAAATCTACTAAGCCTAATAACTAATTATTTAATATTTAAACTATGTTTTTGATCTTTTCATCCGAATTTTTTGTACTTTTAAGATCTATAAGATGTTAACAAACATATAAAAAATGTGAAGAGTCAAATTTTGTTAGTTGTAACAATGCTATAAATAAACAAATTGAAAATTGCATATTTTTCAGAAAAAATGTATTTTACAGTGATCTATAAGTAATATTGTCATAAAACTTGCATACTTTAGGTTTTTGGGGTTGCTGATTACGAATCTGAGGTCGAAATTCAAAAATTCAAAATGGCGGACCTGAATTGCGAAAATTTAAGCGATTTGCGTGAAATTGGATCCGCCATTTTGAATTTTTGAATTTCGACCTCAGATTCGTAATCAACAACCCAACAAACTTGCAAGTACATAGGTTGCCTGTAAATTAACAATAAAAAAAAATGTGTAAATCAGATGAATGCTCTTTATTATTTCTGGACAATATCTACGCACGTGCCATTTCATCGCAAACTCGTGATATCCCCGAAGGAATCGGAGAGCTACACCTCGTGTAACGCAATTTGAGAGCTGTTGCCGTAACGTCTAGTAATAGCCCGTGATCAACACCAGCACGTCACAACACGCAGAGGATACGTGCGAGGTGGTGGAATTAATTACCGCCCACTTTTTATGTCGCCTTACCTATCGTTGCGCAATCCAATTAAGCGTCCGATCTCCCGGATTGCGGTTTTGCGCAATCCTCGAATAATTTCTCGCGAAATGCACGCGAAAATGTCCGCGCGGCGGGGACGGTGGTTCCTTTACGAAATAGTAGGGGCGTTATGTCGCGACGCGCGGTTAGCGCCTCTCTGCCGGGGAAATATTTTATTCACGACTTGTTTTCGTGTCGCGAGCACGCGGTGAAACGGGAACGAGCGGAGGAGGATGTTTACCTCAGATGAGCTTCGCGGCTCGTCGTCGCTCGCGGTGCCTGCTGTCCACGCGTTTAAGTCACGATAATGATGGTGCCTGAGACGCTGTCCTTGACGTGGCTAGAGGCCACGTAGGTGGTGTACGACACGCGGAAGATGGAAAAGCCGTTCTCCGCGCGAGCGTGTAGGCGAAATGTATCAAGGCTAACGCAGCCGTTCTGTCGACACTTGTCGACCGATCGTGACGTTTAAATAGGTGAACCCGCGTGACAAACGATCGCCATGAATGAACTCTCCCGAGAGCGAAGCTGATTTCTCGCGCGCGACGTACGTCTTTCATGCCTTAGTGTCCGGTTACGTGTATAGAGAATTTGATGAAACTAGGTAGTGACAGCCGCATTTCAGATCCCTGCTTAAGCGAACGAGCACCTGTACACTTGGAAAGAGACTCAAAGTGCGACGTTATAACCCCTTCTTAAGCGCGGAGCAATCCTGAATACACCTTCGTCATTATATCTCCTGTAATTGCGTCGGTTACATCTCGCATATTATCGTGTCTCCTTTCACATTCGTATACATTGTGCACCGTAACGTGTAGCAGGAAAGTAGCGTGAAGGTACCCCGAGATATTTTCGAGCATCGTGATTGAAAGACGTTCCGCCGTGCCGGGGCTTGTACCGCGCGGCGAAACATATCTTTATTACTTCAGCCGGATATGTTAAACGCGCGGGGGAACAGTAAACTGTCGGCGTCGGATGTCTTGTTGCTACTGGCAGGAGAACCGTCTTGTATTGAACCGTCGCGCGCGCTTTAACGCTTATAAGCGTTTCGTTACTCTTATCCATACAGATTCCATTTACTTTAAACAGTAGTAGTGTACATATACCGTCAGCCCGAAATTTACTCCTCGAGAATGATGGCTCGTGCTCGGCATTCTTGACCGTTCGGAATTGCAAGGGATCCCCGTACCTCCCCGTTCCCTCTCTCTTCCTTTCTCCCTCGTGAACAGATCGAGAGAGTAGCGAAGATGCAAAGGCAGGGAGACGGGGGACCAGGGCCTGTAATGACCGTACGGCGCAAAAATTCGCAATTAACTTCTGTTGGGCGCGGTGTCGCGTCGGCGTAATTGGTTTTGCAGAAAACTTTTACGTGTTTTCGCGGCATTTGCATAATGTGCGAGGTGAACACGGCCGATCGATCGGTTAATTTAAATACCGAATGCAAAACGCCGCCACCGCGGCGCGTACCGGACGCGCGAGCATCGCCTCCATTAGCTTGTAATTATCGTTACTTATTGCTGGTAAATGCTAGCCGGCCAGCCGGCTGGGCGATGCATGTACGTGTCGATGCGTAAGCTCATAAATCCTCTATCCTGCGATCCGTCCGCTCCGCAGGATACAGATTAGAATAGAGCACAATAACGATCCGTAGGAAGACTTATTAACCTTTGGAAGACCGCGAGATGTTGTAATGTCTCGAAATCAGAGAGTCATACTTTGCATCCGATTATATGTGTTAAACATATATATCTTTTCCTACAGCGAAATTTTCATGATTTAACCCGTAAATGCTCGCGTGGGATCAATTTGACCTACATTTTAATTAATTTATTTTTTATGTATGAACAAAATTTTTTATTTATAAACTTTATTTATAAATAAAATTTTAATTATAAAGACGTGGTTTAAACATAAAATAATAATTTTCAAGCGTTAGAAATTTAAAAAAATCTATATTTTTTAATAATTATAAGCTGAAATATGTTTTAAACATAAAATATTAAATAATTTTCAAGCATTAGATATTAAAGGAAATCCATACTTTTAAAAATATTTCTTTATGTAATATTTTGGTTAGTAAATTCATAGCTTTCGTCTGGATCAGTTTGACCTCCACGCGCGTGCTTACGGGTTAAGAAAAAAACCTTACGGCCTTCTGAAGATTAAAAATCTGTCTTCTCGTCGTGATTATTTATTTGTCAAGCAAAGATTCATGTATTCGGGTGAATGGAGTTAGCCCATTTAACACTAAAGTTACCGACAATTTATATATACCTATTTCTACCGAACCGCATTATATGTATATTAGAAAAGTCGTGAAGTAAATTGAGGAAAAGCGATAACATTGAATGTAAAATTTTTATCAAAAGTTTAAAAACGGTCATTTGACCGGCGCGCGGTGGTAGGTTAGTGTTAAATCGGGAGACATTTCGACTGAAAATGGGAGGATACCGATGTAGACAAATTTTTATTACGTTTCCTAGCAATATCTTTCGGTAGACATAAGCGATTTAAGTACTTTAATATGTGTCGCCGAAAGCCACGTTTCTCGTCGGTCCCCTTCGTACCCTCGAACATCTCGACGGGAGGAACGGGAGGCGAAAAGCGTCTGCGTCTTCTCCGTTCACCGGCACGACGAATATCGCGTTTCGCGTCTGAAATCCAGCGTGGCGGTACGAAGCCAGTGAGTTTCACGAGAACGGGCCCTCCGGGGGTATATCCATACCGCACCGTGTCGGCATGTTTCGCGGTTTGGGATCGGGGGACCCCAAAGGCCCGCGTCCGACTCTCGACGGGCAGACCGGCACAAAAACAGCGGGGGTCAGAGGGGTCAGGCACCGGGGCTCTGTGTTCCCGGGGCTTCTCTTGTCATGCGATATGTTGCTCGTACGTTATGATAGTGGCGTCGGTGATCCCGAGGCTCTCTTGTTTTGTCACTGACAATGCTCCGGCGCGATCCCTTTGTAGTCGCGCCTCTCACCGTCCTCTCTGTCTCTCTTTCTTTCTCTCTCTCTCTATATATCTCTCTCTCTCTCTCTCTCTTTCTCTCGGTGACTTCTTTTTGTTTTGGAAAAGAGAGAGTACCGTTTAAGAACGAGAGGTTAATAGCGAGAAAACATGTTCTGTTGTCCACGCGTTAGAAATCGTCTGATGAATATAAACGTTCGGTGCGCCGGTAACACGATCGTTCCTCGTGCGGCGACGCGAGCGTGCGTGGCGAATGCTCGTGTATTTTTGACGAGTACCTTGGGCAAATGCCAGAAATTCCTCGCCCGTCGACGGTCACGCGAGCAATTACTGTTATCGCTCGTACGTATCGCGCGGCTTCCGGGGTTGCACGCGAGATAATCGGCCGTTTTGTCGCGCTAATAAAGACCTGGCTCTGTGATTCGCGTACAAAGTCGCGATGTTAGTATCAGCGAGTGCCATCTAAATGACGTTCTATGATTACTTAGGCCGTACTCATATCTGTTTACGTCAGAGTCGCCATCAATCTTTCGGTCCACGACGTACGGCTCTGTGAATCTTGAAACACTCGATTTTAAGAGATTATTTTTTTGGAATCGTTCTCTCTTTCTTCGTTTAGAAACTCGCTTGTCGAAGAGAGCGTAACTTGTTAACGGGCAAGTTGTGACATCTTGAAGAAAAAAAACAACGTGAATCTAGCGGACCAGCGCTCGCTGCGTTTTCACTTCGACCGACACCCCGTAGACACCTTTATGTCTATCTAAATATCCTGCCCGGTACGTATATTCTTCGTGGATGCTGCGGGACGCGAGGGGGGAGGATACGATGTGGTAACCGCACGAGGGAACGATGCGGGATGGCGAAGAGCACTGGTACAAATTTATCTTTGTTCCGAACTTTCACGCACTGACAGCGACGCCGACCCTGGCGTTCTCAAACTCGGACGTGACACACCGGCGTTATCCGGGCGATATTTTTCTTGCTCTCTTTTATCTCCCCGCGATCCGTCTTCCGTCTTTTCGTCCACCGATACTCGCGATATCCTGGCTGTGGGGAACCGACCTAATACTCTTTCCCGAGTCTAAGATCGCTACTGAAAGGATTTGAAGAGGTTGGTGGAAGTTCCTGAATGTTTTCAGGCAGAAATTAAAACATCGAATATCGTATTTAAAGCGTAAGGTTCTCAGTTTCTCGGATGGCTTAATAAATGATTTACACATATGTAATGTCAGGATATTTAATTTAACAGTATGTTTCACCACTTTCAGCATAAGTACACTGAAAAAAAATTCCTGGTAAACTTGTGAGATGCATTTAGTATACTTTCTTTTGAAGTATTTGATTATTATTACCGATTATAATAATAATAACAAAACATTTTGTAATAATTATGAGAGAGCAAATTTTGTTTAGTCGAGCCAACTAAATTATGTAATACTTATTATACGTTTAGTTGGAACTATTTCACCAAGGTGGTTGGTAACATTAACCAAGCCTGAATTTTTATAACCAAGCCTTTCTTTCAGTGTATGAATACACGAAAGGTTCGCAATGAGACTCGAACTCCGGTATTGGAAAACGGAGCACTCGCGCTTTAACTGTCCAACTCCGAATTCGATTAATCGGCACGCTTGCCTTATATCTCCACTTTTACAAAAATTATCCACTTAGGCACCTTGGCCACAAAACACTTTATTAATTCTCTCTTTATAAATTTCTGGCACGCTCGTCTTTTCCTTAACGCTTCTCGCTACGCACTGTGAGAGAAAAATTTATGATATTTGTGACTATAATGAAAAGTTAAATAATTATGGTTAGGTGCACCATTTTTATAGTTATTACTGCAATAATGTTAGTAAAATAATAACAAAAAAATATTTACAAATACCATAATTTAACTATATTATTATAGTGAATTATTATGGTTGGCACTTATTATGGTTGGCACCGGTGCCAACTATAAAAATAACTATAAAAATGGTGCACCTAACCATAATTATTTAACTTTTCATTATAGTCACAAATATCATAAATTTTTCTCTCAGTGCGGTCTGCCGAATCATGCTACCTATCCTCGCTAATTCGCTATCTGCGTCCTCAGGCTAAAGGAATTTGTATTATTCTAGGACCTATCGATTATGATTATGACCGATATGTGGCTCTCTATGTTCTATTCTTACAAAAGTATCCTCGAAGGAAACAAGTGATATCAGTAAAATCGAGGATATTTTCCGGTTAAATTGTTCTTCTTTGGGAATATTTATTCATTATCGGATTAATCCCGGATCATATTATCGTGTGGCTGTTACGTACGTTCATTTCTCGAGTAAAGAGAACGTCTTGTATCGAGGACGGACAAACGCGTGCGCGTCGGTGGAGTAAAGTATACCGGTGAATCAGCGCATGCAAAGTTCACTGCGTCCACGACGCAGCGAACTAGCGGTCGCGCGCGGCGAAAGGGCGGTGAGGGCGAGGGCGAGGGAGAAGAAACGGGAGGAGGACCGGCGGGAGAGAAGGTAACGGCGAAGGAAGAGCCGGACGGAGAAAGAGAGAGAGAGAAAGCGGACACAGGGATAATAATAAAACGAGATATCTCGTACGTGGGCGGTCGTATTGTTAGCGCAACAAGGTATGCGCGGCGCTTCTGTGTCCGCGCGATGCGCGCTCGTGCGCCCCGGCTGCGCCCTTAATAAAGGATACGCGTGTGCGTGTCTGCGCGCGTGCGCGAGCGCGCGTCGTGTGCGTGTGCACTCGCGAGCGCGTTTAATAAGAGGAAGGCCCCGGCGCGATGTGAGTGCGCGCGGGCACGGAGCTCTCTCGGCCTTATGTAAATCGGTCGGGCCCATCTGCGCGGGGGCCCTCTCCCGCGCTAAGGAGAGAGAGAGAGAGAGAGAAAGCGATGAACAACCCGCACGATGGAAGAGTAGAAGAAGGAGCAGCACGAGCTGCTGCCGGCATCAAAAGCAGTGCCGCCACCGCCACCGCCGCGATAAACACGCATTTATTCCGGAGTGTGCTGCATACACGCGAGGCGTGGGCGTATGAGCTCGTGCGGTAGCGCATGTGCGCCGCGATAAGGCCGCGTTCACATCGCGTCGGGCGTAAATCTTGCCCGTGGAAAATCACGGTCCAACGCTATTCCCTTCTCGCGTATTCTCCCATTCGGTTCGTTCCCGATCCCACGTCGCTCCCGAATCAATCGTTCTTATAGCTCCTAAGAGACTCGTCTGAAATTGGCAATAAATTTTACGTTACTGTTCCACAAGGAATGAAAACCGATAGAAGGCAATTTTCTTTTTTAAGAAGCTTTATGCGATTGTCGATCTTAACATCGTATACTGAGAGAAAAAATGGTTGGAATAACAATAATCTCACTATATTTTATAGTGAGTTTTGGCCTCAAACATATTTTTATAGTTTATTTAAACATGCAAAATATAGCAGAGTGAACACAGACTTGTAGTCATCATATTTTCTTTGTTATTATTATCATGTGTATAGTAAAGCGTGCTAAGAATATAGTTACCTGTACCAATATTTGCCAAATATTCCATTTGTATTGACTATATAAAATGGTTAATTTCTCTTACATATTCTATATATTCTATCTTACTATATTTTCACTTTAAATGATTATAATTATTGGTAAAAATTTTACATGGGTCACTTATACTATGCCTATATCGTAATTGTCACCAACATAAATGATAACACTTACTATAAAAATGATATTCCTAACTAATAATATTATTTACTATGTCATTACAGTTCCGAATATTATATATTTTTCTCTCGGTATACCTCTTGTGTGAAACGACGTTAAGATCGCGCACAACTAGGGCGCTATCGCGACTTTACATTGCGTTTGCATCCTAACCGCTGTAGAAACGCGTGCTGGTGATTCTTCCGCGGCCGGCAGATAAGCAGATAGGTAGATGGGTGTACATGTACACGTAGGTAACGCTCAGATAACAAACGAAGACTCGAGATGAAAGCTAAGCAGACGCTTTGACCGCCGCGCGACTTTTACGTTTGAATCGGCCGCGCTGACTTTGTCGGTAAATCCAAGAAAAATCCTCGGATTACTGAGATCTGTTCGGTATCAATTTATAACGCGATAGATAGGAGATGAATCAGCATTGATGACTTCGTGAGATATGGACGCATTTAGTTGAATTACTGAATTTTTATTGGGCACCATCTTTTGCAATTCTTGAAGTTTAGCATTATCAAGATTTATTGACATGCTTCGACATTTTATTAAGGAATATTTGTTTTATACACGAAGAAAATAATATTATAGTAACTTTATTAAATCTAATTGGAAATAATTTTATAAATAATATTGTATTAACTATATTAAGTCTAATTGGAAATAATTGTTAATTCAATAAAAGTTTTAATAAAACAAGAGCATATGTCGTATTTGTTTTATTGATACTATTATTGAATTGACAACATTATTTCCAATTAAACTTAATGTTGTTAATGCATCATTTTTTCCGTGTATATAATACAGGCAGAGAGTTTATGACAAAGAATGTAACATATATAAGAATGTATATAAAATGCGTATGTTATAATTTATCTAGTAAAAAATTATCCGAGTTACCTTTACCGAATCTTAATCCGAATGAGACACGAATTCGTTGCATGTTGCTCTTCTCCGAAAGATTAATAGGTCAGTTTCCTTGAGACGAAGCGTGACTAAATAACCGCGCTGCGTCTCGTGAGTTACGCAGCGCTCTTTCTTCGATCGTAGGCAGTTGCTTGCAAGAGAAAGGCCTTGACCCATCTAGTAAGTCGAGGAATTATCCGGAGCCCACGGAAAGTCCTTCGTTTTGTCTTTCAGCTGACTCTCGCTCGTACTTTCCGCGTTCGACTCATCGGGAGGCACCTTCTTGCGCACTTTCGTAAAAAAAACTCAGCTTCTAACCATCGCAATAAAATCATTTTGGAGTAGATACGCCAAAAAATTTTCTATCGAGGAATAATTATAAGATTGTTATTCAGCTTCTGTTAAACGATATTTCTACAATAATTAGCATCTGTCTTCCACCGCCAAATTTTAAGTATCGCAAAATTTTTATAACGCATCGTCAGACGTGCAGCGTTATTCATTTACGACAAATTTGTCCAATCGTTATGGTTTCGAAGTAAA
>NJRQ01000298.1:253614-268775 GCA_003063805.1 Aphaenogaster ashmeadi
CACAAAACAATGTGAATGTGACAACCACAGGACGTGGCTGTACCAAATGTTACTATTATTGTGGTTGTGGCAACCTTATTGTTTTTTCCGTGCATCATTTTGACTGCGTGTAGTTTTGTTAAATTTTGATAATCTTCAGTAATCGTCTTTTATACATCTTTATTTTTTGCAACAAAATTTATGGATATAGATACAGGCGCATAGCAAGCATATACATTTTACCATTCTAATTAAACCGATCGATCTTCTTATCGTAATACATCTCTATCATTGTCGTTTTAACTCCTTATCGGATCCCAATCTTGTCTACTAGACGTCCCCATGAACATCTTTTATCTTAAACACGATAATATTTCAAATGCGTCTCGAATTGTCGCGACGAAGCTCCTAATAAGATTAATTAATTAATGAAACGTCATATGTCGCATACCTCCGCTAACGATCGGAGGAACTCGCGGAATGCCGACTGGACTTTATTTAATCATTGTCGCGGTATCGATTACGTGACCGATGGAATTTTCTCCGGCGATGAAGATGATCCACCGGTTTCCTGCTCCGATGCGT
Source organism: Aphaenogaster ashmeadi (assembly GCA_003063805.1). Taxonomy (NCBI): domain Eukaryota; kingdom Metazoa; phylum Arthropoda; class Insecta; order Hymenoptera; family Formicidae; genus Aphaenogaster; species Aphaenogaster ashmeadi. The sequence goes on from NJRQ01000298.1 coordinate 254,179, forward strand.
AGAAAAAGCAGAAATGTGATGGAGCGAAAATTAGAAGTGCAGGAAGAAGATACATTTGTTTTTTTACAAGAAGATCTTTTAGAAGAAAATAAATTAGGATACTTTTCCAGAAGACAAAATTTACATTGTTTTACGAAATATCTATCGACTGTAAAACTCGACGTTTAATATTGTATGTTTACATCTTTAGCTTAATTTCTACATTGATTTCTGTTACAGTTAACTACTGAGCTAATTTGTTCTTTATATAAAAATTCAGAACTTAGTCGTAAGATCGCTTGAGATGCGCGTGGGATCGACGCTTAACGTCCATCTCTCGATCATGCGAAAGAAAGTGGGAAGAATAAAGGAAGGCGTCGATAATAAGTTCGTTCGACACGCCGTCGAATTAACGATCGACGAGGCGGTGATTCCTTTGGGATCGCGTTACTCCACGAAAAAGCCCGCGTCGCACCGCAGCTGTCCGCCCGTCTGTCTGTCCGCGGTGCTGCTTTATACCTTGTCCCGCTTATTCTCGTATTCCTCCTCGCTCTCGGCGCTTCAACGCGAGAGTTCCCTTAATCACTGCCCTCTCATTAGTAGGCGTCAAAGGCACCGACGACGCGGCGTTCAAGAGAAAGGGAGCTCAATTCGCCTTTCTTCGCGATTCCCTTTAAACTTCGATTCTGCCTTTTTCTGTTGGTGATCGGGGCCCCGTGAAACCGTGAGGCGGGCGGGCCGCGCTGAAAGAATGATCTCTTCGGGCTTAATGAAGCGTAGGAGCCGCGCGAAAAGTCCCGAAGAGAGTGCAAGAGCGCGCGCGATAAAAAGGTGCACGGCTCGATGTTACGGCTGTAACATTGTGCTTCACGGCCTCATGCCGCCGCCGTCGTCGACTAAACGGAGTGTAAACCGGAAGTCTTTGAACAGACGGACTAATTTGTTTTTTTACGAAAAAAAATATTTTAAGAGATGGGCCAATGACGGTCATAGCGGATCTTAGTGCTCCAATAATATTAATGTGTGACTTTTCTATAAACTGCGCGCTTCTATAAACTCAATACGTTCTCTTAACATCTTCGTTTATTGCGATAAATATTACCACATGCCTCGGTGGTCGAACTGGCTACGACACCCTCACGGATTGTAGGGAGGTCCAGGTTCAAATCCTGGCTGAGGTAATATTTTTCGCAATAAATTCTTTACAATTTTTCGGGTTGGGATGGGAAGGGGGGAATCTTATAGATGCTTGTTAGCATCAGTATATCATTAAATTGATTTTCAATTTAATGTTGTGTTATTCGAGAGCTGCGTTTCAAGACCGATAGTAACGGCGCGCAGTTTATAGAAAAGTCACACATTAATATTATTGGAGCACTAAGATCCGCTATGACCGTCATTGGCCCGTCTCTCGATTTAAATTGTTTATACATATATGCGGTCTCATCCTAATTATTAAAAATATTTTATATATTATATACAATATGTAATAAAAAATAAATAACAATATTATATATTTTTAAAAATTACATATTATATAATATATTTATAATATATATTTTTAAAAATATATAATATGAATTATTTAAAAATAATATTTTTAAATAACAATATTATATATTTTTAAAAATTATATGTTTATTGTATTATATAATATATTTATATATTATATATTTTTGAAAATATATAATGACTTATTTAAAAATAATATTTTTTTATGTATTTATTTTATATAAAATATCGGAAGTTGCGCGCGCGCTATCGAGATCGCTATATTGCGTCGCGCGTAAGAGCGCACAATTTTAAACGCGTTTCCGGAGATCCGCCACAATAGCGCCGCTATTTTCCCCTCGGTCGCCCACGCGGTTACGCCCCGCTTTACGATTTGGCTCGTCGCGAGTCAGGCGAGTTCGCGAATTCTGGGTTGGGACGAGTAGCGTCTTCGAATAGTCACAAAGAGAAAATAAACTTCCGTCACTCTCTTACCTCCCTCTCGCCCGCTCAATCCCCCTCTCCCTACTCCCGCGGATTATGTGGCCTACTGTACGGAGTTAGGAATCTATTCCGAGAGCTATCCCAAGTCCGTCTACGCGACCGATGCGCGCGCGAACGCTCTGCCGTCTTATTAATGCAGCGGCGCTTCTCTCCGCTCTTCCGCGAGTATATAGTATACTTCTGACGATCAACGGGGCTAACAGCTGCGCCCCGAAGATACTGCTCCATAATAGAAGGACCACATAAATTCGAAGAACCGTCTCGAGATCTTCCTCGTCTTCGAACTTCTCTGCGTCGCCTACTTTCCTAAAGGCAACAAGAGTAAATGTTTAACATCATTTATGTCCGTTATTTCTCATAGAGATAATAACAAAATAAATGGATAAAAATTCGTACGAAAATAAAACCCGCGAAAGCTGAAGGAAAATTAGAAAAAGCCATAATTCTTGCATAGTATGTTGTTCTTCAAAGTTTTACGATTTTTATTTGGGAATAACCAATCGCAAATTTAGATTGCCTCTCAGGTCGAAATGAAAAATCATCGAGATCATTACGCCGCGAATCGCGAGAGTGGTCTCGGCGAGATCGAGCGAATCAGGAAAGAATTGGCTCTCGCAGTCGACGTGGTGAGAGCAAGAACGAGAGGAATCTCGAAGGCAGCGTGCGAGGGAACGAGAGAGAAAGGGTGGACGGGGGTTAGTCGGTAACAAACGACTCGCAAATCCTCGCCGTCAATTTAATCTCGCCACGAATCCCAGAGAAAATGTTAATAAGGACCTGTGCTACCATCTCCGCCACCCTCTTCCGCCCGGCAACATCTCGCGGTACGCGTGTGCTAGCGCGCGCGCGACGACACTTTATTTTCGCGCAAAGATACCGCCGCTGGCCGGCCCCGACCACGTGGAAATTGTGTGCAAAGCGAGCTGCGCCCGCCGTCTGTTTCTCTTTTCCCGCCTCTCGCCTCTTCCTCTACCTCCTCTCTTCTGCTACCCCTTTCGGCCTTCCACCCTCGTAATTTATCGCGGTTATGCGGCGGACGCGCGCAGCGGAATCTGTACCACGGGGGATAGGAAAAAGAAGAAGAAGAGGAGGAGAAGAAGAAGAAGAAGAAGAAGAAGAGCGTTGCTCGAGGATCCGCAATACTATCGTTTCGCCTCGATCATCCGGCCTCCACCTTCGCCACTTCGCGAGCAGAAGTGATGCGATGAAGAGATCGCACGGTTCGATGCAAAGAAAGTGCACTCCGTACAATACATTGATTTTCGCGCTCGCCGTTCTAATGGCTTTCAGTGGGCTCGCAGAGAGGCTGAAATGGAAACGCGGAATAATCGGAGAATCTGATTCGGTGAAATGAAAGGAGAAAATTACGCGAAAGGGCTGGAGGAGATAGGAGTATAGAAGCGAGAGGAGCAAGACGAACTTGGCTATAGCATTTTAAACAATAATATATTTTAATTCTTAATATATCAAAAGTATCTTGTAAAAACCCACAGAAATTTAGGAAATTGAACAAATCTTTTGTAAGGAAAGTAATATGATGTACTGCGCTTAGTGAAACGATAGGAAATTTTATTTGGATTAAAACTTTAGTCTCTTAATTAAAAATTAACATCGCTCTATTTGCCAACGATTAAGTTGGATTGTTTAACTGAAATAATGCTTTTACACACAATATAGTAAGAGTTAAATAGTTATTTTGTGCGAGTGAATTAGCGCTGTAGCCGTTTTACGTCGCACGAGCGTATCGCATGGGGCACGCGACAATAAATCCGACAGATAAATTTATTAACTCGCCACGCCGAACGCATTTGTAGCAAAGATTATTCCGGCCAATTATCAAAGACTCGCTAAGCGTCCCGCGTAGGCGGATGTAATTGGTCCGCGAAGCGTTACTGGCGCGTTTTACACCGTGGACAACTCCCTGAAATGTGTTTTTAGCGGAGTGGATAAACGCGCGCGGCACGGCAGCGTTATAATATCGCGATGCCCGCGCAACCCGGTAAAATTTAATTGCCCAATAAAAGGATCGTCGATGCGGTTTATTGGAGACATCAGTTACACGGCGAGCTTTTATTGCCCTACTGTTACTCCTGAGCGCGCGGTCGCGCACTCGCTTATCTCGCTCATTGAATGCCGAAATATATTGGCGGTAAATACGTTTTTTATCACGACGGTATTTTAAGTGTCCTCTCTGGCTCGTACATATTTCCGCCGCGAGCCGCGATGAAATCATTCTCCCGTTGCGATCGCGCGAGGCGCGCTTTCTAGCGTCGCGCCGCATTCAACGGTCTCTCGTCGCCTCGAGTCACCCGTTTTAATTAGGGGAAATTTTTACAAGCTCGTACATTACGAGGCTCTTTAAATTGTCGCGGCTGTCTGGCGCACCGCATTACACCCACAATTACACCGGCCGCGTACCAGCCCTTCTGTTTACAAGCCTCTTCACGCTTCCACGTGGTGCGACGGCCATCGATTCTTATCGCGGCATAGAAATCTGGCTCCGGATATCGGTCAAGTGCCGTCGAGGATACGCAGTTGGCGCGTGAGAAAAGCCTTTATTCAATCTTCCTCACCGTTGCGCAACTCTAACCGATCCGCTCCGTTTGTTAAACAATATGCGAAACGCACGTAAGAGAGAAAGTTCGCTCGCGTCTGAAATAATGCGCATGAAAGTCGCGTTACTTGTTCGTGAGGTAATTTTATTACAATTAATGAAGGGACGTGCTACTGCCGTTTGACTGTCGCAAATTAAAATTTAATATTGGATAGTAAAGAAAATATCGCACGAGGTAAGGATGAGACTAATTAAAGCGCTGCGCGGCTGGTATGGAAACTTGCGGACGTTAATGTTAACGCTGCCACATCGTTATCATAATTAGTATTCGTAAATTAAGTGCATAGACGACGCGAGCGTTAAATCTCGCGTCTTATTTTTAGAATATGGTGACTTAATACTTCATCGCGGAATTTATCTCGCACTTAACGATGCGTGCGAATTTACGATCGTCGTTTGGACAGCCGTTTTTTCAATGCTACGAATGATTCTGTAAATCTGCCAAGAAACGCCGAACGCCGAGTCACGATGTTTATCAGAAATAATGAGAAGAAGCATTCTAATAGCTCGCAACACCGGATATTCATGATAGTTCGAAATCGGCCTGTGGCGTACTAGGTTTAACAATTGCCGCTGATGCAAACGAATGATCGGTTGTTGTTGTCTACAGAACTCCCACGTGAAATCGTATAAACGTCGGGGGAACATATAACTATATTTATGTAACACCGGCGCAACGACGTTGCTCGGTGCGTGATAATGAAGCAGGAAGCGGTTTAGGGGGAGACGCGTGGGCCCTCGTCGATCAAGCTGCGCGCGAGCGAAATGTTATTCCGGCTGAAATTCGCGAGCGTAGTCTTTCGACGAGTGTCTCTCGAGGTGACATCGAGATTTCAGCGAGTGGCACTTAAGAATCGAAGCCGGACGCCGGATTACAGAACGGACGACAGAACGAGGAGGTGGAGGAGAACGCGCGACGCGCATCATTAGACATTAGTCACGGCGTGGTGTGTACATACGTCAATGGGGCCCCAAGCCCCGTGAGATCCGCCGATAGGAAGACACGATACGCGGCCAATCCGGGTGATTTGTCAACTCAACTCACCACAAGTCCTATTTTCTTAATCCGGCGCGGCGGAGACCGACGCGGCGCATCGAACGCGATCGGCCGACGCGGCTTTTTGTGATTTGCAGACGGAGATCAGCCCGACACGAACGATCGGGACGTGCATACATTAAGCACTCTCGATGATTTTTAATAAAAGAAAAATCGGCCGCTTTACGTCGATACGCAGCGGAAGGAGATAATCGATATTAGGCAACGAGACGATCGAATATTCAAGGCGGCGCCGCGATGTTCTCGGGATACGGGAGGCGATCCATATATAGCCCCCGGTTCGCGGAGATTCAATAAACATAAAAATCTAGCGTTTTATTGCGAAAGGACAAATGAGATATCGCCGTCATTCGTCGAAATTAGTAGGCGACGTAAACATCTCTATGAATATTCAATATGCCGCAATAATTTCGGAAACGCCGGACGTGCCACATATAGGGCCCCGTTTTCGACCGGGGGGAGATCGTCCCCCACAGAGGATCGCTGGTCACGCGTGGCCCTCTGCCAATGGGACCAAACGTGGACGTGGGCGAAGCTCAGAGAGACGTTATTTCGGCAACCGTCGGACCCCGATTCGCCGCGTGGGCGCTCCGTTCAGGAACAACCGAGCGATTCCGAAACCGACTTTCCGGCTTACAAAACATACACCGGTGGGCGAAGTTGGGACCAATTGCAGACGAGCGACGGAGGAGCGAGACGTATATTTTGCTAACATATCCGCGTATTCGGAGTCCTGCTTCAATTTTGTATTATCTTGGATCGATCGTTTCCGGTTGCATTGCAACACGAATGTTTTTTTTAAAGGTAGTCGAAGTCCATGAAACTGCTTGTCAATCATCTTCTTTAACTGTCTGCTATCTCTTTTATGCGGCTTTTATTTTTTGTTAGTGAAATATGGGAGTGTAGAATTAGTCATTTAAATAGAATAAAAATAATAGCTTTAAAATTAAGAGACTAAATTATTAGAGAAATTAAGAAAATAGATTGAAGAGATAGGCTATATTTATTTGCCTAATAATTATTATATAATTATTATATTATTTATAATTCTTTTTAGAATTACATACTTAGTATTAGATAATTATATATAATTATACAATAATAATTCTAAAAAGATATATATGTATATATACACATCTTCATTATGATATACATAAGTATAACAAAAAAATTGGAAATGTATTTTAATTCGAAGAAGAGGAAGTTAATACAACAGAAAAAAACATTTTTAAATTTATAATTTATTTTTTAACATGACCTAATTTTGAATATTTATTCATTGACAAATTAACAACAAATTACAAATCAAGAGTTAATACATTATTCCTTTTCATCATCACGTACCTAAGATACAATTGTTTCGACATCGAGTCAGACTTATCGTTCTACCATTTTTCTCTATTATCTTTATGATCAATTCTTTCTCCGGTTGCAATTGCGACTGTATTTCTGGCCGCAGGGTACTGATAATGAATACAGTAGCAAGGCGTATTCATCATTTAAGTACCCATCTTCATCACTCGCGCCACGACACGTTTAACCTTTTTGTCGGCACACCGTTTGCATCGCTAACCAGACAAATATGTGACTTTTTCATTGACTTTTCGCCAAGGGCTCGCTACTGACGTGCGCACAAAATAAGAGTCGCCACTTAAAACGCTCCTCTCGCAATGGAAGGGTTATTATATTAACCCTTAACGGGTTTTCCACGACACGTTGCATCGCGTAATTTATTCGGCACTTGATTAAATACGGTTCTCATGGAATCCCCTTTCGAGCAAGAGATATCGACAAATGATGAATTATGATGAATTAAATATATCATTATCCTTGTATATTTCATTTAATAAATTCTGTTTAATTGCATGTTTATTAAAATTTTTAAATGTCTTCTTTACATCGTTCTTATTTTATGTAAGGAAAATTTAGTTTAAAAACTGCGTATATAGGATTATGCAATAATTTTATACAATTATGAAATAATCTTATGCAAATCAATCTAACAAAGCCGCGAGTAATATTTAAGTTAAAAAATCCATTCATAATTTAATTACTTATAATTTAAGACTTAAATAAGATTATCTCAATTCTTTATTACAATATCTGTTCTTAAAATATACCAATGTTCTTATATATAACACAATTACTATGATCACCGGCGCTATCAAAATTTTTTAAAACACTTGTAAAAAATAAATTCCATTTAACCCCTCAAGGATACCCTGGGCACGTTTGACCCGTAACTTAATTCGGGTGGTATAAGGATCAGGTAGAAGCGAGCCTAAAAGTCGTATCAAAAAACGATTACCATATCGTTGAAGTACTACTTTTCCGCTTTAAAATGCTTTTTCAAAATTTTATTTTCGTCAATTAGAACCGGAGATATTGAAGATTGAATAAAAAAACGCGAAAATTCGAAAATTTTTCTTTTTTTCAATGATTAATACTTCCGCTTTAGATTTATTAAACCTAATTGATTACGTTCGTTTTACGCAGAATTGCATAAACTTTAATTTAAAAAAAAGCTCTACGTTGAATTAGGAGTGAAATTATAAACGAAAAACTGCGACTGGGTATTTTATGCCCAGTGTATCCGTAGGACCGAGTGAGTTAATATGTGTATCATTGAGGGGTTAATATAAAAATTTAAATAACGTAAATAATTAAATAACAATGCAAAGTAAAAAATACGCTATTCAACGCATGAGAATATAATTTTATTTAATATAATATTACATAATTTATCATTAAATAATTATAACAAAATCAAAATTTTGTGACATACGTGGTAAGAAAAAACCTTGCAAAACTTGCTGGGCAGGCAACGCGTTAAAATATCAGATAATTTTGCAGCATTCTGCACAGCAGAGCTTCTTTTTCGAATATTCTCGCGGCCGACTTCTCGCGCTTTCGCCCAAACAGCTGTCCGTTTAAGATTCCATCCGGCTTCCACGGAAATTTCGATTTCCTCGAGAGACACCCGATCATCAGGCCCATGATCAGCAGTCGCGTCACGTGCCGTACTTCTTGCTTTTCGTGTACCTTTTTCACCTCCGCCAACGAATAATTACGTTGTGGCCGACGTCGTGCTCGCGCGATGAGTTGCCGCGGACGCTCGACGACACTCGTATTTACGGGCTTCGTTTACGAGCCGCTTTTAAAGCACCTGAGGCTTTTGCTTCCGGTTAAAAATTCTATAGTAAGAGCTACTATTTATACGACCATTAGCGTACAATCTCCGTCTACGTTTCTATAAATACGCGGCATCTCGCGGTGCAGTAGACTCGTTTCGTCATCACTCGTCGGCGCGCGGCGACTCTCGTAAAATCCTCCTGACAGTAAAACCTGGCTCTCGTCTCGACAGCGTCTTCCTATCCGCTCTCCGCCGTGTCGCCGCGAGAAAGTCCATAACGCCGCGAACGACTTAAAATTCCACCGGTACGTTTTTAATTCCGTTATTCCGCGCCAATCAAACGAAGACGGAGGTCATAATGAAGGTTTAAGACGTGTTTTCGGACCTGCGTTATACAAGCAAAGCCCAATCAGGGAAGTCCTTGATGAAAACATTATAGATACGAGCGTGAATGACGAGAAACTTAACATTTTCTCCATTGAGACGAAAAAGAAACGAAGAATGCGCCTGAAATTGTTCTTGGTTGATTTATATTCAAGATTGATTTATATTCAAGATTGATTTATATTCAAGATTGATTTATTCACTGTTTTAAATTTAAATAAATTAAAATTTAAGTAAATTAAAATGAAAACTTTTATTACACTTTTATTTATTCTTTAAGACTCATGAGGAGACAAAAAAAATTAAATTCTTACCTCTATCTCTAATGTCTATTTCTATCAATGTAGATTAACTTTAATCTTGATTTAACTTACTCTTTATCTTTTTCCAGTTCTAAGTATTAATCTAATTCTTAGAACTAAATTAGATTAAAATTAGTAAGAACTAAATTAGAATAAAATTAATCTGATTAGAACTAGAAAAAAATTAAGAGTAAGTAAACCGAGATTAAAGTTAATCAACATTGATAAAAATGGATATAAATGAATTTATAGTAATGTTTAGTACAAAACATATTGTCGAAAAGTCGCCTTGCATATCTGCAAGGAGTGTCGTGAGTTTTATTTTCTTACGAGGAATGTGGATGTATATTCTGAAGAGTGTTAATAAGGCATGAGCTCCGTAATGCAGCGTCCTGCGCAGCGATCATCTGCCGAAGGCGTCTCGCGTGCGGATGGCTAAGGGCGCGTGCCCGACCGGTTCCCTTTAATTCGCCTCTTCCACGAAAACTTCCACGGAACCATTAGTTTCCGCGTCCCCGGGTTAGTTACGTCACACGGAACTATAAAAGAATTATTTCGGAGCGGATCGCGCGCGGCGTCGTCAATCGCGGTTTACAGCCGCGGCCGGGGTCCGGTTTCGTGGTGTGCGCGCGGCGCGCATTCTCCGCGCGACATTAATCGCCGCGACACATCTTTCTCTCGTCGCACTAATATCTAGCGTATCTTATCTAGCAGTTGTACCTATCTCGTATACCGTTACTCTCTTGCTCTTAAGACTGTTAACGCCCACACGTCGTCGTGCATTTCCCTTGGCTTTTTCGCGTATCGACGTTCGCGCGCTTTCTAGTTGCTGTCCGCCAACATGTTTCATCTGTTGATATTATCTCTTTTTTGCGAAACTATTTCTCAGGGAAAAGTAAAAATCAAATTCTTCCATTTTTGAAGAAATTATTTATTTATCATATATTTATATCTTTTTGTATACAATTAATATTAAACTGTAATCAACGATCTTATGATTATATTACATCTAGTTAATGTTCAATGTTGTGAAAATATGAAAGAAAATTATAAAGTTCTATAAATCTTGAATGAACTTTAAATACATAAAAAGTTCAATAAACAGTTCAAGAGACGCCGACTAGTTTTAAGAACGATCTATTATAACGATCTATTCTGACAAACAATGCACATTCTCATTACATATTCTCTCCAATGATTACGAACTTGGCAGCCGGTATCAGCTAATAATAGCGTCATGATCGATTTGCACGCCTCGAATATCGATACTCTCTCTACGTTCAGAATGCTAAGAACAACCTGCACGATCGATCCGCCTATCTGCGGTACAAACAGCCTGAATAAAAATCGGCGACTGTAAAGCACCGCGGTGCAGCCACGGCTCGTTATCAATCGTGCGCGGTAGACCGTGCGAGCTGACTCGGGGCACGCGCCTGGCGGGGTCGTAGGCCGCCCTACCTCCTCATCTCGGGGTCCCCCTTGTGCCCCTCATTTTCCTGCGCCTCGGCGAGTAACGTTCGCGAGAGAGAACGAGAAGGAGAGAGAGACCGAGGGAGGTGACCCCACTTCCATTCGGTGCCTGTAGCGGGGCCCGCGGACCCAGTCCTCCCACTCGACGTTTCTACCCCCCTTCCTCGCACAGCACTCTCCCGTTCCCTCTCTCGCAAACAACTCCACCACTCTGATCCGCGATCGGCGGCGGTCCCCCTTGGCCCGCCTATGCGCCGCTACGCTCCCTTTGCGCGGGATGCGACGGCAGGCCGACTGCATTTGCGGCCTCTCCTTTTCTCTCTTTCTCTCTCTCGCTCGTTCATCCACCCTCATTCGCTTGCCCCCCCCCCCTCTCGCCCCCTTTTTTGCGCTTTTTCTCTCGCTCCATCTAATTTTCTTCTCATTGTCTTCGTTGCTTCTCTCCACTCCTTGCCCCCTTTCTCGTTCGCTTGCCCCCTTCCCCCCTTTCTCTTTCTTTCTCTTTCTCTTCCTCTTCCAACACCCGATGCGGCCCACACGCGCGCGCGAGTCCCGCGCACGCTACACAGCACACATGGCCGGTCGGCCACTCTTACTCGCGGAGTGTGCGGTCCTACCTCCTGCAGGGGACCGTGTCACGTGGCCCCCAGGCCGCAACGGCACGCAGCGCGCAGCACGGGCTGTGCTCTCTCGTGAGCCGCGCACACGACACCAGTCAGAGACGAACCGAGAGACCGGACCGACAGATCGCATTCTCTCTCCCAGGAAGCGCGTGTGGTGCTTTCTCCCTCCCTCTCTCTCTCCGATTCTTTCTCTCTCTCTTTCTCTCTCCCTTTCTATCTATCTTTCCCTCGCACTTTCACCCTGCACTCTCTCCTCTCTTCCTCCCTTTCCGTCCCCCTGTTCTTCGGCCCGTTGCGCGCGCGACATATCACGCCCTGGGACCACTTGCGTGCGCCCCCGCGTTGTTGTCTCTACCATCTGACGTTTCCGCGGCCACGTGCCAATCCTCCCAGTGTTGTGTGTTTACGCGCCGCCGCGAGCTGCCGCTGAGGCCCGCGGCGAACCGAGGGGATCGTTGGATATTTTTGTGGTACCCGGCGCAGGTGAACCCTCCGCCGGTGATAGAGGATCGCAAGCCAGTCGTGAGAAGTGCAACACGTTGTCGCGCTTGCTCCTCGGCATCATGCCGAGATGGGAACGGGCAGCAGTGTGAGTCGGCTGTGCCGATGTACAGTGCAGCGTCGTCGTTGTGGGATGTGCAATCGGTGCTGTGTGTCAGCGTGTTACCGGCGACGTTGTCACGGGGACGGTGCAGCGGAGGCCGCGGCGAGGCTCTCTCGTTAGGACCGACCGACGCTCCGACTGGCCTTCACGGATGAAAATGAATGGTGTGCATTCTGCTCTTAAGCTCTACGAGACGGATCGACACGGGATCGATCGTCGTCGGCCTCTGTGAACGCGTCGCGCTCGTACGTTAACGCGTTAAATGTCCCTCTCAAGTGGAGCCTGATGAAGATCGACGATCGTCGATGGCGGGCATTGAGATCCGCCGCGGCACTCCGGATTGTGCCGGCGACAGTCGTCGGTCATATTCGTTTGCTAAAAACGTCGTTTGACGCAACGCAGATTGATATTAATTTTGCGCGTATATTTCCTGGTAATTGAGAGGTATAGAGAATCATCTGTCGTTGCCGCGGAGGGTGCTCGCAGATAATTAACGTACCAACCAATTCCTCGCTAACGGCGAGGAATATCGCTATTGACGGCGGTCACGCTATACTCTCGTTATGAATGGAAAAAAAAAGCGGCGCCTGGCAGATCGCGAAGTGCAAATCGAGCGTGGCATCGCGCCCCGTCTCGCCGCGCGAGTGCCTAGCTCATTGAGAATTATAGACTTGCCAAGATCGTGACGGCTTTGGTCTTTGTGAGGATGACAGCGGTGGCAACGTGCCGTCGGATGTCGGACACGCCAGGTGTGCTAATTGTATCCGAGCAGTGACGGCGCGATCTCTCGCTAGCGTCCGTAGAATCGCAGGGGCAAGGGGGAGTTGCCCGCCTCGGGGGAAATCGATTTCAACCGTGATAAATTATTATATCCCAGGAGCGCGTAATAAAAGAGCGGGGAAACCTAACGCCGCGACGCGGCCGCGTTTAAAGCCGGCGTAACATTTTTACGGCGTCGGCCCGCTGACCGTTGCGCCAAAAAGGTGCCAGCAATAAAAAGCGCGTATTAAAGCTTAGCCCGTGTCCGCGTTCGAGACTCGTTAAAGAGGCACGGAGCGTAAACTCTTCCCACCTCGACGTGGTCAACACCAGGCCAGATAAAATCGGACCAGAGCGCAGGACCCGCATACTGCAAGGCGCCCGGGCACCGGATTTTGTACCTCCGCGAACCAACGATGGACTAATGGGCCGCGATAATTACACGGTGTCCACGTCGGATCGCGAGGTTTTCGGCGACGTTTCTGTCTCTCTCTACTCCCTTTCTGTCTCTTTCTCTCTCTCTCTCTCTCTCTCTCACCGGACGTCGCATTCTGACCGAAAACATGGCGCGCGCTTAATGAAGCGATTCCTATCGGCACCGGTCGAATCTGATAATTAAATCAAGCGCCGGGCCGCGGCGTCGGATATTAATTGAATCGCGATCCCTCGGATTCGATCTACCTCGTTTCGCAAACACGTCCGGCAGGCCCGGGGCTCGTTCGCGACGGCTCATGACGATCCGGTACGCGTTTCTCCGGTCGCGAGATCGCACCGCCGATTGCGGTCGATTTGGTCACTCGTACCTTCCCTCGCCGGGCCCTTCAACAAGCGGTCCGTCTTTCGATCTGCGCCGGGGCGTATTAACGGTCTTGTTCGGATAATGGGCAGATTCAATAGTCTCCATGACCAGTCTGTTCTCCATTCGGTAAATTAATAGCCGAGATACGATCGTGCCGGTCGTTGTATTCGGGATTATCAGTCATTCGCGAGAGCGGAATTGTCAGGAAAAGCAGGAAATGTAACGCGCCATTAAGATAAAAATATTTTTTCATCGGGTCAACGAACCACGGGCTAGAAGATCTTGAATCCCGGTACGTTGCATAAAACTTGTAACTTTGTATGATTAAAACGTTTCCGTTATTATTTCCTGAATATTCCCGAATGAAATCAATCGGAGGTTTGCGTTGCTGACATTTTATTTTATCGTTCGCCAATGTTGATTAGATTGTTACGGGATATTTATTAAAACGTTAGGAGCTCGCTAATGTCAGTCGAACTTCGCCACTAACGTTACTCACGTTACGCCACTAACGTAGCCCGAATGAATTTAATTACTTACTCGCGCGTCCGTGTCCGATGATACCTCGGATGTTTCGACGATGTTCCTCGGATCATTAGTCAGCAGACAGTAAAGCAGCAAGGGAGATAAACCGTGATAATCATTTGAATCCGCGTTATTCAATTTCTAACACCGTACGTCTTGCTTAATGCTTACTGATCGTTCAGAGGTACTTATTCTCTTCTTCGATGGTAATTCGTTTTATGTACCGTGCCCATTAAGAATCGGAAGGGTTAGGTCGAGTCACATTAAGCGATATGCAGTAATCAATCTATTAGTAGATCCGCTCAATTGCATGCACAATTTTACAGTAAATGTCAAATAGCAAAAGATTATCT
>NJRQ01000299.1:6851-25759 GCA_003063805.1 Aphaenogaster ashmeadi
AGAATTAAAATTTTAAGACATTTCTTGAAATACTAATTTATTATGTTTGGCAGCAATACACAATTTCAAAAAACTGGCGCGAATTGAAGAAAAATGCCGGACCAATCAGAGGTTGCTATCTTATGTCTAGACTCTTATTAGAGGGTCTCTAACGTGTACTGACGTGTACCGCTAGTATCAGCCAGTATTCTGTCATTGTTCGCGATCGAAAGTGTGGTTGTGGTACTCGTGGTTCGTCGAGCGTCGTTACGTGCGACTGCGTGCGACACGGTTTTACTCCTTTCTGCGGACGGTGTTTCTTATCAGCCCTCGCGTCGATATGGCCTGGTTGTCCGGTCTTGCTGATAAGGCAGAGAACCTGTTAAATAAAATCGACAAAAACACCGCGGCCGTCTTAAATAAAGATAAATACGAGATGCCCCAGGGTCATCTGTCAGAAGTTACATGGCTCTCTCCGGAATCTGGGTAATTGCGTTCATGTCAATCTCAGGTTATTACTGTTGAATATTTAGATTAGTTGACCACCTCGCGAAATGTCACTCACCATTTCACCTTATTTTTACAACGTAAAATGTTTATTGTATACAACATAAAATATAAATTTGTTCTATCGAAGTGTCTTTGCACACAGCTTTCAACAGGTCTTAACATATTGCTAATGAGAAAGCAGCTAATGAGAGAATGTACAATAAAAAAGTTTCCTCTTAATTTAGACTAAATGGAAGTACGTCCAAGACGCCTCTATTAGGATCGTTGGATCACATTCCCTATGCAGCTCCTACTTCAAGCTTGACGTCGGTGAATCTGTTAAATGTAACGGCACCTAAAGAGGACGCGCTATTTACGTATTTGAATACACCTGACCCGAGTCCGAAGAAGACGGAATCCTTTAAGTCACCGTCGACCACTTCGTCGTTATTAGTAGAGCATCCTACAGATGATACAGATTCGGATCTATCGATTCAGAGCGATCGAATTAGCCCAACTCCGTCTCATATTTCAATAGAAATGATCCCCAATGCTTTGGATGATAAAGACACTGAAATAAATACGGAAAACGCAAATTTATATCCATACAATGAAGTACAGACCTTAGATTGTGGAAATCTGGATAAACCGACAACAGAAGCTGTACAGAATGGTATACCTTCATTTTTACATTATATACTAATTTGTAGTATATCATTTTCTACATATATTTTGCATTTTTATATTGCAGAACACAATAATGCTGAAGAACATTCAAATGATCCCCAACCCAGATATAAAATGAAATCAAACAATTTAAAAACGGATAATTTAGACGATTCTATTGATTCAGCAAATAAGCGAAAATATATAGGAGAAATAGAAAAGCAAGAAATGGAGAAACAAAATGAATTTCTTAGAAAACAGACAGATTATCAAAAAGAGATAACGTTTCTAAATGAAGAATTGAAAGCTTCGGAAGTGAAAAAGTTAGAGCAGTCAAAGCAAATAGTAGATTTGCAATCTGTCATTGACAGGAACAGACAAGAAATAAACTCGATTAGATCTGAATTGGAACAACATAAGGCTAGAGCACTGAAAACCTTGCAAGAAAAGGAAAAACTTATAGTGGAACTGAAAAGTAATGCACCAACAGCAATGGATGAAGCCACCATTATGGAGTTGAATCAATTAAAGTAACATCCAGTATTTTACAAGTCTATAATGTTATATCATTTGTGGCAGTTGTTCTATAAACATAATCGTATTAAATCATAGGCAGGAACGTGATAGTGTTAGGGAGGAAAATCAGCAAATGTGTCAGCAGTTGAAGGTGCTGCGAGAAGAGCTGATAAATGCAGATCTGAACTTGGAAAAGATAAGACAAAAGTCAGCCGAAACGAATCTGCAAAATCAAGAGATTCTTACTAATGAAAGACGTCGAAGATTGGAAACAGAAGAGGACATGAGATTGCATTCTGAGGTAAATCATACTTTTTTGTTTGTATCTACAAATATTATGTCTCTTAAGTTACTGAATTAACAAATCAAAAAGGTTAAAAATAAAAATGTTGTTTTTAGGAAATAAGATCTTTGAAAGATGAATTGATTAGTCAACGTAATGGATTTAGTTTACAGTTACAAAAGCAGAATTCAGAGATTTCTAGGCTTAAGTTGCAGTTATCTGTGTCGGCAACGCCAAGTAATGAAATGGATTCGAGAATAGCATCTCTTACCCAAACTCTGGTTCTAAAACAGCAAGCATTGGAATGTTTGACAACAGAAAGAAATGCATTACGTCTTCAGCTTGAGAAGATCGAAGTAAATATAATAGCTTATGAATTTTTTAAAAGATATTTTTTCTGCGATATATTGCTCATAAACAAAATATTAAATTTTGGTATTATAAAATATGGCATTATAAAATGTGTTTCCTCCAAGGAGTATATTTTGGGCTTTATGTATGCACATATTAATAACAGTCTTTTTAACAGCATGAATACAGAAATGCTGCAAGCAATTTACGAAGAAACATGTCGTACAACAATATAAATGATACGGACGATGCAAAAGCTCAAGTTCCTACGTTTTTAATGGAAACACCGTTCGATACTAGCGTTACTAGAAGAGTAAAGAGAGCTTATTCTTCATTGGATGCTATAAGCGTTCGAACGGGAGTGTTTTTAAGGAGATATCCGCTAGCTAGAATTTTAGTATTATTTTATATGGTAAGTAATATGTATATATATGCATATATATTGTTATAATACCAATACTGCTACAAGACATAATATATATTTTTGTAGGCACTGCTCCAATTCTGGGTTTTGGTAGTTCTTTTATCTCAATCACCGGAAGCGCATTAATAAAAATTAAAATAGTATCAAGCATCTTAAAGCAAAAAGAAAGAAATGCATTTATAAGAAATACATTTTTTTGTGAATATCGGAAAGCAATATTTGCACGAAGCAGATTAGATCTTGTACAGTTTGACATAGCATATCTTGATCTATAAAATTATTGTTAAATAAATATTCAAATAAAATATAATATAGTGATAAATCAGTGATAGTCATATAAAGTATTATGGTTATAAAATTGTCTTTATTTTTTTACTACATATTTAAAAGGGTATAATGTTACTAGACTACAAAAACGGACAGCATTAAAATAATAAAATTAAGTGGTGAAAATTTGAAGGATGTAAATAAATTATATGTATAATACTACTTTGTTTCTGTAATATAATCATCAATTATAACCGAGTTCAAAATTTTTATGAAAATAAAGACTGTTTTTCCTTTAAAGAGTCTTGAGGAAAGCAATATATACCAAGTACTCTCTTGATTATTTTTAAGTCACACATAAACTATACAAAATATATTTAAATACAATATAATTGTGAATATTGCTCTGTTAAATACTAATTTCTTATTATAATATTTGATTCCGTTCCTTCCGATAGCGATATTAGAAATAATTAAGCACAGTGATATGACAAGACATTATTTGTAAATGTTTTTATAATAGATTTATTCTCATGCATGCACTCACGTACGCATACACACACATCCGCACACACGCACACACACACATATATGTCCATCATATATAAGATCAGATTCGTAAAATACTTTATAATCATGTTGACAGTAAAATATTCTTACGTATTGTAAATACGTATAGTAAATATAGTAAATATTACGACGGACATTTTTAGGTCTAATCACTGCTGAATCTAAATATTATCTAATCGTCGTCTATTATAGATATATATTTGTATTGCTCCAGTGATTGGAAAGTAGCGCGTACATGCACCTTAGGCACAAATTCTCTCTATTCGCGTACAGTTTGATTGAATAATGCTAAAAGGATATTTATCACATGACTTTCAGTATGAAATTTATTAATTATATCCCTGAAATATATATATATGTATGTTACTATGATTTTATCACACAATTCTAAAGTAGATTAAATGCGGTATTAACATTGCTTTCAATTCGTTAGTTATATATCTCAAAATACACTACGATAAATAAATAAGGATTTGTTACTTGTGAAAGATATCAAATCTTTTCTTTATAGATACATTATTCTTACACATCACCGTACATTTTTTAATAGCTAAATAATCGTCAAATTGAAATCATCAAATTAAAATTTCCAGTAATTTTGCGTACCTTGTATATCATGCTGGACGTCGTGCGCCAAATTAGTGGAAGGAATTATCACATAAAAATTGTTAATCAAGCTTCTTTTAATCTTAAGCATACTCATAAATACGAACCGCTTCATGTAACTGGATGATTCTAACTTACATTTTTCTTAAAACACAAAAAGTAGTCATGCTGAAAAGTAACAAACTGTATTTACAAGTGTCAGAGATTCACATACGACTTAAGCGTATTATATTATGTGATCTGGTGTTAATTTCTTCCGTAAATATCAATCTCGTCGCTTTTTCTTTTTTATAAAAAGAATTCATCATTATCATATTCATATTTTTCGACAAGTTAATGATTATGTGATTATCTATGACAACCGTCACGCAGCTGGTGTACAATTATGTGACATATTAAAGTAAAATTCTCGCGTAAAATTACGTATTTTAATATAGCCATAGAATGTCTGTTCGACGAAACAGCCACGTTAGGTAAAATATTGCGAAAAAGACAATGCGGGTGTAAATACAGACTTCACAGCCATATAACAATAACGGGATACGTTCGATTAAAATTTAAATTGTTACATCGGATGTTACGGATGCTCCATCAAAAATCCAAGAGAATCTTCTATCGTAAATCAACTGATTCTCTAATATTATTATGACTGTACGTCATATCTACAACACGAATAATGTTATAAGGATTTTGCAATGTTGCAAGGATTTGCAAATATTACGCGGGAATTGTAGATCGTTATTGATGTCAAAATACTAACCATTTAACGAGAATATCGATTACTTGGATAAATAGACTGGCAGTAATTAAAATCGATTTCGCTAATTAGTCATTCAGCATCGTTAATGATTGGAAATAACGAAAAAGAGTTGAAAGTTTTGTAAATTTTATTTTCCAATTCAAACCGGCGATCGATTAAAGTTTTCATCCAACGGGTTCTTTAATTAGATACCGTCGTATCTTCTTTATTTTTTTAACGTTTTATATTTATATAATTCCCCTTAAGAGTTTCAGAAATATTTTAGTAACATTTCAAGATACAATAAATGTTAATAAATGATATAAATGTAGACGGCACGGAGATATAATGACGTTTTTTCGCAATTTTTTAATTCCATTATGTTGAGCGGAAATCATCAGAAATCAATGATGAAATAAATTAGCATCCAAAGTATCTTACTTATTCAAAATACCTTTTTAATGTTTAACTTATAAATAGACGCTCTCGAATTGCGTATCACTATAACATTACAACATTTATAACATTATTCGTTTTTTTACTTCATCAATTAGTGGACTGATTTTGTAACATTCATTCTACCTTTCAATGATCGAGTGATTACCCATGAAAGATCGTGTAAGGATAGCTCAACTGCCAGGATCCTAATAATAAACTAGATTAATTATAATGCTAACACTTTTTTTAAATGCTCGTGCCATTCTAAACGTTTAGTAAGTATCTGACGTTTCAAAGCTTACTTGCAGTGTCCGAACTTGATACTTAACATAGTACTTCATCTCTTTTAATCGCTGACACTCGGCTAATTTTACGAAATCGTTCAAAAGGAGCAATCTCATGTTTCGATATATCAAGCAGCGAAGGTCTTAGACTCTGCGTTGGAAAGACATACGCGAATTCGGACCATTCTGCATATATTTATGTCCAAGAATAATTCTCCTCACTATATCTTAGAATAATTATGTAATGATAATTATGCGATTGAACCGGGATCTTCCTTATTTTATGTAATCGAAGGGTATCTCGTAATTGCTGCGAACAGCGAAACCGCTCGTCTGTCATCGAAATATTCAACTTGACATTTTAGCGCATTAAATTCTTTAGTCTCGAATCGAACTTGTTAACGAAGCAATCTATTTGTTCAGTGAAATCTCTATCGCGATGCTCTAGATATCGCAACGTGAATACAAAGGCGGAGAGAGCGTGCCAGAGTAAACAAAAACTGAACATGTAGTGTTGCTTCCTCCGTAAGATTGGAAGTAGTCGAGCAAGTCACTTTTCTTTAATGATAATATCATCGTCATCGTTTTCAATTCCAACGATCGACATCTTTCATAAACGAGTTTCAAATAATAATATTTACCCCAATAACGCGATAAATATAATTATTTATTAATTATTATTTGCGAATATCAATCCCGTCATCTATATTAGCCTCTAAAGCTCAATTTCTGAAAAGCCGTTCATTCTCAATTTACGGTTCGAAAATGATTAATGATGCCGCGACAATTTCTCCGACCAAAAAGAAACAAACAAAAAACTCAAAATCCGCAAAAAGATAATGTTACAAGTTCACTTTCCGTTAATTCTGGAGTATGTACGTGAAAGCTAATGACACTTTAGCTCTGGACTCTAGACACTGGGACCCTGCGGAGTGACTTTATCAGAAATACATTAGTCAGTTTTTCTTTTATATATTACGCAGAAACAGGAGAAGAGTCTACGAGTCTACAGAAGAGTCTTCTCCCGGAGAGAGGTATATTAAAATATATCTAAAGTTAAACGTGTGTGTGTGTCTACATACGCAGAATAGGTGCGGGCGTCTAAATGACTCACTGTCTATTTACGCGCCGGTTGAGAAGTTATCAATCTCCGGGTACTGAAAAAAATCAACATTCGCTCCTGCTTGAGTCTTCGGACTTATCGGACGAATTTGACTCGTCATTGATGTGGTCGCGAGTGGGGATGATTCCGTGAAATGAATTTCTCGTTGGATCGGCGTCGAGTAGAGGCGATAACGAGACGACTTTCTTCGTGGATGACGAGTCCTCTGACGGTACTTGCGACCTCCGTTGTTGCTCTTCCGGATTATTTAACACGGAACGGAGGAACCTTCGCGTTTCCGCCCTTAATGCATTCAGACGTCTTTGGAGGAGACGGTTGCGCCGTACGAGAATTATCGTGCGTATGACAATGCTCAAGAGATCTGCGGGAACGATTGAGAGACATCAGAAATGCGTCGGGAACAATATGCGAAATGAGGTAGATCCCTCGGGCGAACGGGGGGGATTTACAGGGATACGAGGATTGCGAAGACCATTTCGTGGGGAAAGAACTTTCGCGGCAAGCTTTGCTTTACTTTAAAGAGGAGGGTGCAGATGCAAAATCATAGGGCAAAGCTATCTACAATCTTGGCCAAAAGTATTAGGCACCTATATCTTTTTTATTTATCTGAAAGCTAAAAAATTGATTTATGGCACTTGAATTATTCTTTGTTTCAAGAACCCTTTAAACTTATTTATAATTCCGGTAACCAATAGGAAAACGATACAGGTAAAAGAATTTCAGATAAATGAAAAATATAGGTGCCTAATACTTTTGGCCAAGACTGTATCTTTACGTTCCTTTTTCTCATTACTGATCAATATATCCGAATCATCTTCTTATTCTTTTTTTTCTAAATAATGATATATTAAAACCGACGGATTAAATCACGATCCGTTCATTCTTGAAGAAATTAAAGAAGATATTATCGATTTAGTACTTCTCAAGAAAAAGGTACATAAAGATTTAAAAAATGATTCTACAAGGAAGTGCTTTAAAAGTTTTGATGCTATCAGGTAATAAAAAAAAGTTCGTGCCTTTTTTAAGAATAAAAAGGAAGGAAAACTTTAACGTTACATAACAGGTACGCCGATCGACTGAAGTACATGCTTCATGAGGCAGATTTGAACCTGCCAGCTGTTGCAACATAAAACAATTGATAGAAGGCCTTCTAAATTGAAAAACGAACTCTTTCGATTATCTGATATTTGGCTACTTTATATCTCTTGCAATGATTTATCCTCTTTCTCTTTGTTCATTTCAAATCAAGGCTACAATTAGTAGAGGCTGCTACCAGGTGACAAAGCAAATAAAAATTTCGAACAAATTTTTTTAGTTATTTTTTGATTATCTGCTTTTAACTGCGAGAGAACTATAATTTCTTTTTTAGACATTTAGACATACACATATATAAAAAAATATTTTGTAACTCCAAACACGCAAGAAACAATCTACTTAAAAAATAAAAATAAAAATTGATACGTTGGTCATTTTCAAGTGCACCCTCCCCTTTAAACGTACATCTGCTATTTGTCTTTCAGTTTTGGCTTCTCAGTTCCGAGCGAATATGCAAGAAAACCGTAATCTCTTTTTTTAGACATTTAGATATATTGTATATGCATATATCCAAAAATATTTCATAGCTCAAAATACGTAAGAAACGATCTACTTAAAAAATAAAAAAATTGCTAAGTTGGCCATTTTCAAGTGCACCCTCCCCTTTAAACTTTAAACATGTGCATTTTGTCTTTCAGCTTTGCCCTTTCAGTTCCAAGTAAATTTGCCACGCGCGACGCCATGCGAAAGATTTCCATAACGGAAATCGCTCGCTTCGGCGGTTCGAATCGAAAATACATGTTGCCGCGAGAATCGCGACGTGCCTCGCGGCCATCATGCGGCCATGAGGATGCTAGAAACTTCCAGAGGAAATTCTAAAATAACCGTCTAAGATAAATCTAAAATAAAATGGAATACTTCGTAATTTCGCAATTGGAGATGATTTTTACCTTTTCTTCTTTCCGCGACGAGTCTTCTGTAATCCTCGTCCACATTCGTCGGGTACTCCCCGCCACTGTCCGCGACGGAACAGTCTGGAACCGTATCCGCGTAGCCGAGTCTCCGTGAACAATTTTCGCGGGGCGGTACGAGCGTTTCGACGATCGTCCCGCTTCGCAGCATCTCCTCCAACGCGAATCTCCGCCGTTTCGCGCCGCTTTGAGATCCTCGTCGGCGACGAACGTGAGCGCCAACCGTGGTACCCGCCATCGGGAACTCTACTACGCAAACAGTCGGCGCCATTCTCGGCGTGTGAGACCCCTGAAACACGAATTCCGCATTACCGGTTTACTGCACGCTCACGACATTTAATATCGTTTAATAAAAGCAAGAATAAAATGGCTCGTCCGTAACGTGGGTGATTTAAAACTTCGGTGACTATTCCCAGGTAGCAAGCTGACGTTATTTGTCGTCATTTTGACGTCAAAATGACGTTTAATGTCGTCAAAATGACGACAAATAACGTCAGTTTGCTACCTGGGTTGTATCAATATTGCTTCAGTGTATCATGTGTACACGGAGAAAAATTTTGTCAAATGAAACAAAAATACATTTTCTTAACACCATATCTTTTGATACAAGTATTTGTTTGTTCTATTTAAGTAAAAATATTTAATTTTAAGTAAATACGCATGTTACCTTAAGTATATTATTTTGTACTATTTTGTACATTTTTTACATATAAATAAATACTTAATAAATAACTTAACAATATTAGGTATTAAACTTAACTAAATTGTTTTCTAATATTAAGAAATTTGATTATTTTTAATAGAAAAATGATCTGACAATAAATATTTTCTAGAACGAAAAGAAAATAAATATTTAATTAAAAATTATAAATATAAATATTATAAATATTTCAATCAAGAAATTTTAAGACTGAATACGAGTAAATAAGCTATTAAGATCCACCGAGTAAATAATTTTTTTGTGTTAAGTAAAATTTTCTTATATCAAGATATTTTTTCTCTCATTGTCAGTGCAGAGAATTTAAAAACTTCGATGAATGTGATATCAATGTTGCTTTAGTATTCGTTTATACAATCGGAATGACATATCTGCAAAAAGACCAGACGTGCCAGTATTTCTCAATTATCGTTTCTTACAGAAAGCTGTCTGAATAATTTGCGATTAATAAAAAGTAATAAAATTTTTTGCAATAAATTTGGTAATAGATTGTTATAAAATGTATTCCCATGTAAAAAAGTACATCATTTCTCATAAAATAATGATTACCGTACTTAACTTCTCGTCGATGTGCAAATATCTTTTTGAACCTGTTTGATCGCTTCGTACGAAATTGCACGAATTGTACGAATATATTTCCTCTCCCGTCACTTGGATATTTATATTCGAGATATATTCGGGATTTTATTTTAAGCGATCAAACACGCTCTAGAATAAATCTACGTCAAGCAGAAAAAGGTATTACTGAATGCAATAGAAGAGAGGTGCATAGAGAGAGAATAATGCAATAGGAAGGAATATCATGTAAAAAAAGATGAATTTTGCTGAGAGAACAATGCAATATGAAGTAATATACATCTTTTTTGGATACAAATAACAAAAGTGATTTTCTGAACTTTTACTCGAAAAAATAATAATTAAAGGTATCAGCTTATCAAGGTTTTTTCCTATAACCTGTTTATCAACAATAACAACATGGCGATAATATAATACTCCATAAATGCCTACAGTAAAAACAACGCATTTGCGCTATGAATAAAATTTGTTATTCGCGGAGTATCTTAATTTTATTCATGTGTAAACGGATGAATGTGCAAAAAGACGAATGTCTCCAAGTTGTTGACTGAAAGACTCGTCAATTGACGGAGAATCGTGGAAGAATACGTTGTTGCGGTCGTCGCGCGGACGATTATCGGGGTCGTTTCTAAAAGTTGTCGCAGGCGCATAAGAGACGACGGATGAGGGATCTGTCATTGTTGTTATGGCTTCCGCAAAACGCGCGCCGAGCGAGCGGCGTCATTAGCGAGCCGACGCGACGTGTCTCTTTTATAATGTCCCGCCATTGACTTCGGAATAACATCCGGCGTTTTGATGACGACCTACGTATCCTGCACGTGGGGTATCCTTCCGCCGCGCCGCCGCGCCGCCACCCCACCCCCAAGCGCCGACCGTCGCCGCCTCCTCCGCGCGTGCAGCCCCCCTCGACGCGATCGATGCAGGCGATGACCTGATTACCGCCAACGTCACTGCACGTGCCTGCACCGAAATAATGCCAAAGCCTCACCGACTCCCACTCGCGGCGCGGCGCGTATATTTGAGATTGTTTTGACCTCGAATCCTCCACCACGTGCGAGGCGTGACGCGGTGGGCGCGCGGACGTGTGCGCGCGCATGCACCCGCGACCGTATCATACGTGATAAATAAATACGAGGAGTCCTTGACACATCGGTGCGTGGAAATCCGAGCAGGTAAAGAGCATCTGCATCGCGCGGCCTGCATTTCACTCGCAATTATTCATACCGCTGCTATTTTCACGCTAATTTTCACGACCACCTCGCGCGGTCTTGCATGTGATTACATTCACGCTAATTATTTGTCACATATGTTATATACATAAAGTTAAAAAGTTACAGTTAATATATGTAAAATTTAAGTTATAATATTGAGTTTTGGTTGGTTTCAGGATGCAGATTTTAAGTCGATTTATTTATTTTATTTTATTTTATTTGGTGAATGCAGATTCAGATTTAGATTTAATTTTAGTTTTATAAGTTTTAGTTTTAAGAATTAGAATAAGAATTGGTGCAATGTAAAGTCAAGAATAGAAATGTATAACAGGTTGTAAAACCAGAAGCCAACCTAAGCCGCAAGGCAAGGATTATAAATAAAAAAAATATATATTATATAATTATAAAATATATAATATATATATTATAATTATATAAAATATATTATATATTATATAATGATAAAATAACATAATATAATTTTGTAAATAATATAAGTATAAAAAATAATAATATAACTACGTACATAATTTTATAAATATATATATATAAAATGTGAAATATATAAACGTGGCACACAAATATATAAATATACTATTATATACATACTTAAAAGAATAACTCTAGTTTTCAAATAGTTTGTATATTCCTCGTGGGTATACACGCGCAAGGAATATACACTTCGAGTATTAAAGTTATTCTTCAAAACATAGTCAGATTGAAAGACGTTAAAAATAGCGTCTGCGATCTTTATTCATCACCGCCTGTCGGACGTAAAATATCGAGAAATTAATAGACTGGGGATGAATTTCATAATTATATACACGGGTTGTCCATTCCGACGCAATATCGCGGACTATACATATAATTTTAACTACCTTTTCGCGCGTATGCAAACTCGTACCGAGCGCCTATTTCTAAAAGTCTCGGTTCTATTTCGAATCTCCTACCTTATATCCACCCAGATTCTCGCATTCCGCTATAAGACCTCGCTTTATCGAACCAGATTATATCTAATGACGAAAGCGAATTTCCTCGTATTCGCCTTCATCATAACAGATAAGTAAAGTAGTCGACGTCCACTCACAATCAGCTGCCTGGCATACGTAATCTCTCTAACAATTCTTTCAGCGAGGAATGCCGCGATTTTTCAAGCTTTGCCACGTGTCGGTGATTAACGCGCTCGCGCTCGCGCGCGCGCAGAACGTCCGGACTAGTTCGGAGTCATCTATTTCGCGCTTCCCGCCGACGCGACGGCGCTGAAAATCACGCTGCGTGACGTGACGCGCGATGTAACGCGCGCGATAATTCTGGCGTATTCGCGGGAAAAGCTCGATTAAAGCGTTAAGGTTGCGCGGAGCGCGATACACGCGCTGTGCCGCGCTGTGCCGCGCCGCGCCGCGCCGCGCCGCGCCGCGCCGCAATGACGAGGGCGGCAGGCACGTGGAAGGCCGTCTTACGTCATTCTGCTCCGCACGCTCGCTCTATTAGAGCGAGATGCGGGGACGAGTTGCCGCCGCGGCCGGCGACACGCGCGTACACGCGCCGACCTGTATAGAGACGGTCGGCGCGCGACACGTGCGCCGCGCACTGACATCATTCCGACGCCGTCGCGTCGGGCCGCGACACGTGTTAATGAGGAAAATGCGTGCGCGCGCGCGTCTCGCCGAGTAGAAACTTCGTCGCTCCGATTCTACATATGTATATGTATAGGGCTGCGTTCAGAAACATCACCCGAGGTCTCTCATGTATAGGGTTGCCATCCGTCCTCTTCTTCCCGGACACTGTTCTCTTTTTTAGAGCGTCCGGGGACGTCCGGGGGGATTTTTCGAATGTGTCCGGGGTTTAAGGTTTAAGACAATTTTTTAATATTTTGCATTTTAGATTTAATTAACCACATCATATTCAATCACTTCAATTTACTGATAAAAATCAATAGTTTTGTGCTAATTTGGTTTTTTAATATATTTCATAATTATTTGTTATTTTATTGATATTTTAAAAATACCAATGACAATATAGCATGTAAGTATTATAGCATAGCATGTAAGTATAGATACAATAAGGTAGATACCTAACAATAAAACTTCTTTTGAATTAAAAATATGTTTAATTTATGCATTTTACTCTAAGTACTACTGAAAACGAGTTGTAAAATAATTATTCATTTATTGTTTATTATAACCAATTTTTGCTAATCTATTCGCATTTTTGTATACGTCCGGGGTTGCAAGCGAAATGTCCGGGATTTTTGGCTTATGAGTTCTAGTTTTGAAAATGTTATTATGGCAACCCTACTCATGTATCATTTGATCCTTGTTTAACATTCGGTGAGCAACAAGGATAAAATGCTACATGAGAGACCTCGGGGGATGTTTCCTAGAAATGTGACAATAAAAAAAGATATTATACGTATGTGAGAAATAATTCCTGTTTATGAAATTATAAGTTGGCAATGAAGTGCCTACGTACACTACCGCTCAAAAGTATTTGCCCACTTTGTCTTCCTTAATTAAATGATAGAAATTCAAAAGATTAATGAGCAATTTTAAGAGTGGATATTGAATGTAATAATAATGTTTGATAGATCAAAATTTTTCATTCTACAAATATAAAGAATAACTAAAGAGTAACTAAAAATATTTAATAAACTGAAAACCAAAAAATGCAACTCGCATAAATCTTATAATAATGACATTACCGTCACCGTATGTTATAATGATGACATTATGCACCGTCTCTGTGTGCGTAAGTGGAGAAGGGAAAAACGCTGGTGTGCACGGGATCGAAATCGTACCACTGATTCGAATTTTGTCAAAACAGAAAAAGAGTACGAAGAGTACGTTTTCACAGAAAAAATAAAAAAGGGTCAAAAGTATCTGTACTCCTTTTTATGATTCAAAAAGAACGTGTACATGTACTCTTAAAAAAAGTATATCTGGTCACCCTAGGCATAAGTGATACAATAAAGCGCACTTCGATACAATTCGAGAGCAGGAAATACCGATCTTGCTCGCCGGAGTAAATCGCGCAGTCGGGAGAAATATCGAGACCGGATCTATTTAGCGATACTCTGATTCACTCTAATCAGATTAGTTGTTCGCTGAGTTCGTTAACTCGATTTATACACTTGTAATACTAAAATACTCTTGTAAATGTGAAACAATATTACTGGTAATTAAATAATAGTAGTGTAACGTAAAGTGCGAGTGTTCTTTGCATTTCGCCATCCTTAACCAAAGAAGTTTACACAAAGATACAAGGCGCCTTTACAACTTCTTTCAAAAGGGGGGAGGCATAATATACTTGGGGTGCCAAACGTATTTTCGAATATTTTTTAAAGAAATATTTATGCAGGTTTTTATTTTTAATTGTATAAATTTCAAACAAAAAGTTATCTGGTTGTCAATCATAAAATCATTCTAAATTGAAAAAATTAAAATCCAGAGGGGGCATATGCCCCTCCTTGTTCACCCTCGTGGGCGCCCATGCAAAGATAATCAAAGATAATCAAATATGTTACGCATACAGCCTTGGCCAAAAGTATTAGACACCTATATTTTTTTCATTTATCTGAAAGCTAAAAAGTTGATTTATGGCACTTGCTGTGAATTATTCTTTGTTTCAAGAACCCTCTAAACTTATGTATCATGCCGATAACCAATAGGAAACGATACAGGTAAAAGAATTTCAGATAAATGAAAAAAATATAGGTGCCTAATACTTTTGGCCAAGGCTGTATAAACGTGACGAATAATGAGCACGGATGTAATCGCGCAAGACTGCACGAAGAGTCGTGAAAATTAGCGGCCGAAGGGAAGCGGACGCGTCAGCTCTTGGGCAGGGCGTACGCAGGGCGAGGCTCGATAGAGTCTCCCCGAATACGTGATTTCAGACACGGAAGGCTAGGACGGTGGCAAGGGCGTCCGCAGGATTTTTTCTAGGAGGGGGCATGATTCAAAATTTCAAAATATTACTTCCAGAATTAGAATACTTATAATTTGAAATTTATACACCTTTTGAAATTATAATCCTATGGATTAGGGCAGAGATCGGTAAGGTTAGCACAACTTTGTCTTTCCTTTATTCAAAGGAAGAGCAAATGCTTGATTTTTTGCTGATTCCAGGGGGGTGGGGCAAATGCCCCCTCTTGCCCTCTCCCTGCGGACGCCTATGGACGGTGGCTTGAGAAGAGGTGACAGGGAAGGGAGGGTGGAGAAGGAAAACGTCTTATCGAATTCGATATGATAATTGATATATTTCGTATTATCCGTAAACCAACAGACAACTTTTCGGTTCTGAGATCTTAATCGTGTCGGATTGCGCGTTCTTAATCTGCGAGCCCGCACCTTTCACTGGTGCTTTCCGCATTTGAT
Organism: Aphaenogaster ashmeadi; assembly: GCA_003063805.1. NCBI lineage: Eukaryota > Metazoa > Arthropoda > Insecta > Hymenoptera > Formicidae > Aphaenogaster > Aphaenogaster ashmeadi. Next base: position 22,474 of record NJRQ01000299.1, read on the forward strand.
GCTCGAATCTTGTCAGATTCCTTTCTCAACTCCCTGTCCTTTTCTTTATTTTACTATTTTATTGTATCGCTTAAAAGTATTTGTATCACTTTGTTCTTCTTAATTAAATGATAGAAATTCAAAAGATCAATGAACAATTTTAAGAGTGGACATTGAATGTAATAATAAATGTTTGATAGAGATCAGAATTTTTCATTTTACATATATAAAAAAAATATAACAGAATTACAATAGAAATTAAATATTTAAAAAATTCGTGTAGAAATTAGAGTGGGCAAATATTTTTGAGCGGTAATGTATATTTTACTGGTGCATCTATTAATTGCACCTAACTGCATGTTTGCAAGATTTATCCCATTCGTTGTACTCTTAGAACTTAGTTTCACCATTTGTACGATTTTCTCATGAGCTTCGCGACTAAATCCCAACGCGCATTACAAGTCCGATATATATATATATATATATATATATATATATATATATATATATATAAGTACGTTAAGTATCAACTTCTCGAAACTTTCTGTACGTAAACGAATACGGTAGATGTCTCGGCACCACTGGCTGTCCTTTCAGATTCTTTGGCCAAGTTGGAATCGATCTCCTCCTTTTCTCTCTCTCTCTCTCTCTCTCTCTCTCTCTCTCTCTCTCTCTCTCTCTCTCTCTCTCGGAAGATGTCGAAATACTTGTAGTTCTTGTGCAATTGGCCGTTGAAAATGGAGGACTTTTTGTGACGCAAACAAATATCAATTACGAATACTCTAGCAGAATTTTAATTGGAGTTTGGTGTACTCACATATTAAGTGGCCAGATTTATATATAAACTAAGCACATAGCAAGAGCTATACAGTTTATAATCTTATATTGAAAAGTGTTTTGCGCGCGTTACGGTCTTATAAATTATCTGAATAAAATGAAAAAAAACATCGAAAGAAAAAAGACAAAAAATTTTATGTTATTTTATTTCACGTTAAAAGAATAAAAATATAATTGTGTCAAGTAAAAAATGCATAATTTGTTTAAAAAATGGAAAGATAGAGACGATATTTAAAAGGTCTTACGTTCCTTTGAAAAATAAATATTTATCGATAATTATTAATATACTTATATTATTAATAATATACTTTTATAGTCATAAAGATATGAACAGTATCGAGACCGAAACTGACAACCGTTTCAAATCTCTTTTTCTAGTCTACTTAAATTGTTTTTATAATTTATGATAATTTTTCAGTTCCACTTCGGTTTTCGCTTTACAATTTATTTTTGTGTTATCTGTTTACACTTATCCATACTTTTCCTTGTCGTTTTGCGTTACGATTGTACGTCTCAGAAATTATCTGAGTAAAAAAACATCGAAAGAAAAAAACAAAAAATTTTTGTTATTTTATTTCACGTAAAAAGAATAAAAATCTAAATGTGCTAAATAAAAAATTGTACAATTTGATTAAAAAATAGAAAGATAGAGATAATTTTTAAAGAAAACAAGCATAATTTTTTGCGAGCTAAGCGGAGACAAATAGATTATATTCTTTAATTTCACAAACACGCTTCATATTTTAATACAATTTTTTATTAAGAAGAAGGCTCTTAGTTATAAAGTTATGAAACAAAGTTCAAGATTAGAAAAACGTGACAAATGAAAGCATCTCTCAATATTTTCATCGAGAAAGAAAAGACTCCAAATTGATTAAAGAATTTATAATTACAACTAAGGACGGGAGAATTGTGGAACATCGTATATATAATTTTTATCTTCTGAGTCATTAATTACCCCTCCACGAACTCCAACACGGTCTAATATCTTTCAAGGAAAGAGCATTCATGACAACATTGATAAAGAGCCAACGGTATATATGGTGCATATTTTCGATGCTTGATTGCATTACAAGCTAGTAAATTACTGAAAATCTTGCAAGCTGCACGATATATTTCAAAAAATGTGTGCTGTAGATTTATCACGTTTATACATTGACGTAAAATATCGAAAAATTCACATACGAGAAATAAATTCCGGGATTATGTATATAGATTGTTTATTCTAACGCACATTAGTTTTGTGAACTGTAATATCGGTTATTTTTCCACATTTTAAAATGTTTATTCAACACCGAAGCATTTATTGGAACCGAAGTAAATGCGTTTTTTTTACATACCATTCAAAGGAAAATATAAGCCAGTAGATTATAAGGTATAAATAAAAAACAAAAAAAAATCGGGTCGCGAGTATTTTCTGATTGCACTTGATTTAGTTAAGAGTTAAACTTAAAATTGTCGTAAATCGAACGTGATAAATGCATATCTTGCCTTAATATTATTGATTGTGCGAAAAAAATACGGAATTTCAGATATATTTAAGCTGAATTGGGATACAGATATGTGCAGGGTATGGAAAGTTACTTTTTAAAAATAACTGTTACTCGTTACCGAGTCAAAAAAGTAACTTATAGTTATCATTACTAGTTACTGATTCTTAAAAGTAACTCGTTACCGTTACCGTTACTTAAGAAGTAACGATTCGTTACTTTTTTCGTTACTTTTTTTATGCTAAAACGAGACTAAATAAACAGACTAAGTAAAAAATTTACAGACTAAATAAAAAATTTACTTTTGTAATATTTTTTGTTAAAATATTAATAAAAGCAATAAAATTTTTTAATTTAAATTTTAAAAAACCATAAAAAATTTAAGGAGAAAATTTTTTAACGCTCAAAATGCAATTTAAAATATTTTGATTTTCATTAAATTTATAAATAAAGCCAAATTTATATTTGTTTTGTACTTTCAACTTTATGTTTAAAAATTTTAATACAATAATTTAAATACAATAATTAAACTTAAAATTGTTCTTAATATGTATAAAATTACAAAAATAATCTGGATCTAGGATATATAGGGGATTCTCCGCGTGTCGGAGTCCCCTCCTGCCCACTTCAATTTTTGATATAATTCAACCAACCAGGGCTTAAAATTTTCGTTGAAATGTCTACTTTTTAATGCCATGTGGCCTTTTGTGAAAATTCAAAATGGCGGACTGATGCAGCGCCGAGAATGAAGAAAGTAAAAAAAATTAATTGTATATCTTCTACAAAAATGCAGAAATGTCACTTGATTCGGATGAAACTCGGTACTAGGGGGTTTTCGAGGTCGCTGATTCCGAATGTGAAGTCGAAATTCGAAAATTCAATTTCATGATTTTTCGATGTAATGCATCATTGAATAAAAATTGATGAATACTGAAAATGTTGTTAAACCTTGTAACGTTGAACTTCAAATTCCGAACCGA
>NJRQ01000299.1:37827-95196 GCA_003063805.1 Aphaenogaster ashmeadi
GTCAGATGCATAATTTTATTGCTTTAGATATTCAATCGATAGTGAAGTAACGCACACGCATGCATACACATATATTTAAGTTCTTTTTGCGCGAAGTATAAATATTTAAGATTTTTGCGGTGTCTCGACAAATTTAAAAGGCGACTTCGCGAAATTAATGTATGCTTCTCCGATCACGTCTAAAGTAAGTCGCATGTATGCTAACCACGTGGGGATACTTCTTTCTCTTTCCTCTCTCTTTCTTTCTCTCTCTCGCAAATTTTATTCGCGCAACGGTTTTTACACGGACACACACCACACAAAAAACAGCGGGAATTTACCTCGAGAAAACCGATGCAGAAAATAAAAGACGTTGTTACGGTCGGCAACAGTATCTTCATGAATTTACTTTGCGTCGGCCAAATGCCGAGTTTCGACATCAGGATCTTATTAATATTGTAATAACGTTTCACAGCCGAGTGCATCTCCCCGGCTCGGTTTTGTCTTGCGGGTGTCGGGATTCTCCCTCAGGATCCAGCCCTACGTCCAAGTACAGTCCCTTATATCTAAATACTATATTGTTACGCATATCCGCTAATAATGTGTTACGGCGTTGCATACTAACGTTGTCTGTGATAATCACAGGTTGTCGGGAAACGCGTACCGACCGTCCCGCGCTTCTTCATTTTCTTATGTCTCTCATTGTCGAGGAAAAAGAAGACGCCGCAGAAATTATACTTCGCGAAACGTCAATCGCCGCGGTGACACACGCGATACTCGTCCACGTGTCTTTCCTCCCCCCTCCCACCCTCCTCCTTTCCCGAACTCGCGTTGCGTTAAGAGTGTTATGTTTTTTTCTTTTATCTTTCTTGCGATACCGTATGATTTTTAATGCGAGTTATGTCACGCCGATAAGTATGAGATAAGCGTAGCAGGAAAGTCGAGCGACGCGAAGAGCCGCGGCGCGATATAAGCCAAATAAATTACAACGTCTACGAAGATTCGCGGAATACGAGGAGACACGTGCCGTCATAAAAATCTGAATGATAAGTAATTTGTTTTTAATTTTCGAGTGTTTCATCCCGAATGTTGTTATGGCTCGGTCTCCGCGTCTACCGCGATTTGCCAATAATAGATTGTACGGGCACGTGTCAATCCGTAAGAAGCTGAACAAATTGACAGTCTGATTAATAAGTTAAATCGGGATAAAAACAAGACACAAAAATTTCCATCGGGAAAAAACATAATTCAGGCGTCTTCTAAGAAGAAAAAAGGTATGCGTGATATAGTGTGAAGAATCCGCAGTATAGGATAGAAGTGCGTTTATTATAGGGCAAAATATACTCATTTATATACTCATATAAAATATAAATATAATTAAGAGATTGGTTCTTTATAAATGATTACTTGCGTAACGCGACTGATATTGTCGTGTGTACAATGCGCAGTGTACAAAAGGGTTTATGTGCACAGCGTCTAAAATAATTATTTTATTAATGTGGTCAAATAACAATATGTGTATAAAGCGTTAATATAGTTTCCTTATTTTTTGTATGCAATATTATCGTGTGTGCAATGCGCTGTGTGCGATATTGTCGCGTGTACAATGCGCTGTGTACCATATTGTAGTGTGCGCAAAGTGACATGTGCGCAATAATGTCTGTAGGCAATTGCTCTGTGCGCAAATGAGAATGTGTGCAATCGGGATTGTGTGCAATACGGTGTGTGCAAACGAAGCTGTAGACAATCGTTTTGTAGGCAAACGAAGCTCTCCCATAAGATACTAAGCCACGTTTAAAATTTTTCTACAGTTTTCCAAGACATTTTGTAACATATATAAAATATTTTATAATATAAATAAATTAACTTTTTATAATTTTTAAGCGATTAAAAACGAGAAATTTTCTAAAAATTTAACTTTAAAGACGCAAATAAATGCATTATTTCGATTTAAAAGATAGTTTATCTGGGCAAATAGATAAAATCAATTTTGTACATTTTCTTACAATATTACATCTTTAAAATATGTAGTTGATTTTAAGTTTTGATAAATTTAATGAATAAATTTAATAAATAATAAATTAATAAGTAGGATATAAATTATAAAACATAAATAAATAAAAAATATTTAAATTTATTCAACATTTTAATTTATAATAACTTTATGTTATTACATCCATCTGTCATATTGTTTAATATTTGTTCAAAGTAGTTTTAATGCGATTCGTGGGTGCCAAGTTTTTGTACGTCACGTTTTCTCTTAAGACCGCTTTATACAATTTAATATTTGCAGCAGAATAGTGCAATTATATGTATCGTGCAATACTAAAACTATTTTTAAAATATAATAATTATCTCATAAGAAAAAGACCTCACAAAGGTAAAAAAGTACACCAAGTAGATAAAACTCATCCAAAGGTGTATGTAACGTTAAATAAAAAATTAACTGTTGGATATGAATGGATATGAAATCTATTTCTTAGAACTAGAAAAAAGTAAAGAGTAAGTTAACCTAATTGTAAAATTAAAGTTAATCTACATTAGTAGAAATGGACATTAGTAACATAGTAACACCAGTAGTCCAGTCTATGTTTACACGAACAGTATAAAAACTGATGTAATTTTCGACATTTTAATTATTGGTATTGAATGTGGTATAAATAAATATGTTATAAGTATATGTGTAACATGTAATATCAATAGTTAAGACAACGGAAATTATTAGTTTTATGCTGTTATGTAATATTATTATGCTGTTTATGTAGGCATAAACTAACTTAAACAATTATAGTGCTACTAAACTGGTTTTAGGTTGTCATGTAATAAGATTCAAAGAGACAATACGGTAGACTTCTGATGAGCGCTGTAACAATTAGTGCTTAACTTTTGACACCATACTGCTCTCTCCCTAGTGTTAAAAGTAGAAAAGTCACGCAAATTTGTCTGACGACAACGTGGACGTTTCATAAAATTTACCTGTTTGAACTTAACGTTGCGATATCTTCGTTCATGAGGCATGGATAGGAATATTAAAAACACTTTTATTATATAATTTAAATCCCAGCTATCAATTGAGACTAGTTAGAATGCAATAGATTCATTAGTTGCTGAGATACGAAAATATGTATTGAATTCATCTCGGCGGCTTTCTCGTATAAATAAAGCTACGGACGTCTCGTCGCCGTTCCACGCAAACTTCACTGTGCGTGAACTTGGTGCGAGACACTATTGATAAAAAAGAAAAAAAGATTAGAAAGAAAGAAAGAAGGATTCAATTCAAAACGTGCGTGCGCGCATTTGTCTTATTAATTTTCAAATATGGAGTAATTATGTCAAAAGATTGATTTAAATGTCCTGCAAAAAAATATGTGTATAATACATAAATAAGTTTATATAGACTGTCTTGTTTCTATAGACATATAAGTTAATTATAAAATATAAACAATTACAAAAATAGATACTTCCTAAAAAACGAGCATATACATACTTTATGCACATTTAGTTTATTTAATAAAATATTTATTATTAAATAATGAATAAAATTGATTATTAAACTGTATAAAGAGAATTAATCTAATAATATTAATAAATAATCAATTTTTTAAATAGCATATAGTATTTATAATTAATTTTTACTTTTAATGTACATTTGGCAATTTTAAGTAAAAGTTCCAATTTTTTTAAAAATAGGAAACAGTTAAAAATTTCCATACGAGTGATAAAGGGATAATTAATAATTAATATTGTATATATATATATATATATATATATATATACAGGTAATAATCGCCCGACCTCCTGTCTCTTATACACATCTAGATGTGTATAAGAGACAGCGCGAGTAGAAGCCGCGCGGCCAGAAGAGACGGCCCACTCTCCCACCGTAACCCCCGTACTAGGCGCGCGGCGAAGCAGTGGGAGGGGTGCTGCCGCTGGCTCGCGAGCGGCTCTATCCGGATAGCGATAACGTCAGATTGGTTAACGACGACTGAGTTCGTAAACATTTCCTAGAAACTGTATACAATTTAATCGAGACTAAATACCGAGCCTCTAATTAAATAGAGCCTTGCGAGGATACAGGGTCTCGAATAACAGTACAGCTCTTATTGAATAGAGACCCTGCAGGGGTCAGAGGGGTCAAGAATCGTAGAAAGCACAGAGTCTTATCGCTATTTGACTCAGGGCACGTGGTTGATGATGAAATTCTTCCGAGCGCTGAGCTTAATTAATTCAGCTAAGAATTCGACCTACGATAACTTGGACCTAGCAAATCATCCCTACTTCTTGACTACATTCGGATCCTAAGAACAAAGGAAGAACTGTCATTTTGGGATATATAAACCCGCCCAGAAAAGCGGCTCGCGCTCTTAATTTTTTCTTTAGTCAATTGGTCCGGTCGGGACGCTGCCGTTTTATTCTCTTCAAAAGTAAGTCGCGCGATTTTGTGCGCTAATTTTTACTTCAAGTGTGGACTGGTTCAGACGCCAACCATCATCTATCACCCATAGTATTGGGGAGAAGCAGCCCAGGGTCCATTTGTCTCGCCTTCTGCCTTAGCCAACTACCAGTAAGTCTTACGATTTATTACCAGTTCTTCGGTTCTTTCTTCTCCAAAAATTTTTTGTCGCCACTATCTTCCTTTTTCTTCACTTTCTATTGACCTTTATTCATCCTTCCTTATTCATTTTTTTTTCTCCTCCCTCTCTTCATTTCCTATTTCACCGGCATTCAATCCCCTATATCATTACAGTGAGCGATTGATCATTTTTGACTCGTGGATCGTCCAATCGCGGAAGCAGGCGAGCACGCAGACGAGCCCGAACATTAGCGCGACAGCTATTAGATTTCGCGTACTGCGATTACCTAAACGACTTAGAGCCTTCGGAAGAACACATCCTTCCTATTACACCCAAGCTCGACCGGGCATCACCTGTATCCTCCTCTGACAACTCCTTCCTTCCGGACTCTCTCTCATTTCCAGAACCCTCCTATTCCCCCGTCGCCGTTGTCGGAGATTCACCTATATCCTCGGGAGATCACCAAACTTTCCTCGTTTTGAAAATCGGTTTGCTTCGCAATCCGAGCTTCCCCCCCCTTCTCCGACGAACTCCACGTCTAGCGTGGAGTTCCTCGAAGAAGTTCCAATTCCTTCACCGGCGAACTCTACGTCAAGCGTGGAAATCGTCGAAGAAGTTCCGATTTCTTCTCCGGATTCCCTATACAGTTCACCCTCGACGATCTTGCCCATCGTTTCCCGCAAATAATCGATCCCGTTTTAAATGGAATGTACACCATCGGACCTTATGAGTTTGATTTAAACAGACTCAGGGCTGAAGTCACCAGGCTTCAGCCTAATGATATCAGAGAGAAGGCTGAGAGTCTGAGAGACGACACGGCCCGGTTTTAGGTGAACCTCGAACGCGATACGCCCTCTGTGGACTTTAAAAATTGTGCACATGAACTACGTAGCCGATGTCCACATTTGGATCAAGAGGTAACGCATATGTGCACAATTTAGGTTGCGTTCCGTGCTATGTGCATGAAATGTCGGTAACAGAGTTATCGATTTTTCGTTATGTGAACAAGCGAGATATGTCAATAAGAGCGAGCGAGACTCTGTCTCACCGACATTTCATGCACATAGCACGGAACGCAACCTAAATTGTGCATATATGCGTTACCCCTTGATCCAAACGTGGACATCGGCTACGTAGTTCATGTGCACAATTTTTAAAGTCCACAGAGGGCGTATTGCGTTCGAGGATGTTAGAGACCCTCTAATCAGAGATTGGCCATAAGACGATTTTGTCAAAATCCTGCGAGAGAGAAGGATATACATTCACTATCGCTTTCTCTGTCTCTTTTCTATCTTTTTCTCTTTCTGTTTCTCTTGTTTTTGACGAAACTGGCGGACCAATCAAAAGTGGCCCCCTTATATGGCCAGTCTCTGATTAGAGGGTCTCTAGAGGATGTTAGAGACCCTCTAATCAGAGACTGGCCATAAGGCGATTTTGTCAAAATCCTGCGAGAGAGAAGGATATACATTCACCATCGCTTTCTCTTTCTCCCTATCTCTTTCTCTGTCTCTTTTCTATCTCTTTCTCTTTCTGTTTCTCTTGCTTTTGCCAAGAAATGGCGGACCAATCAAAAGTTGCTACCGTATGGCCAGACTCTGATTAAGCCTTGTGTCCACGATGCTAGAACTTGGACCAATTTCTAGCATCGTGGACACAAGGCTTTAGAGGGACTCTAGATGAGGGTGTACATTCCCGGAACATATTATCCTTTTTCAGTCCCAGTCCATTTCTTTTACAACATGTTTTCACACACACGCACACGCACGCACGCACGCACACACAACCTACAATAATCCTAAAAGAAGTCCAATAAATATTGTATCAACCATTACCGAACCTACACATACACACATCTACACCTTTTGTTAGCTTATATACATTTATGTACATACATGTAATATGTATCAAAGTAAGCTTGCGTTCAATGTAATGTTATTGGATTTTTTTTTAATAGTTCAGTAATTCTTCTTATTTAATATTAAATGTTCTCAGATAAATTCAACAATTATCAATAAATGTTAATTTTATATGCTTAAAATCTCTTTAACTTAATTTGACCTCGTCTCTCGTTTCTCGCCTATTTAGATCGCACAGGTCCACTTCCATCAGGTTAAAGAGATTCGGTTTTCTGACCTAAACAAAGGATCGCCGATCGCACTGGTCTCACAGTGAGTATTCTAGCGCCCTAAAAAGATAAGGGACGTTGACCCATATCTGGAGTACTTTAAATGTGCTTTCGACTCGTGGCACGCGCCTCAGCGCCTCAGTTATTAGCCTACGAGAAAGTTTCTGGTTACGTTTTTCCTAACACCCCTCCACAATTTTCCCTTGATTACCTTAATAAAAGAGTAATCATCAAATCCTGGGGTATAACACAATTGATGTGAGGAAAACACATGGTTGCTTTTCAAAAAAATATGTAATTGCATATTGCAAATTGTATAATTTATATATATAGCGTATTCTGGAGGTAAGGTAGAATAAAAAATTCTAATACGAAAATGTCAAGGCTACAATAGTTTTTGAATTATAACTGATCAAAGATAACCAGTAATTTCGCGTAGAACTCGCGCGCTCTGGCCCGTAGTTACACAGACACGCGCATCGATCTGTTATTGATTTTCACAGTTAACATTGATTTTTATTACACAACTGATTATTAATAACATTAGTAATTATTATTATTAGAATTATTAAATTTAATACTTTCACACATGAAAAGCAAGGTTTTTTGCGTTTTTGACATGACAAGTAATTATGAAAATTAATATATTATTATTTTTTTATTTTTTACGTCTTGAAAGAAATGAAATCGTGTGATTATAATAAACCAAGGAAATGAGATTAAGTCGTCCATATCTATTCAATATTTTAAATTTTTATTAAAATCGTAAATCTTGATTTATAAAAATTATACAATTTTATTTCTCTCAGGACTTGGAAACTTGAGAAAGGATATACTTGAAAAAGGAAACCCACACAGCACAAAAATGTTTCAGAAACGTTTCAAAGTTTCAGAAATGTTTCAGAAACGTTTCTGAAACTTTGAAACATTTCTGAAACATTTCTGTTAAGTTTTGTGCTGTGTGGGAAATAATAATTAAATAATCCTCATAAATCTTTCTTTTAGAAACAAAGACAAATATTATTTTTTTGAAAGGAGCATTAGATTTAATAATTTTCTGTAGGTGGAATAATTAGTAAGGTATTTAAATTTTCATTGAAATAAAGAATAAAATGATTTGCTCATAACATACAATTTATTAATAATAACATTAATAATAATAATTTATTAACAATAATCTTCTCAATATTAATAACTTCTTAATATTAGGTATTATCTGATATAAATACATGACTAATCAGCTACAGAAAATTGTCCCACACAGCACACGATATTGCGATATCCACTAGATATCCGAGGGATATCTCAATAACCGTAGGATCTCCATGGGATCGCATTATGTCCAATTGGACATCTGGATCACTCTGGGATATCCTCAGGATAAAGTGTGCTGTGTGGGGTTTATTCTTTTTAATAATGCAGAATATCGACAATTAATTAGCAATAAAGTGAAACATATGTCCATCACAAGATGTCCTCCTCGAAACAGAGTAAGTATTACTTGAAACATTTTTCTGTATATAAAATGCTTTATTTCCGAGATATAAGTTTGTAACACTTTAACACTGACTCACCCTATATATTAATTATATCCATAATTTACTTATCTGTATGTTTATATAGTTTGTATTATATAGTATGTTTATATAATAAGTATAGTATGATATTAAGAATAATGGGGGGATCTTATAGATGCTAGTGAGCATCAAAAATTAAATTGCTTGTCAATTTAATATGTGAATTAATTATTCCGGCTTCATGTAAGGACTGTGTTTCAAGACCGACGAATATGCGGCGCGCAGTTCGCATGACCAGGAATATTCACAAAATTATTATTAGGCACCAAGATCCGCCGTGACCGATAGGGGCTTTCTTTCATATTTATATAAGTATAGTATGTTTATATAATATAGTATGTTTATATAATATAGTATGTTTATATAATATAGTATGTTTATATAATATAGTTTGTTTATATGTTTATATAATAAGTCAATTTATATAAATTTATTTATATGTTACGATTATTTTTTGCAAGACATTTAAGTCAAACTTCTGTTATAGTTACTTTATACAATTCGAATCATTATATATTTTAAAAATTACATATACTTTTTTTAAATTATGTAGAAAACGTTTTATTTAAAAAATTTTAAAAATTTGATTCCCAGAAATTGTTAATATTTCTAAAGTTGCATTTTTTCAATATGCGTATGGCAACATGTATTTTTCACTGAAGTAAAAAAAATTTTGTTTGCAATTGTTACGCGATTTATCTCGTGGCACGTGCAAAATACTGTACTTTACGTTCAACATGGATAAATATTACAACGTTCTGTTGTGATAAGAAATTTTAAAAATAGTAAGACTAATTGTAAGCCACGTTAAAAATTTTTCTACAGTTTTCCAAGATATTTTGTAACATATATAAGACATTTTTAATATAAATAAATAAACTTTTATAATATTTAAGCGATTGAAAACGAGCAATTTTCTAAAAATTTTATTTCAAAAGCGCAAATAAATACATTATTTCGATTTAAATGGTAGTCTACCTTGGCGAGTAGATAAAATCAATTTTGTACATTTTCTTAAAATATCACATCTTTAAAATATTTAGTTGATTTTCAGTTTTGATAAATTTAATAAATAAATTTAATAAATAATAAATTAATAAGTGTGATAAATTATAAGAACATAAATTAAAAAATTTGAAATTTATTCAACTTTTTAATTTAATAACTTTATGAATCCGGTGCAGAATAGTGCAATTATATGTATCGTGTAATACTAAAACTATTTTTAAAATATAATAATTATATTAGATTTACTGACAACTACAAGTTGGTGCTAGTTTTTGATTTCAAATCTTTTGTAAAGGCGCGCGTGTACTGGACACCGTTTTTTACCTTTTATAAAAAGATAATTTTGTACAGATATCGTATTATTTTTAGTAATATTAACAAATTTATTTTATAAAAAGTATAATTAACTTTGAATTTACTGATATATTTCTTAAAATGGCTTTATGTGGAATATCATACCAGTAGATGTGTCGCTTTGTCAATGTAGATTTGGATTGTCTACGCGACTTTCTTCTATTGTGTATCGGCAAACAATATTTGCTAAAGATTATGTTTACACGTCCCGTTAATCGCGATTAGTAACACCAGTAGTCCATGTCAGTCTACGTTTACGTGAATAGTATAAAAACTGATGTAATAATTTTCGATATTTTAACTATAAACAAGTATGTTAATGTAAGTGTATGTGTTACATGTAATATATATCAATAGTTAAAACAACGGAAATTATTAGTTTTATGCTGTTATATAATCTTATTGGTTTCATGCTGTTTATGTAGACATAAACTGACGTAAACAACTAGTGCTGTCGTTAAGCAAAATTAACAAATGCGATTGGTCAATTCCAATGGAATACCGGCCGGTTAAGTTAACTGGAGATTGTGGAACTGGGCCTAAACCGGTTAGGTTGCCATGTAACTAGGTTCAAAGAGACAACACGGTAGACTACTGACGAACGCTGTTAGTGCTTAACTTTTGACACCACGCTGCTCTCTGGTGTTAAAAGTTAAAAAGTCACGCAAATTTGTCTGACGACAACGATGAGACGATTTGTCTGACGTGGCGACGAGACGTCCGTGGCTTTATTTACGCGAGAGATCCGCCGTGATGAATCCAATACACATTTTCTTTTTTTGGCAACTGCTGAACCGATTGCATTCTAATTAGTCTCAATCGATAGCTGAGATTTTAATTTTATTATAAATTAAAACACGGACGTCTTGTCGCCACGTAAACACATTGCTGTACGTGAACTTGATGCGAGACACTATTGATAAAAAAGAAAGAAAAATTAGAAAAAAGAAAGAAATAAAAAAAGATTTAACTCAAAACGCGCGCACTCGCATTTGTCTCATTAATTTTCAAACATATGACGATCTCAAATATTTCTTGTGAACAATACATTTTAAAGAAAAATGTTTCAAGTAAAACTTTCTCTGTTTTGAGGGGGACATCTTATGATAAATATAAGTTTTTTCTAAGTGGAGGTGTTCCTGAGATTTCAAAGTTCCTGACCTATGTTTTTTTAAATGAAATTATATGACTTTTTATATAATATGATGTCTGTAGTTATTCTGCACATAAAAGTATTAAAATAAAGTTATCAAAATATCAAATTTTTCAAGATATTTTATACTTTACTTTGGCACATTTTACCATGAAATATAAAATATCTCGTAAACTATTCATTTTATGATAACCGTAAGTTTTATGCACAAAATAATGAGATGAATCAATTGGTGTAAAGAAAACACATAGTTGCTCTAAAAATGTAACTGCACAATTGCATAATTTTTTTAAAGAGTTAGTATCAAACGGAATGAATAAATCTCTTTATCAGTAAAGGATGAAAACCGCAAAAAGGGACAATGAACAGACAATAAGATATAAAAGTATGAAGACCAAGGAACGGGTACGTAAAATAATTGTAATATCATTTTTTATGTTATCTTAAAAACTATGTAGAAAGTCTTGTAATTTGTATTATATTATATTAATAATGCATGTGATATTAAATTTTATTTTTTCTTAAAACATTTTTAACCCTTTCAGGACGGGTGGTACATATATGTACCAGTCCTTTTATTTCGGAAACTATAAGTCCGATTATCATAAAAATTGGTATACAGTGGTTTTTCAGATCTCTGACTTCGAATATGACCTCAAAATTTAAAATTTTAAAATGGCAAGCACGAAAACTCCCATTTGGTGTAAATAAAAAATTTTTTTCAAAATTTGGTCCGTCATATTGAATTCGCCATTTTTTAAAATTCTGTTAGATTAGATTCGAGTTCAGCGATCTTAAAAACATTAGGAAACTGAGTTTCATTTAGATCGAATAATTTTTTAAAATTTCAATCCGCCATTTTGGATTTAACATTTTCAAAATTCTGAGGTCAGATTCGAATTCAGCGATCCTGAAAACCTTAAGACATCATAGTTTCGATATTTTATTCCTGTCGAAAAGCTCCCGTACCGAGAGAGAGAGAGAGAGAGAGAGAGAGAGGGAGAGAGAGAAAGGGTTAAATACGCGTCACATTTCCTATATAATTTTACTTGAATAAATAAAAGAATTATAAAGAGAATAAAAAATTTATATGTATATATATTTCAGACCACCCACCCCTTTTATTTTGAAAAGGGATGATGCTAGGAAGTTGAGACAAACATGTTTATCATAAAAGCCTATCCGAGGTTTCTGATGATGGTACTTTTATTTTTGAGAAACCCCCGGAAATACCGAAAACTGAGGGCAAACTTAAATATTTTAAGTGACAACATGGGGCAACATGGGTATCGTTGGGTAGAGCTTTTAGAAAGAAACAACTTTTGCATGAAAAAAAATTTGATATTACTTACCTTTATCGAGAAATAACCAAAAAAGCTTGGGTTTAATCGGTATTCTTGTCATTTAGTATGAATTTTTCTCATTCTTTTCGAATACAAGATTGATTATTTGTTTAATTGACTATTTCTTATATTAATTGCGGATGTTGGAAATATAGCATCATTAATAGTATAATCCTCTCCCTCAAGCTTTAATGAATGATAGTTATTTTGAAGGAAAAATTCTAAACAGTTGTGATACACACAGTCATGTTTAGTTATTTATATAATTAATTTGTTTTTACTTTAGATAATGATAAGATAGTTTATCGCATATATTTTTATCTTTTCTTAGCACATATACTAGTGATATTAATTGTGAAAAATTACAAACGTTAAAATGTTGCGAACGGTATATCTGTGGCTCATTTTGGTCTTTACGAGTGTCGCATTTGCTGAATAACAAAAGATGGTGCAAAAAACCGCGGTGTTCTAAATATATCCACGAAATTTCATTAAAAAATTATTTAAAGATATAAAATATTAAAAAATATTAAGAAATATAAAAAAAAATTTATAATTTATATTAAAAATAAGAATCCATAAACCGTCGAAAACGCGTTTTTCAATTTTATTCAAAGCACCAAGCCTGCAACCGTAAACACCACACTAGTGCAAAAATTCGCACAAAAAAGCTTGGAACTGACTCACCTAAAGAGTTAAGTCAGCGCGTTTTCTTGATAAATTGCTTGCGATCTAGTAAATTACTATAATTGCACCATTCAGTCTGGTGCAATTTACTAAATCGCAAGCGATCTAGCAGGAAAAAACATTCCGTTGCCGCTGGCTTTAAACGCAAATGATGCTCGCTCCCTTGCTACCTGATAGTAGGGGACAAACGTATTTTACGTAGTGAGGAGAGAACGTTAGTCCTGCTTATTGAGAAATGGCAGCTTCTTGAAAATTTTTCTGGTGCAAATTCGCACGAATCTGAGGGTTAAAAGGGTGAGTATTTAAAAAGTTATATATTTAATATTGTTAATGTTTAGATTTTAAGTTTATGAGATAAGATAGGTAAAAGGACTTTTATTTAAAAAAATGTTTTTAGAATCCAAATAATTTTATTAAAAAATGCTTTTCATCAAAAGAAGTATCTTGAATTTATTACAGTCGTTGTGCTTAAATAGGGACAGGCATCCTAATTCGGGACAATTCTGTTCTAACGCGTAAAATTTTGCGACCGTTTGATGTAAATTAATTTTGATTTCTGCATTACGCGTTCTCCATTTCTGCATAACCCCGTTTTCCATTAATAAATTAAAAACGTACAATTTTTTATCCAAACGCTCGTGGTTGCGACAGAAAGTGAAAAGTTTGAAACACCCAAATATAGTTAATTTCAGAAACGCTGCAAAAAGGTTTCTCGTATGGAGGTGCTGTTTGTCGGAGTGTATTGCTTTTTTAATATATGATATTTCCCGAACACCATTCCACTTCCACATAAAAAACGCAGGGAGAACATGTTATCTCTATTTAAAGCAATGCTGTCCCGAATTAGGTCATATTCGAGACCTCCACCCTGGCGTATTCTACGTGCTCTCAAATTCAGCTATACTTATCGCTGAAAAATTATTTTGGTGCCAAACTGTAGGTCTTGAATTATCGGTTCTAGAATCGGCACTAAATTTTCCTAAAAAATTTAGTAACAAAGTAATCGCTAAAAATATGCAAAAACCTGTCCCGAATATGGACATTTCACTGTATGTCAAGAAAGAATCAGTAAAGGAAATTTATATTGATACAAATAGTTAAAAAAGGAATATATATTTTATATATATACGAAGGGGGATTAATAATCGGAAATAACCGGAATTCGAATGCGGTGTGCGAACTGAACGTTGTTGCACATTGCGCTGCTAATAAGTATCGCAAGTTGGCACTATTCTGAGTCATTCTGCCACATGGCGTAGTTCTCGATTGACTGATTTGTTTTTTGCGGCATTGTTTTTCCAGTGTTTGCAAACACGCTCGGCGATTTTCGTGATGGCTGATAATAAAGAACAAAGAGTGTGCGTTAAATTTCGTTTTCTTTGAGAAAAACTGCTGCTGAAACTGTTGCAATGCTTCGTTCTGTTAACATTCGCTGGCATGAACTCCAAGACAAACTAGTCACTTCAGAAATCTCATCAATGGTCCGACGACGATTTTCATTGATTGCGTGGCGAACGTTTCAAGATTTTCGTCATTTCGGCTTGTTTGTGGTCGGCCAGGACGTTAAACAAAATTTAACGCACACTCTCTGTTCTTTATTATCATCCATCACGAAAATCGCCGAGAGTGTTTGCAAACACTGGAAAAACAATGCCGCAGAAAACAAATTAGTCAATCGAGAACTACGCCATGTGGCAGAGTGACTCAGAATAGTGCCAACTTGCGCTACTTAGCAGCGCAATGTGCAACAACGTTCAGTTCGCACACCGCATTCGAATTTCGGTTATTTTTGGGTCCCCCTTCGTATATATATACAGGGTGTCCCATTTTAATTTTTACACTCGAATATCTCGAAACCATGACGGTTTCGGTGAAAATGTTTCATACAAAAGTTGTATGGTTCCGAGGGGGCCATAAGAGGGTACCATTGATTTAACCTAGGGTGGCGTCCTTAAGGTCATATCAAGGTCACGTTAAATTTTTTAAATTTGACTCCCTATTTTTTATTGCATATTCTTGTAGCCCTTGTCGAGACGTTTTCAAAACACCCCCCTCAAAAATTGTCTTTTGCATAAGCCGTTCCGGAGATATGAAGCTTCAAAGTTTACAATATTTTGACATAAAATATAAAATATCTCGTAAACTATTCATTTTTGATAACTGTACCTTAATACTTTTATGCGTAGAATAGTGGGATGAATCAGTTGATGCGAGGAAAACACATGGTTGCTTTTCAAAAAAATATGTAATTGCATATTGCAAATTGCATAATTTTTTTTAAAAGCAACCATGTTTTCCTAGCATCAATTGATTTATCCTCAATTGTTTATCAACTTGTTTATGAATAATTAATTTTTCTATCGTAACAATTTGGAAGACTGATTGTAAAGACTCATTATTTCATTTAAATATTTATCTATCTCTAGAAATCTGAATTTTATTCCATATCAAATCTTAACTACCCCGTCTTGCCCCGCTCTCCTCTACTATATGCGTTTGTCTGCTATTTAACATTTTTTCTGATTCTCTGTATGCGATGAGCTCTTATATTCTGTTCAGAATTTCGTAATACTTTCAAGAAGTAAAATAATTGAGTTCATTTTTTTTGTGCGGAATCAACTACCCATTTATTGTTACACTATTTTTGTCAAATATATTTAAGTTTTCACGTGAGCTAAACAATGTACTTTCTCGAATCAAGAATTTTTTCCTATCAGTACATTTAACAAATACAAATAAAATGAAAAGCAAAATCACTATTTTTTAAATTATTAATATCATTAAATTGATTTTCAATTTAATGTTGTGATATTCGAGAGCTGCGTTTCAAGACCGATAGTAACGACGCGCAGTTTATAGAAAAGTCACACATTAATTAATATTATTGGAGTACTAAGATCCGCTATGATCGTCATTGGCCTATCTCTCGATTTAAATTGTTTATACATATATGCGGTCTTATCCTAATTATTATTAATTTTAAACTTTAATACTAAAAAATTGTTCAAAAATTTATACAAAAGTTTGGCAAAAAAGTATTTAATGATATACTGTCCAGTTTATCTTATATTTATATATACACGATTTTCTTAATTGATTTAAAACTTTAAAAATATTTTATGTGTTCTATAATCTGTCGGTTGCTGTCTATATTTTCCTCAACAACACTTTAAAAAATAATTTAAATATATTATCTTACAAAAATTATAAATCGAAATCTAAATCGGTCCAAAATTAATTTATATGGATAAACTTTATAAAATAAGTTATAAAAATAAAAATCAGTCTTATGAACAATATCTCGTAATTTCTCTAGATTGAATGTTAATTAGCAAGATTGAAGAATTATGCAATTCATATGCCTTGAAACTCCTGACATATTTCCACGTACGAATGTGATATGTTCCACGTAGTAGAGTAATATGTATGAGGATATGCCACATTCAACACAATTTGTTCTCATGTTATTTCCGGGTGACTCAAACAAGAATGTCGTTAACATAGACGTTAACATAGATAGTTTCTCGTGTAAATTTGATATGAACGAATAAATTATTAAACTATTGCATGCTGTGTGGTGCATTTCTAATATATATATTAATTAGTATGCAATCTATACCGCGAAAATACATCGTGTGCCGTTGACTTAAGTCTATAGTCAGTAATTTTGCAATTTTTCAAAGAAACATTAACCATTTGTCATAACAGCAATTATCACGATGGAAAAGTTCCATGCGCAGTTACAGTGATCATAGGTTCCATTTTTTACTTATTTTTCTTCGAATGCAACGTTGAGATAGCGTAATCTTTGTTAAGCACAATCGATAAAGGAGCGACATTGATTTTTTTACCACTAATATATAAACAATTTTTAGATTTGACAAGCATAAACGGCATCATGTCGTGGGCGACGCACTTATGTACTTTTTTGCTCCTTGCGGGCGGTTCCTTTGCTAAGATTCATAATAAGTCATGGTGGAATAACACCGTTTTTTATCAGATTTATCCGAGAAGTTTCTATGACTCAGATGCTGATGGCATAGGCGACTTAAAGGGTAAGCCAACTGTCATTCGTTATTATATTTCGTATAATTAAGAACAGCGAATTGTTACACAAACATTACTATATGTATAATATTACAAATTCCATTCAATTAATTGTTGCATAATTTTATGCAATTAATCTTAATATGTTTGTTATCTAAAAATTTTAAAGCAAATGTATATAGTTAAGCGTAGAACACATCGGCGATATTTAGAGCTGTGCTTTTTGTGTTGTCAGGGATAACTTCAAAGTTGGATTATATCGCGGAAACTGGCATCAATGCGATCTGGTTATCACCTATATATCCGAGTCCTATGGTCGATTTCGGATATGACATATCCAATTTCGTTGACATTGATCCTATTTTTGGCACATTGGAAAACTTCAAAGCTCTTCTGGCGCGCGCTAAAGAACTCAGTCTAAAAGTGCGACGACTTGCCAATATCACGCACATTTATAAATACATTTTTTATATTATAATTAAATTAAAGATGTATAAACTTATTATTTTTCTGTTTATGTTATTTTATAAAACATTTTAAATTACTTTTTTCTTTTCACTACTACTTCGGATATTATCTCATAATATCATCCTTATAGGTGGTTCTCGATCTCGTGCCGAATCATACGTCTGACAAGCATGTATGGTTCCAAAAGGCTCTTCAAGGTCACAAGAAGTACAAGCATTATTATGTGTGGGCAGACGGCAAAAATAAAGACGATAAAACGCCACCCAACAATTGGCTCAGCGTATTTAGTGATTCCGCGTGGACTTACGTCAAGTCACAAAAACAATGGTATCTTCATCAATTTGAATATAGACAGCCTGACTTAAATTTCCGTAATCCTCTTGTAATAGCAGAGATGACAGTAAGTAACAGAAAAAGTTTTAATTTTTTCTAAAATGTTGCCATATGTTGTACTTTTGGAAGAGTCCATAACTTAAAATGCTCTATTTATTTATTGACAAAAATATATTATAATTTAGAGTTTTAATAAACCAAATTAATATATATAAATCTTATTAACATTACTAACATAATTCAATAATATTTATTATCATTTTTTGTTAATGCTTAACGTAATCTTTGACTTACTGTTTATAATATTATTTTTTATGTGACTATATAACATGCGAATACAATAATTACATTATTACATAATTTATTATTATAAAAATTTGTAGTTGGCTTTTATTTTTTTATTATGTAAAATATTTTCTAATTGCCAAATTTATTATTTAATTTAAATTATAAATTCATTTAATTTAAGATGTACAGGGTGTTTCAGGACCTCTGCATCAAACTCTGAGGAACGAGTCCTGAAACACCCTGTATATCGCATAAAAATGTAATGACTGTAAATGTGTAACTGTAAATTAAACTCAAAATGTAAATTTATGCAAGTTTTATAATTTAAAAAATATATGCAAAAAAACTAATAAAAATGTTATTGCAGAACTAGACTTATTCTTACGATGTTTAATAATCTTTTTGCTTGGTTGTAGAAAGTCTTGAAATTCTGGCTGGATTTGGGTATAGATGGATTCCGCGTTGATTCCGCTCCATTTATTTTTGAAGATTTACTATTACGGGACGAACCTAGAAGTTATGTGGATGGCGCCGCGCCGCGAGATTATTCGTATTTGGATCACATTTACACCACGGATCTATTAGAGACTTATAAGCTGTTTGGAACGTGGCAAGAATTCGCGGACTTATATGCTGTTACACATAATCAGGATCAGAAGGTAAATGAAGTGATTTCCTGTATTAAATCTGTTTATTGTGCTTCATCGATCTTCGTACACGATGTATATAAAATGCTTTTCTTCTGTTTTAGTTGGTAGTGATGGAGGCGTACACTAATTTGAAGAACACCATACAATATTACGAATATAACTTGCTGCCCTTCAATTTCAAGTTCCTTAAAGATGTAAACGCACAATCGACCGCGCAAGACTTTAAACGAGAAATAGATAGCTGGATGAATTCAATGCCAAGCGGTGAAGTCGCTAATTGGGTAGTACGTATTCACATAAAATTACTATTATCTTAACAAAAAAATTTCAAATAAATTGCGTCTTGTCTTTACAAAACTTAGAAAGATGCTTATGTTATTCTAAATTAATTATGATGTAAATGGCAAGGTGCGCGTCTTATCTTATTTATAAAACTGAAGATATCATGAGTTGCATTTTTAAAGACAAGTATATTTTTTTATTATGAACAATATAAAGAAAACAACAGTACTTACGAGGCATTACGAGAAATTTTTGTTTGAATGCATATAGTAAATTTTAAAACTATAATAAGAAAAATTCAAATTGCAAATTATTATAATTTATTATTTCTTTATCTAGATTCTTTATCTTATAAAGATCTGTATAAGAATTTTTAAACATTCTTGAAATTGTTGAAGAATCTGTAACAGCAGATCTGTTTCACATTACACAAAAACAAGAGATTCGCTTTTTTAAACGAAAAAAACTTAATATAACTAAAATTTATTTATTTTAATATAATATAATTTATATAAATTAAATTTAAATAATTAAAATTTAATAAAAAACTTTTCAGTTGGGAAATCACGATAATCCGCGCGTTGCCTCTCGTTATCCTGATAGATCGGATCAAATGACCATGTTGTCTATGATCTTGCCGGGTTTAGCGGTGACGTATAACGGTGATGAAATTGGCATGGTAGATAAGAGAGATATATCCTGGGAAGACACGCAGGATCCTCAGGGATGCAACGCAGGTCAAGCGCAATTCGAGAGTGTGTCCCGCGATCCTGAACGCACGCCATTCCAATGGGACGCGACGAAGAATGCAGGTAAAGAACGAATTCATGTTCTCATAGCGTGTTTGTAAAAATGAATAATATATTTTTCTAATTTTGCTGTATAATTATTTTTTGTTATGGCAGGTTTCAGCACGGCAAACTCGACGTGGCTTCCGGTAAATAAGAATTACAAGAAGTTAAATCTGGCCAAGCAAATGGAAGCCAATAAATCGCACTACAAGATTTATAAGACTTTAGCTCTCATGCATCGTACGGAACCGGCTCTTACCGAAGGAAGTTATAAATCGATTACGACAAACAATGACACTGTTCTGGGTGTAATCCGAAACAATGGTTGCCGCGTCGTGGTGCTTCTGATTAACTTCAATGATGATGAACAGCAAATCGTCGATCTGTCACAAGAAGGACTTCCTGTGAAATTAATGGTCAAAGTCGCCAGTATAGGTTCTAAAGTGAACGCTGGGTACGACTTATATATTTTCTAAAACTATTTATATATAAAGAGCTAATATTAATAGTAGAATTTTTTCTTTAATAACTGTGATTTTTTTTGAAGAACATTTTACTAACATTAATTGTAATTTTATTGACAATTTCTCGTTAAAATTTAGAGTTACAATTATATCTTATTGAAGATTTAATCACAAAAAATTTAGATATTTTTAATAACAAAAACAAATAATAAATTTTTGTCTTTTAATTAATTTTTTATATACATTTAAGACATATTACAAAAAATGCATTTGTTTTAATAATCTTTGTAAAGAAATTGTCTTCAGATTTTTCAAAAAAATTATTATTAAAAATACTTTGTTTAATGATATTGAAAAAGGATATGCTCTATATGGATTCATAATAATTTATGTTTGTGTTCTTTTGTATCTAGGAAACTAGTTGATGTAAACCAGATATCTCTACCTGCAAAAGCTGCTGTAGTATACACAACTATATAAATATATTATTTCCAAGGTAATTTACCTTCTTTTAAAAAAATTCTTAGTTGCACTTGTGAATTGTAATATTTCTAGCAATAAAGAAAAATAAATGATAACTTAATCAACCATGGCTATTTGTAAAAAATTAATTCATACAATTCTGACATACATTCTAGTATATTTATGTATGGGAGGAATGGGACAGTGGGGCGGTATGGGACATTTTAAATATCCCGCCTTGAATTAAATTTCAGCAGTTACATAGTATTATAGTAATAAAACATAATAATAAAACAAACATAATAGAAAATATAATCATTAAACATCAGTACAGGTAAAAAATGGTAAAAATAATATTTATTCAAAAGATGTCCCATTTCTCCCACGTCTTCCCTACCTATAATTATAATTTTTATCCAATTATTCATAATTCGTGTATATCATGTATAATATTTGACTGCATTAATTTTTACAGAAATCTGAAACTCATTGTCAGTGTCGATTTATTGTTCCATTTTATTAAGTTATTAATACCTATATTAAATACCCGTCTCAAATTATGTAAATAAACAATTTATATTGTAGCATAATATCATTTTAACAAAATTTATATTACTTAATTATTTTGCATCCCTGTTTAAAAAAATCGATAGAAAACGATAGGAATCCATACTACCAAAAATCTTATCGTTTCCTAACTGTAACTATCGATTCACTTTTTATATTTCGAATAAAATGTAATCATTTCCTATCATTATCTGATGAAAGCGGATTCAATCGTTGGAATACGATAGAATTCTAATATTAACTTAATGTTTTTTATCGCTTTAATGAAATTTATTGTAAATAAATGATTAAAACTTTATTATAATCAATTGTGTATTCACGTTGTTAATTCCCGATTCACAACTACGATTAAAAACGATTGAATATTTCCTATCGTTTTCTATCGATTTTTTAAAATAGAGATATTCAGCGCAATAATTTTTATGATCGAATAGAAAAAACTTACCTATTAATTTATGTACATGATAAAAAACTTTCAATAAAAAATATTTTATTTACTCAGCACATCCAGTTATAGTCATTCAATTATGTATGATATTGAATTTATTTTGTCAGGTAGTTTTTATTGTTAGCTGGCATGATATCGACTGCCAGTATGCATACGATGGCGAATTTCTCTACCGGAATTAATCAACGTGCCGGTAAATCGAGACGTTGTATTGATCGCGATAAACGCATGCGCCTTTATTAATCCGATCGTATGCTGGAGGGGTAATGCAACGTTACGTGCCAATGGGCCCCGAGGTAGCTGCAAACCTCGCGATAGTGCAAGTCCATAATAGTATGTCAAGAGCAGTGTTGCACGTGTTTGTGCGAACATTCGGTGAGGGTGACAGCGATCGTCTTTGATCCCAAGCTTCATTCCTACACGGTATTTAACTCAAAGAATATAGGTACCAAAACTCGATTTATTAACTCGCAATATGCTCCAACAAATGCATTGACTTATTTTACTTTTTATCGAATTTTATCGAATATACTGTTATTTATAATAATTTTTCGAAAGAGTATCTATGAATTTGGAATTTATTATCAGGATATTCTTTACTTTGACCGATAAAACGTAATTTGCAGAACGACAGAGTGTCGTTTGTTTTGATAGCTGTGCTTGTGTCACTTGTGAATTGTGTCACTTGCCTATTATCTGTCTTTTAGTGTTTTTCACTTATAGGCTGCGTTCGGCGAGAACGCTTTTAGTGCTATGAGCGTGCTCTGTCCTTGTTCAACTTTCGGTAGGTGACAAAGATAGAACGACGCTGTTAGCGCTAATAGCGTCTCCCCGAACGCAGCCTTAATATTATGTTACTTTCAATTTTTTTGAAAGAAATATTTATAAAAATTTAGGACTGTAATTAGTACAATTCTTTGAATGCCAAGTTTGGTAATTTAATATCTTATTTTTAGTAATTATTTATTTTCAAATCTGTAAATATATTTAAAATTTCCAGTCTCTGTAGGTTTTTCAACTTTATTATACAAGAATAATTAATGTGATAATAAGATATCGTATGTTTTGAGTTCTAGCTACGCTTACGCAACTGCGTGTTACAATTTCTTGATCTTATATACCTATTGTCAACTATTTTGGATATTTTTAATTGATATCTTTAGATAATAAATTAAATAATGTTGACGACTTTTTCGTGATATACTTGATGTGCTTGCGATATACTCATTTATATTTGATGTGCAAATCGCGTATACGCTAAATTGTATTTCACTGATAACAGAGTCGATAATGTGTGACACGTTGAAAGCTGATTTAACAAGAACATTTGTGTCACATAGTTTTAAGTTTGTATTTCCCAATTTTTTAATTTTTTCAGTACTTGATTGATTGCTCTAACGTTATAACAATACTTGATAAGTAAAAATTGTGAAAAATGTTTCGCATTATAATTATTTTATGACAATTAATAAATATTCAAGCATTTGTCAATCTAATTTGACACTGATGTGTAGATTATCAGCAACAGTTGTTAATTACTATATCAACGTAACAACTTGTTGAATATTAACATAATATTTCTTTGAAAAAAATGGATCGAACTATATAAATTTTAAAGTGCTTATAACAATTACCACATAGATTTGTTTTCACACTTGTATAATGTGGTGCAAGCATATTAACATGCAGAATTTACCATTAGGGTACTATTGGGTCTATTGGAAAATAATTCTTAAAAGCCGAGAAAATTAAGAAATTGCGTATGAAATTACATTTAAGATATTTCAAAGCAATGCAAATTTACTTACATTTTGATAAATGTGATCACTCAGCTTACTGTCGCGACGTTTGTTAAGCAGTGTTACTGGCGTTTCTCGTTTGACATTTTTGCGACGTTAGTTTTGCATGCGGTATATATTATATCATATTTTACGTTGAAAATGTGCTGCTCGCCAGACAACGACGGGACCATCGTTTGTTCTGTTTGAGTGCAGTTATGTCACGTTGCTTTGACCCAACGCATTCGCCGTTTCGCGACGCTGCCGAGTGACAAATCGTATTTTGCTGCACTTGCATCAATGGTCCGTATTTTCGATTTGTCGTTGTATGCCACGTTCATGAATGCGCCAAAGTACATATTTTTCTCTCTTTTTCTCTCTCTCTCTCTCTCTTTCTCTTTATTTCTCTTGTAATACTTAAGAATGTCCGCATGTCCCGCATAGCGCGGAACTGCATAATATAGATAACGCTGCATTGCAGTTGTGTTTCATTGTGAAATACGATCGTCCGATATCGTTCGCTCCCGCATGATCCGTTTGTCTAATATAATGAATTTCTCATTAATATTTATTTGATATTTATCTGCTGTTTGTGTGTCGGTTATTGAACCTTATAATATTCTTTTTATCACACACAAATTTTATGTTACTGATATACAGTTTTATATCTCTCAGTATGTGTTAATATGTAAATACATAGTCTCATTCTAACACTATTGAGAAATATATTCTATGTACCATCGTCACATTAAACTCCACTAGTGAACGCAATATGTTATTTATTATTAAAATAGAAATGTATATTATAAATGCATATTGCATACGTAATAAGCTATAAGAACAAATTAATTTAATAAAGTTTTATGATTTCCTAGTTTCTCTTTGAATAGTAATTTTACTTTATTTTCTATAGCTTATTTTACTATTTGACTATTGGATATATTTTTTCTTAAAAAGAATTAATGCTTTGAAGAAAGTATTTAATTTATAATAAGATAAATTTCTGGATAGCTTGTATTATAAACTTAATATTTCAAATTGCATTTATTTTACACTAACCATTTTTTATTAAAATTAATTAATTTTTCTGATTATTGATTTATGGTCTTCTCTCAAGACTGGTTAAGATATTTGAATGACTGTGTTTATAATATTGAGATATATCTTTGACACAGAATTCCTAGTGGATATTACATCGCCCACATTAATCGGAAATTCTCGTGGCGTCAAACTTGCCGTAGACATATGGACGCAATCGATGATCTATCTTTAGAACACTGTGAAAAGAGTCTTATTTGCGATTTTTTACAATAAAATCCGGCGGCTTTTTATTATGTATTTCTTCCCACATTTATGAGATTATTTTCATTAGATATACTTTATTATTCTTTTTATATCATCAATTGATATAATAATAAAATATATTAAAATAAAATCATAAATCGACCAATTAAGAAATTTTGTGACAGAATATTTTAACATTAATGAATAAATGAAAGGTATACACAGTAAGATTTAAAAAGAGATTGATTGTGGTGAACGTATTCTTTAATAAATTTGAAGAAAAAATTTCTTAAAAATTTAATTTAATAGATATTCATGGATTTAGTTTTACAAAATCTATAGCTATTTTTACAAAATCTATATAGTTTTATAACACTTTTCTAGTTTTTTAAGAAAGAGAAACAGATTTCGGATAAAATTAGAAATAATTGCAATTTTCCAATTCCGGTATTATATATTTTAAGCAAAAATCGTATCTTTCTAGGCGCATTGTATATGTCACTTTAAATAATTATTTATTGCTATACAATGATGAATTATGTAATCGTGTAAAGATAAAATTCCTATAAACGCAAACAGACGGAATAAAATAGATTGGGTTTTACCAAAAATTCGTACGCAGTGGTTAAGAATATCGTGCCGCAAAGGATATCCGTGTTGATTTTATATCTTTTGCGGTCATCACACATATGGTAAGCCAATTATAAAAGTCTGTTCAGTTTAATATTTCAATCAATAACAGACGACTGCCCAGATATTTGATTTACACGACTTTATTTTTGTTAGTTCAACTCGTTTTGTCATTCCTTTTTTCATCGACAGTTAAAGAAAGATATATTTTATGCAGCATCGAATAGAAATTATTGTATATTTGTAAAGTGTTACTGTATATACTGTATACCTATATACTCGCGATACCGTTTTCCGGAAGCTCTCGGAATAAATAAATTGTTTTAAAGACTCTTCGTCAGGAAAAAGTGGAGCACGATATAAATGGAATGCCCTTTCCTAGTGGCATGTTCGCGTTCTTCTTTTTGGTGTAAAGCGTGAATGCAAAAGGTCGCATGCGATATAGTGTAATATGTGATTGGAACAAGTGCGAAACACATTTAGATCTATTGTGATTATTTTGGTGATCAATCGATAAACTTACATATACTTATTGATGTGTTTTAAAACACGCAATAGTAGATAATTTTCCATGGAAATTTACAGTTAATAGAAGTTTATGATTTTCCCGATTAATCAGTGATAGCATTTTAACATTTTTACAATAACAGAATTAGCATGAAAATAAAGAGATATAAGATATTTTTAAAGTGATTAATAATAATTATATACAGTGCAAGAGTAACTAATAATGTGAAGCTTTTTCATATGGTAATAATACAGAAGAACTTCATCATTAGTTAGCCACTTGTGATTGTGAATTGTACGCAATGCAAATTAGTGTATTTATTCCTTGTACAAGCATAATTTTTTTACTTTTTCGAACTCTAAATATGTTTCATTTCTTTTATTACGTCTGAAATGATACGATTTCAAACAACTTTGGTGGCCTCGAAATTTTAATATCACTTCCAGTCGACATATCTTTCTTTCAACTCCCTTTTTATTACGATTCACCGTTATCGTTTTACGCATAGCACGCGTGCACGTGTGCATAGATGAGTAGGTGGTCGCAGTGGCCTATATACATCGGAAATGAAGCTTACGTCTCTTATCTGAGATTACTTTCAGCCTTATTCGTTTCGCAGAGAATATATTGAACCTACAGCCGACGAGGTAGGTCGCGAGTTTCGCAAATTGCTTTGCTGAAACGCCGGAATGCGTAATCGGAATCCTGTGCAAACTGCTTCAGCAAATTAGAAACTCTTTCATAGCCGGCATTCAAACGAGGTCTGTCGAACAAGATCTGATTATTAGAATTTCTCCTTGTTTTCATAACGTGTAAAATTAATTCGACATTGTTATTTTATTGACAAGTAATTTGGAAATGTAATTTAATTCATATATTTCGGAAAAGTCTATAGGATACTATTCGGAATAGTATACTTTCTATTTTAATAATTTACTATTTTATTTTTACTATTTTTTATATTAAAATTTATGAAAGTTTTTACACCAAAATCTTATACCGTTTTAGTTATTCATAACTTTTACTTATTCAACACGGAAATTGCTTTGTAAATATAAATTATAGAAATTCGTAAAAATATAATTTTTACCTATCAAAATAATTCTTATATTATGTTTTTTCATTCATAATAATTCTTGCATTATGTTTTCTGTTTCTGCACTTTTGTAACTGCAAGAGTTTCTACTTATTTCGCATACACACACATGAGCTTTCGAGAAAGCAAAAACTGAGTCTTCAGAGGCTACATATTAATTTGACAATTCGTTCCATGCTATTGTCTCAAACTTAATCTGTTTGCGTCACGAAACACTCGTTGCTTTAATTAAAGTTGCAAACATATGATAAATATTTGTGTTTCTAAATACGCACAGCACATATCAATCTTTGCCATCTGCATGGTGCATGCAATCATCTGTTGTATGCAACGTTTTAATTCTTAAATTTTACTTTGTTTACTTAAAGTTTACTTAAATTGTACTTAAAGTTTACTGTTTTTACATTTACATCTCATACTACTTTGAATTTAGATATTAATTGATGATTGTGTACAAATAATTTGTTGTCTATAGGTATGAAAGATGCTTTGTGTTGATAGCACTACTAAATTATGATTCTTGAAGATACAGGCTTTCACGGGTTAATTGAGATTCACTTGTTCCAGAATATGGTAGACGTTACAACAGCCTTGCCATCCAATGGAGGAGCGTCATTAATTGGACGCACCAGAGGTGCTCTTAGGTCTGTGCGATCCGCTCTAGGAGGAAGCGGGGAGTATCTTCAGGGCCTAGGGAACAGAATAGGATCCGCTCTTAGCAGCAGCTTAGAGGAAAGCGAACTGACTACAACCCCTTCCTCGCTGTCATCATCGCCGCAAGCACCACCGCAGCCTATCAAGTCAGAAGAACAATTAGGACGGCGGAAACTTAGGCTTCCAAGGTAAGCAAATGTTTTGTTATCCTGAATGCCCTATAACAATTAGGTCATGTACGTTGAGAGCATAGATACCGCGATGTTGAAACTGTAAACTTGGCAATGTTATTCAACAAGGTGAGATATTTTTATTGTTTAAACTAACAATCTTCTATTTGTGATTGAAATGAATTTCTGTATTATTGAAACATGCGTGTGAATAACTTTTATCTATATATCTCTTCTAATTATTATAAATATATTTCCTGTTTTATAGATAATATTTAGAAAAATTAAACCCAAAACATGAAAAATTTTCAAGTATTATTATATTTCCTTTCAATTTATTACATTTTTTATATTTACCATTAAATTATAGCTTACTTTAACTTTATTTCCTATACACAATTTGAAATATCAATATTTGCTAGCCAGTACATGACATATAAGGCCATATATAAAATCGTATTCTATAATTTTCTTGTAGTGTAAATTCTAATTGTATGCGCAACTATTAGCAAGCTATTAACGTGTTGTACGCACTATAGGTTTACACCTGCTAGCGAAGGTTAATATTGTAATGTTTGCTATTCATGAATATTCGCGCTGCGACACGCAATATTTCATTCGTAGGTTTGGCGCGGGATTATCCTATGAGGATTATGAGGCAATAGCGCGACACAAATTGGAACGACAAGGAAGCGCCAATCTTTCCAGAGCACGAAAGTATCCACCTGGGATGACTTACGAGGAGATAGCATCCTCCAGATCAGTCTCGAGCAAGAAACAGGAGAACCGAACTGAGCAGGACGATATCAGTCCTGATCGCGACAGCCAGGAAAGTATAGAGCCCATTCAGGAGCAGGACATCAAAGCGACCGGGCCCGATCCTTATGAGAAATTGAATTACAAAGCAGGTGATTAGCTCTCGCCTCCAATTATCCGCGGCAGACGTCGAACGAGTCGAAGTCAATGACTCTCTTCGTCTTCGACGACGGTCGCTATCTTTCTTTCGCTCGCGGTTGTCGCGATCATGCAGTTATCGAGACTCGGATGGAAATAATATGCTGTGTTCTTCTTTCTTTTCACGAAGCGAGGGCGCCGACCCGCTATCAGACGGTTGTTTTCCGTTTAGGTAAATGTAACAGTCAGTCAGTGTGGACTGCCCCTGTGATCTCACCCGCGTGTCCCCTCAGTGTATTACACGTAGGGAGCTTCAGCTTAAAATATCGATACTTTTACATGTTTAGACCACGTGCACGTGAAGTGCTAATCAATATTACTTGATACTCTGTTAAAAAGTAATGGTATTCTATAGAATTTGTAAGTTTTTAATATATGGGGAAAAAGTAAGATCAACGCAAACAATCAGTACGTTTTGTAAAAGTATATAAAGTATTTTTTAGAAACTTCCATCTCATAAAAGATTATTACGTCTCTAATAATAATGAAATATTAACGACGTTAAGTTCAATTGTGATTTTTTCCCCAAGTATTGATATGCGTGTAGCTAATGCAAAATTAATTATCAACATTCCAGTTATATATTATCCAAACAAAGTCTCGATATTTAGAAGCTATTGTATATCTTATCACATGCCCGAGTTTCTGACCCCTCTTCCTCAGCTAGATGTGATTAGCGAATACTAGTGCAATCGATATGTTCGCGTAACCCGGTGTTCGAATATTCGTGGGTCGATTGCGATGAGGCTTTATGCGGTTTGACCTGGAGATATCGATTTGGTAATTAAACGTTTCGTGATGCTTCAAGCTATTTAAATAGATCAGAATCTAATTTGTTTTAAAACTCTTTTGCGCTATTTAAATTATTATATTTCATTTATACGATGTATAAATGAAAAACAGAAGTCTCCTTTATTCAATTTTGTAACATATAATTTTGTTTTATGATAAAAAACATAGAGAGAGAGTAAATAGATGCATTTTAAATTTATATATTGTAATAATAATAATATTTAAAAAATCAGAGCTAAATTACCATACATACATAATAGAACCTTAATTACTATACATGTTAAATAAAATCTTAATATTAGAAAGAGAGCTATAGATTAGCACAACTTAAATTGTTGCATCTTTATATTTCACTAAAATTAGAAACAATGATTTACAAAATTTAATTATATTTTTAAATCATAAAATTTAATAATAAATCGTACATTGTTTTATTTTATACGTTTTAAAAAAAATTTAGAATGAATTATGCTTTGGAGAATATACAATTAAACACTAGCGTTTTAATTTTATCATTTCAATGTAATTACTTTTCTTGGACATGTTATATATAAAATACAATTCGGCGCTTGTATATTCGAACACATATTTGTATAGTTTCTTGCCAGACATTGCATCCTTTTGGTAAAGATGTTGTTACCTGTGTATATGTGTGCATATTTTCACACGAACTGCCTCTTGCACCCCGATTGCATTCATAGTTCAAATGCAGAACCGTTCTACGTGGGTGGGAAAAACTCCATTGCGTATAATAATAGTCTCGCGATAAACACTTATCGTCTACTTCGCGCTTCAGTTATTTCCGCAACATTGAGTGATATACCGCAAGGATGTGTAGACAGTTAAGTAATATCGCGGATGTAAATATGTAACTTTCAGTATTATATATAATAATGATGGTCATTTGCGAGTGTGCTTTGCTATACTTTGGATCATTTTACCTTAAAAAATTTTACGACATTAACAAGTCAACAAGTGATAGTGGTAATTTTACGCCTTGTTAATGGGATATGAACATTAGCTTTAGGCAAGTAATCTTAGCATAAAATATTTATTTGCGTAAATTCATATTGTAATAGTGCATTAAGATTGACGATTACTGATTGTATTTATGTTAATTTTCCTAACTATGGAAGAAAATATTGTTTTGATTTAAATATAGTTTTAGTGTATAATATATATACGTTTTTCGATTTTATTCCGGGTTTATATATCTATATAGTTTTTTCATGTTTTGCCGAATATTAATTTGGAACTGACATAACCGGAATATAATTATGCAAGGGTGATAAACACTTTAGTTGCGTAGTTTAGTCAATTTTTATCTCTTTGTCGTTTATTTTTGTCCAAATCATTAGATTAGATTCGACTGCAAGTTTAGGTGTCGCCCGTGACGCACCATTGCTTGACACATCAATTACAATTATGTTAAAGATTAAAGAAGGCACAAGGTATTTTATTTTATTTTAGACATGCCTTGCAGTAGTGATTCTACAAGTGATCAAGATGGATATGGACCCAGCACTAGTCTGGATTCCAACATGGATGGTCGCAGAATGTGGCAAAGATCTGGTACCGATTAAAATTTTTATATTTATATTTACTTGAGAAACGATTAAAACTCTTTATAAATTGAAGTTGATTTAAGTAGAAATGTATATATAGCAATATCATAAGCGAAACTACTGCAACATGCTTAATAAAATTAATGTTGCTTAGGATCTTCAGGTTCTGTTCAATCCTGGGCCTCAAGCTTGTCGGCTGATAGTCAATCGGAGGAAGCAGCCGCAGACTTCATGAAAGCTTTCGTACCTTTACTATTCGATGCGCCTAATACTATCGATCAAGAGCAAAAGGCTAATTTCGGGCAGATGGTTTTGGTATTTATCAAATATTATAAAACATTTTAATTGCATCATTGTAGTCGTTTTTTATACTAAAATACGTATATAAAAGTATTAAGCAAATCGCAAAATAGATATAACTCCTCATTCAATAATGTAAGATACTACAATTAATAAAAAGATATTTTTTTTTTCGTCTTAATTTAATGTAATAATAAACTTTCAGACAGAATCGGGAAGAATATGGTTCTCCAGGGTGGTGAACGCGAGAAGAGCACGTGCGTGTGTCACAGAAGCTTCATTTTATTCTTTGGCGCAGCATTTCGCAGTCGCGCTGTTCGAATGCCACGAAGCGGACGATTTTGCGCCCGCTAAAAGTCTCATGAACATGTGTTTCACTTTCTATCACGAAGGTAAGAAGGATCTTTCCAAGGCAGATCTTGCAAAATATGAAAAATTGTTAATTTTAAATGTTGAAACATTAATTTTAGAATAATACAGAAATATTGTAAAAAGAAGAATTATAACAAACATTAATGACTAATATAGTACGTATTATAATAATTTTTTATATATCATTATGTTATATTAATTAAATATTTAAAATACGCAATAACTTTTTAACTTGGTAAATTATAACATATACTAAAATATACATGATTACTATATTAATACGTTGAATGCTGGGCCAATTTCACGTGACTTTTCATTTATGGCGCGTGGGCCACCAATGATCCATGTTACCGCATTTATTATACATCTTTATAATATATATCTTATAATATTTATGATTACAAAATCATTATTATCAAGAGGAGAGGTAACGTACGCAAACGGCCTGAACGGAAAGTCCAATGTGAGCCATCGATGGCCCATGCGGCACTCAACGTGTTAAATTGTTAAGAAATTACTATGTATACATTTTATTAATTCATGAATCTTCGATTTTGCTCTTGTTTATCATTTTTACTGGTTACTATTTATTAAATGCGCTGCGTACTTATGGTTAAAACTGTATATTTATTCTAACATGTGATTTTAGTGGAAGTTCCTGGATTAGAGCCTTATCGTGAATATCTGTACACGCATTTACGCGTTCAACCAATATGGACATCCATGAGATTTTGGACGGCTGCTTTCTTTGACGCAGTACAATGTGAACGAGCGTCAAGACCAGTACCACCTCGACCGAAATCCTTAGATCAGGAAAGCATTGCTGCCGAAGATAGAAAGTTTCAAGCGAACATCGTCTTCGGACAGTTAGGGTAAATATTAATACTCGATTAATATTTGATTATTTTATATATATTTTTGGTTTTAATGATTTTTTTCAGGACTTTTACTTGTAACATGCATGCTTTCGGCCTGTCTCGAGCTTTATGCACAGAGTTCCTCCGGAAACAATGTATTATTGCAAATTTAACTAAAGGTGATTATTCATATTTAATTCATGCCGACGTAACACTTTTCTGACTCAAAAATTTTAAATTTAAAATAATGAAAATATTTATCTTGTTTTGATTTTTTAGAACAAGAGAAGATGCTGCGAGACAACATAGATCGGATGTTCGATGAGACCGAGCCATGGCGGTAGTTTAGTTTGAGTGAACAGATAGGTCGAGTTTGAAAATCGCTTTAAAGAAACGTTTTGCAATGTTTCTTCTTGGAAATATTTTCGACGAAATCGAATTGTCTTCGAACGCCGAGAAAGCGGTGAAGTCAATTATGAAAACAATCTTGTTAATACCGTTGATGTAAATCGACATTTATTAAATTTTCGCGATATTCGACGCTGGACACGTCAATTCCTAAGATGCAAACACTGCACAGATTCACGCCTTAAATTGTGAAAAGTATGTTAAATCTTACGTTTCTGATATGAAACATTTTTACAAAATCGCGTATGAGGAATTAATCTTATAACGCTAACAGAGATTAAGAAAAATTAAAATTTGGAAATTGGGATTCGGAATAATTAAAAATTTTGAAATAAATTATTAAAATTTACATAGTGACGATAAAGTTAAGAATAGAAATGACAATAAGGTTTGAAAATGGAACTGCATTATTGACAGTCAATTGAAGTATGGTTTGTTGAATGTAAATTACTATATAGAGAAGAAATGAAAGAAGACATATTCTTATTGGTAGAAA
This sequence comes from Aphaenogaster ashmeadi, assembly GCA_003063805.1. Lineage (NCBI taxonomy): Eukaryota > Metazoa > Arthropoda > Insecta > Hymenoptera > Formicidae > Aphaenogaster > Aphaenogaster ashmeadi. The sequence continues at coordinate 71,295 of NJRQ01000299.1, forward strand.
GCACGTAATTCAATATATATATATAGGTAATTTTTGATACATCAAAATTTATTTTATGAAATTCTTAAATAAAAATTTATACAAACGTTTGGTTAAGTAACTCTTCTGTCACATTTTGCGCGAAAAATGAATGATTGTTTTTTACTGTTTTCATTACACAACAGCTTTGATGCATCAAAAATTAATTTTAATATAAAGTTAAAGTTTGTAGTATAGGGAGTTTGCATCATTTAAAAAAAAAATTGCATTTAATAATTTGTATATACTTTTTATTGTAATTATTTTTTTCGTAATTTTTTAACGCAAATTAAGCGAGAAAATAAATAATAAAGTATTGCATTATTTGAAATTGCCGATTACAGTCCGGAAACGACCGAGTCTTCGCGAACGCTGTGTGACGTCACACTGCAGTAAACAAAGACTTTTATCCATTGAAACAATCATTTATTTTGAAAAATGAGTAAAGCAAATACATATAAAACGTGTTTTTTATTTTTGTGTAAAAGTACTGTCATTAAAACACCAGGTAAACTGTTTTTTTATGTATCTCAAGATAAAAAGGTGGTTTAAAGTGCCCATCGTGTTGATGAACCCAGAAAATGGAGTTATTTTTGTTGTCAAGATCATTTCGATGTAATTATGAAACATGTTTTTATGCTTTAATTATAACATTTATAAAAATGTCAAACAACATACATATGTCTTGTAGAAATATTTCACATAACCTTAAACATACATTGAATATCAAAGGAATTGGAACTTTTTATTTATAAAACACGTTTCTAAAATAATCTGAAATTTATATAATTTACAATCAATAATAAAAAAACATGTGAAGAATCCATTTAAACATTTATAATCTTATATTAAGGTTAGGCTCCTAGTTAGCCAAGTATGTAGAGAACAGATTTTGCAAAGTGCCTGCTACAAATTTTGTCGGCAAAAAGACTACAGATTTGACACAGGACCTGACATATATAATGCTGCTGTTAGAACAATGGCAAAAATATAGCAAAGTTTATCTAATAAAATATGATAGCAGATTGATGGTAGCAATTAACCAGATCTTGACATTTGTTACACAATTTGACTTGTCAGATTGGCAGCAGAAATACAACAGAATCTGTGTTCGACAGATTCTGTTCAGTTTTTTCTGCAAATCTGCTATTAGATATCGCAATGATAAAACACTAAGCAGACGGATAGTTGAGACTGCTGCAATGTGACGTCATGTACTTGTCAGCCAATCAAAATCGTTTTCTTACAGCACAGACAATTTCAAATATTACTAAAATTTAATTTAATTTTTTAATACTTATCTATTGATAAAAATTAAGAATTTTGTTGTAAATAAATTTGTGATAATGTATATTTAAATTACAAACAAAAAAAAATGTAATATTTTTTTATGCAAACTCCCTATTGCAGTATTGTTTATAGTTAAATTTATACTGTTTTTACATTCTGAAATTAGTGGCTAATTAATGACAAAAACACAGATTATAGATAAGCACTACTTTATATTGCTTCCTTCCTGGCAAACACAGAAATCTTAATGCGTTACATGCGTAAGTTTGCACTAATTTAGTAATTCCTGAAAATTATAATGCATTTTATAAATGAGGCTTATAAACATATAAAAGACAAGTATTTTATCTTCATTATTAAGCAGAAGTATCAATATTTTTTTTTAATAGCGAATGTTAGCATATGTAATCGACAATTTACGCATTTCGACGCCTTATCACACATCATGCAATGTAAATAATTTTAGGGAAGAAGCTTGTACCTAAACACATATCATCAAATGCAAATTAATACGCTCTATTTTATTTTATATAAACGTTATATATATATATATATTTACCTGCAATATATTTGCAAAGAAACGATAAACTCAGAAAATACTAAATATAAATAAAGATAACTTTCATAAAGATAAATTTCATCACAATATTTTAGAATCTTTAAATAATAAGTTAATAATTCTTCCCTTCTGTTATATATATATATATATATATATATTATGTATTATATTTAATATATATATTAAAAATATTTAAAAATTTAAAAAAGCAGCGTGAAAAAGTATTTGTATATAATAAAAAGATAAAGAAGAAAAATTATATAGAATTATTATTTAAAAAAATAATAAAATTATTTATTCTAAAAGCTGTAAGAAGAATAATTATTATACAGAAATATTATATAGAATATATACAATTATTTGATTTATTTATGTCTTACTTTATATTATTCGATTTATTATGTCTACTTTATAACAATTTGGAAATTATATTGTACATTTGCAAATTTATTTTCCATAATTATTCTAAAATGGTATGGGTATATATAATGTATAAGATTTTTCTAAATTCATAAAATTACATAATCTTTGCAATTTATTTTTTTGATTTATCTTCTTTAATATCTTCACCTATATTCGTAAATTTCATTTAATTTCTTTGGGCATCTTTAGAAGCTTTTCGCAAGAATTTTTCTTCTTACTCTCCAAGCTATTCGAAGTGTATGCTTTTAGAAAGGAAGTTTTTGATGGTCTTTTAGAAATAGAGGATTTCTCACCATTGTTATCAACTTTTCTGGGACTTATAAAAGATTTATTTTGAAAGTTAATATCTGGATTTAGATTCCATCGATCTTGAAAAGATATTGTATCACTTCGTCTCCAATCTAATGATTTTTGAAGTTCTGCTCGAGCTTTCATGTACTTCTCAGATAATGAAAAAGGTTTATTGCCCTCTTCTGGTAAAGATTTTTTATCGTTCACAAAAGACTCGTTGGATGCTTCGCTAAACGACTCAGATTTCTCCGAAAGCTTTTCTAGAATTCTGTCATTTTGAATTATTTTGTTAGAAAAATTATTCGCGATGACACTGCTTCCAGGTTTTAGTTGTTTTAACTTATCGATATTCTGAATTTCCTTTCTAATATCTAAAATATCTCTTGTTCTGTTTGCTTGTTGTACACAGCTAAAATCATAATCAAATATGCTTCGCGGACTTCGAATGTTCTTCAAGCTTGCTTCAATTAGATCGGCCAGATCAAAATTGCCATCTCCGACTGTCAAAGGTTCTTTGAACAACGCTTTATCGGTGTTAAATATTTCAGACTTATTGTTAGTTGCAATTACTTTCTCTTTAGGTTTGCTCTTTACCTTTGATCGAGTCTTACTATGCGAATTTTGTGTTAAAACTGGGGACGATTTGATATTTCCTACAATGTTTTTGGAAATGGACGTTTTAGAAGCAATTTGTGTTTTAGATTTTAATTTATTTTCTTGTATCGATGATGTCGATTTCGTATTGATGTTGTCAATTTTATTCGAATATTTTTCTAATTTCAACCGATTTATTTGTTTGTCAGATATTTTGTCACATTTAGGGACACTTCCAATTTCTTGTTTTGTCGTTTTTGACATAATGAGATCTTTTTTGACATTTTTCTCATTCATGTTTAATGTAGAACTAACATTTTTTATATTTTTTCTTTGCGGAAGCCGCTTCTCGTTTTTTGTACATGTGCGAAAATGAGTATCGGACATCGTTTTGGAAAGTGGGATTGTTATAAGATCCGTCATCGAAGATTCTGAGCGTTTCTTGGTCATGGTGTTAATAGTCGACATTTTGTTCGAGACAGACTTTGGTGCATCGCTGATAGGTCTCATTAATAATTTGTTAGTTTTTGCATTATTTGTAATTGACGACGGAATTCGAAGATGCTGGAAAATATGTTTACTGTATATTTTTATTAAACACAAATTATATTTTTGTTAATTATTTCATTATTTCGTACCCTTTGATCTTTAATTGATGCCTGCATTTGTTTGTCTTTATATAGTTGCTTCCAACCATAGACTATAATCTTTTCCCTTTCTTCTAAACTAATTTTGGCTTTTTTGTCTCTTGTATAAAGTATCTGCCAAACTAAATCAGTATTAAATACCTGGTAAGAAAATACAATCTATTAGACAAATAATAGGATCATTATAAATTTTAATGTATTTCCATTTATCTAGTTTTTCTTATATTTTGTTTATCATATTTAATAATTTAATAATGTGTTCTCTTTTAAAGTAACAAGAACTAGACTAGAACTAGGCAAACTTTTTGTTAAATTTTATTTTCTATGTTATTAGACAAAAAAATGCAGGAGAACACTGTTTTGTTTGTTAACATAGTATATATTTTCTTCTATTTTAAAAGAGAGACAGAGAGAATCAGAGTAGAAAATTAAACTACCACTAATTTTATTAATAATTCTTTTACCTCATATGCGACGTGTGATAATGAAGATAATTTAATTATGTCTGTGAATTTTAAATAACTCGAGATTTTTCCAATTAAAGATTTCGGTAAAGTTAAAAGAGTATTTCTATTTCCTTCAGCAATATTGTTCACGTATTTTAATAAATATTTACCTGTTGTATTGGAAATTACAGCTAAATTATTATGAAAACAAAAATGTTATTTTAATGTTTACTTTAAATGTTACTTTAACGTTACTTTAAATAAAATTCGAATTTTACATGTTATGTAATCTTATCTGTGATGAAATATCTGGGAAGTATATAGTTATATATATATATATATATTTCTTATATATTTATTCTTATATTCATTAATAATTATAGACAATAAATAAAACATGTATTCGACGTATTCATGTAACTACGCGCGATTACATACAATAAAACGAATAAAAATATTTTAAACTAATATATATATATATAGTTAAAAATATTTTGATTTGTTTTAATGAATGTAATCGTAGTTACATAAATACATGTTTTATTCATTATATATAATTAATGATGAATATCAAAACTTATTATTTCAAAATAATATAAGAAAATAGAAGAAAATAGAATCTGCAACAAAATCTATTATGGATAAAGTTAAGCATTCTTTTTGAAGAAATGCCTCACCAAATCCACGACGTATTTCGTCCTGCAAGGATTTTTCTTGACCGAATTCAATAAGCTTGGCGCGATGTACGATCGGTGCTTTATGAGGTCCGTGAGAAATTCTCCATAAAAACAGAATTACCTAAGGAATGTGAAAAGGTTATTAAAATGAGAAAGATGGATGACGTTAATTTTAGCAATACCTCGTCTTGAAAAACTTTCAGACCGTAATAGTCTCTGCTGGGCGGAGGTGCAACTGAATACTTCACCAAGTATTCAATCCTGTTGCTCATACTCGACAGGGCCGCGTCGAGGAAGTTTGATCTGAATACCGCAGTTCGTTGGTTTCTTTTGCAGAATGACGTGCATATCGAATCGAAACGTATATAGGGTGATGCTTTTTAGATATAATTTTTGGATATAATAGTTAAATATTTTCATCGTCAATCTTTACATTTAAACAGATTATGAAAAGGATATTTTAATTAAAAACCAATTTGATTGAATAACGAAACCTACAAGTTGATAAATGTAACATTGATAGATAATTAATGTCATGATAATTATTGTTGTGAATTACGTGATAATTAATGTCATCGAATTTTTTGTATTCTTTTTAAATTTAAGATTATACTACAATATATAAATGTAAGTTAAAGAATACTGTAATCTAAATTTATTTAATTTAAAATTAAAGTTAAATTTTTAGAATAGTACAATATAATAAATATGTTTAGAAATATTTTGATAATCTTACTCTTCAGGAACATGAAGTCTTAATATGAAAAAGTTCAAGAGTTTGAAAGCCAAGGATCGTGGTTTGAGATTTCTTCTTTCTGACAGAAAAGAACTCGTAAACAAATTTAACTTTGTGATATTTTATTACAATATTTTTCATATGAAGAGATGAAGATAAATATAGAAATGTCGAAGTAAAAATGGAAAGTCGTGTGGCATTACGTATAGTAGTTGTAACGTAGCAATAACAATATACAAGGTAGGCTATATAGTAATATCACAATGCATGATTCACAATTTCATAAAAGTCTAGAGAATAGGATATATATCTAGATAGAGGATGCTTCTCATATTGAGTTGCCGCAGAGACAGAGTACCGCGTCGATCAATTAAAAAACTTTCTATCATATTTTTCATACTTTCACAAAAGTGGACGTACTTGAGGTACGCCAATTCATAACGATTGTCGTTATTATTATCGATTATTATAAAGAGATTTATATGTAATAATCACATCAATAGCGCTTGCTCATCAAAGAGGAATTCGATAATAGTCCGTATTAACATTGCATTTAATCTTAAATGTGATTATTTGAGAATCAAGAGAATTATATGGTTAATTTGAAGATTGCAGATCTAGTATCAGATAGTCACATTTAGTGCTAAATCTATATGGTGCAAATATCAAAACTTTTTTCTAATAATAAAATCTAATAATAAATCTTGTTATAATTGGTAAATAACAGAAGAATTAAAAATTAATCTTTAAAAATTTTGTTAGAAATTGAAGATATCCTGCTCATGATACATAAAAGAAATAATAGGTTTTTGATATTCCTTTTCTGCTTAAATGATGTAGTATGCAGAGTCTCAGGTTGAACAATGTTTAAGAGATACAATGTTATTTAAACAGTATATATAGACTGATTCTTTTTTAGTTTATATTTCTTTTTTATCGATTCATTTAAAAGGGCTAATGTAGAAATTCATCATCTCGTGGACAAATTTAGTAAACTACGTATCATATAGACTGATATAAAATATACCTGCAATATTCGTACAAAATATTTCACAATACACAAGAAATAAAATATCTTAAAGAAATTACTCATTGATATTTTATGCTTGAAATAATAAGCAAGTTAATAAACGACTGAAAAGCTAAGAAATATAATTTTCTTTGGAATATTCCCTTTTTGGCTAGTCTTTTTAAGTGCAATAGTAACCAATAGAATTAATTTAAAATTATATAATCCATAAAATTACTTGAGATAATGATAACAACAACCGTACTATCTATGTCTCTCACGAATACTTGATTACGCGATTGATATGACATTTCTAGCTCCTCAGGCGATCGCTGTGTCTCGACGGTACGAAAAGCCGCATGAATAAATTATTACGTGCTAGCATAGTCGAAAAATCTTACGAGCGACGGAATAAATCTAAGCGGTATAAAAAGACTTCGGGATTTCGGGCCGCGGGACACGCGAATCAGCCGTTGTGTAAAATCAGTACGGCGATCGTTTGTCCGATCCGGAAAATTCCCGTGATTCGTGACTGTGCAATAACGTTGAAGAGCCGAAAAGGATCTCGATCTCGTTCTCATTCGAGAATATTTGTATTTTTTCGAATAAACTTGTTTCGTAGATATCAAACTTCTTTCTACAATCGCGCTTTCGCGCGTGATTGTACCGGCAGACTCGTGAAACGTTCGTAGAGCGATTGCATCAGTGAATATATATAAATGTCATTGTAATTGCTTTACGTCGCAAATTAATAAAAAAATTATATGACAGCATTTACTCCCAGTAATTTATATTTTGACATTTCATAGATAATTATTCGATGCATAAATTATAGATATTTGAATATAGTCCATGTTTTCACTTTTTTTATAATATTTAATATTTTTAAGAAACCGATGCACACAAGTTAAATATTATCTAATAGAATAACCAATAAACGTTCTCATAATTATACATATACTAATACATGCATACGCATGTATTATGTAAAATAACACGTATTATGACAGCCGTGAGAATTTTTATCGACAGTATAATTTTCTACTTGATGCACTCGCTCATTGACGAATTTTCGTGCACGAGAGTTTTCGATGCATCTACGTGTCACGGAAGTAAGTCCCTTAACATGCGTATAGTGTATTAAATATTATCAAAACCATAAATAATATATATTTCTTTAACAAAAATTTAACGAGATCTGATTACAACGCAAAAACGGTAACGAAAAAGTTTGTACATAATTAGTAAATCAAAATATTGTAATTGTGTGTATGTATGTACAGAAACTGAAATTGATCAAAATGATTTCAAAACTATTTTTATATAATAATATAAATTTTTCGATTAAAATATAAAAACGATTAGATTGACTAATAATATACAAATCATTGAATCCGTGTGCATTATATTAAAATCTCGTTTAAAATTTTATATTTTATTTGCTATGTGTATTACTTAAATAGTACTTGTGCGTCATGACACATTGAAATGTTTAAAATAAGGCGACTTACTTTCCGGTTGCCACGCGTACGCGTTCGAATGTGTATACATAAATATGTGTGTATACATATATGTATATATATATATACATACATATATATATATATATATATATATATATATATATATATATACATATATAAGTGTACATAATAAATATCCATATAACGTTTTGGAAGAACAGATTTGCATATTGCAATAGCGCGAAGAGGATTGGTGCGCCTTACCGAGGAAACGCGGTCTCTACTTCTTTCAGATATGTTACTAGTCGCCAACATGATCAAAAATTTTAAGTCACGTTATTTTCTCGTGTCGTAATTAATTTCGTTACATTAATAGAAAATTGTCAAGTAATAATATTAATTTCGTATATATATATTATTAGAAAATTATATATTGTGTAAAAATAAATATTATTCATACCAGTTAGCGTTCTAAGTTACATTAATAATTAATAATTAATAATAATTATTATTATCACTTTACAGTTTAGGCGGATTTATTTCTTTTCGTCGTCTCATCGATAAGGCGCCCAGCAGAAGATTTAACGAGCACAAGGTGCAAGGTGCTCGGATTGGAACTTAACTTACTTGGAAACGTTTGGAAATGTGTCTCGTCGATGTTAATAAATTTCGGAAATATGCTATAGAACAGCTCAAAAATAAGAAAAACATCAGAAACTTATCAAAATCGGTGAAGGATACTTCCAAACTTTTCTTGCTAGATCTAAAAAGAGAGAGAAGGAGCCACTCGAAACTCCCCGCCGAACGAAATCGAAAGATACGTGCGTTTGTTGATCGATCGACCCAATTTTTTTACTAGGTGTTCCACGAGTTCTATAGATTCCATGCATTTTATAGTTATTTTGTACGTCGAGTAGAGTTGAAGGGTCGATCGAGGAACCGCGTCGCGGGAGCAACGGATGAGAGATCGACGTAGAAAAGATTCGACCAACTAAATTAGTAGTTTAAAAGGTAAATGACAAAAATGCCCTCCTGTGACATGGCTAGAGAAACATAGTGTCTTCCATAAGCATGCGATAAGATCATAAATATGGGCTTAGTAAATGCAGTATTCAAGATTTGCAGTCTGTGGAAAAATTAGATATTACATCTTAATTGATTCTACCGAATGATATATCAAACTTTATCCGCCAAATTGGAGAATTCTTCAGTAAATTTTTATAGATTTTTAAAAATAATTTCTACCACTTAAGATTGTTGTCTCTTGCTACTTGAAACTCTTCGCAAAATGCGAGATACAAGGTTCGCGATCCTATTTCCAGGCCACAGAATGACATTGGTTGCTTCTAAGGTATCGCGACGCTTCGTTGCTCTCTACGATTGTTGAACAACTGACATCGTCGTTTCCGTAATTGCTCTTCCGTCTCTGCAGATGCTCGATGACGTTGTCGTCTGCTCGGAAGGGGCAGCGGCGATTGTCAGTTGTCTTTGTTCCATGTGATCGAGAGTCTTCTCGATGGCTCGTAGTCGCTTCTCCAAGCTAGTAGTACCCAGGATACCCACTTGCAGTTGCGGTCCCAGCGGCAGAATCGCAAGCAACCACCATGCCCACGATGGACCGTCCGGTAGACGCGGCCAGTCTTCTTCTGTGTCCGGCATACGTCCAAACACTCGTTGGATCTCGGACTTCTGAGAGATCGATACTGTGTCCCACCATCTTCGGCCTTTTGCTCGTACCTGTAAGATTAAGAGGTAAGTAACGCTAAATCAAAAAATTAACTGTGTTTTTATTGTCATGAAATGAAAAATATATTTTTCTTTCTTCTTTTTTAAACCAATTAATATTACGAATGAGAATATTGATTAATAAAAATATAAATAAAGAAGAATAAGAAATAAATAAAAAATAAATAAAAAACTAAAATTCCCAAATTTTGATATAATAAGATTAAGATAACGTTATCCATAGTTTTGTTATTGAATAACTATGCAATAATAGATGTTTAAAATTATGAAGTTGATAATTTTGTATTTTAATGTAAATAAAAAATAGCATACAATTTTTTCAGCGAAATAATTAATTAAATGTTTTATTATTTATTATTTTATTTATTTGGGTTTATACAATTTTTACCTTATCATGAAGCTCCAGAAGATTCAATAATTGATTTTCTTGTACGACGGTGTCCCTGAGAAATTCCACCTGTGCTGTGTCGTAACCATCTTTTTCTCCACCAGAAAGAACCCTAAATCTTCTACCACCGACCGTGCTGAGAATACTGCAACCATCTTTGAGCAATACTCGATCTCGAATGTCTAGAATAGTTCCATATTCCGCATATCTAAAAAAATAAATTAACATATTATTAGCTTTTGATAACTATATTTTATAAAACCACAGAAGAGAATATCTCATCTCTTGTATATTTTATAAATATATAATAATAATATATATTTACATAAGCTCTCTATGTAAATCATGCATTACATATACATAAATTACAAAATAAAAATTTATTTTCTTCTGTTCACATTTTAAATAATTGTGATTTTACTTGCAATATTATTAATAATTGTTATTTCTTGTATTTGAATAACAATTTTTCTCGCTGTTAACCAGTTAATATGACAAATAGATTAAGATTGATTGAAAGAGATATACATAAGAAGTTAAAAGTTAAAATATTTAACTATTGAAATAATGTACTTCAATATATTAATTTTAATTGTGATTGTATATGTAAACAAATTTTATTTAAAGTTATCTTAAAATAAAAGCACCTCTTCGTGCCCGTTGCTTCCTTGTTGAGACACGCAGCGATTCCGAATTGGCGCACTCCGCTATCTACGCATCTTCTGACCATCAGCCTGTATCTAGGCTCATAGACAAACAGGGGACAGGCAACGCAGGGAAAAGCTGTCGTGCAGATGAAGACGGCGATCTGTTCGTTACCTAAAAGACCCAGTCCTTGGACCAGTTCGAGTTGATGACTCACAGCTCTGGAGGTATATTCCGCGGGCGTTACTGTTTTAAGCGCTCTTTCTACGAAATCTGTCACAGTTTTCTGGTTGCTAGCTAGATACTGAAAGCAAAAGAAAGTAGTTGGTTAATAAAATAGTCGTGTGGGTAACCATGCCATTCATGATGTCGGTTTCAAACAAGTGAGACAAATAAATCTTATAGAACGACAAATATTCTTGATCGGGATTTGTGTGTGTGCGTGCGTAAATTCATAAATAGCAGGATTAGCAGGTGGATGCGTCAAACTATTTAAGACAAGAGATAAAAGAAGATGAAAAATAGTTATCGTTGTCTTATGATAACTGCCGTTTTATGTAATAAAAATGCTTGCTTATTTCTTTCAGCGTTAGGATATTTATATTATAGTTTCTGTTAAAAACAATTTTTCACAATTTTTATGTATTTAAATATATTAATAATAAAATTGCAAAATCCTAAAGAGCAGTACGATTTATATAATATTGTTACTTATATCCAATAGCAAAGAGAGTATCTCGCAAGAAGAATATTTATAGACAATCAAATATAATCATCGATGTATTGCAGAGATAGAACAAAAAAACAAGTAGTGGCGCGCCGCAAAATCATCGTTGACATCGTCATTCTCATCGTCATTAAATATAATACAGACGATCGGTAATGACGCCACGAACGCGGAAGCTCGTGACGATCGCCTCGTCGACCGCAAACAATAATCATTTCAATCTGCGGTATCGTCGTTAACCGCTAGAAAGCATCATGTCTCATTTACGGACAGGTGTTATGGAATCTCGTGTCTATGTATTTTCCTGCTAAGCTCTTTGGAATGAAGAACTCGTGAATTACGAGCAAATTTTAAGATATGAATTCTTTAAAGAAAAATATGAAATACATTAGTTGCATAATTGTAAATTAAGACTGTAATGGCAGAGAAATAAAAGGCTGACCAATAGTTTCAAACAAAGATAATACTATTCTGTGCTTTGAAACAAAATAATCCAAAAGTTTAAATAATTTAAGAACAATTGCGTTTCACTTCTACAAGCATTGAGTTTTATAATGAAATTTATAGAAAGAAAAAAGGAAACAGAGATTTTGTATTTTATATATATAAATTTCTTGATTTCATATCATCATTACAAGATTTTATTTCGAAATCAAGATTGTTCTAAATTCTTGATTTCAAGTCTAATTTTTATATTTTTTTATTAAAATTAATTTTTTTGTTGAAGTTCTACAACTATTCATATTCATGAAAACCAGGATTATAAAAATCTAACAAACCATTATATTAATAATTAAATCAGATTGTTGCGTGAGAATAACAATACTGTTTAATGCATTTCTATAAAATTAATTAATATATGTAGAAAGTTCTCTTACGTCAGCCAAAGACGTGACGCATAAAGGACAAGCCGAGGAATAATCCAAGCAGCGGTCCAAGCACATCCAGCAGTAGGTGTGACCACAGGGTGTCGTGACGGGTTTCCAAAGCAGGCGGCAACACAAGATGCAATCCAATTCTCCAGCAATACCGCCGGAAAGAGTTGGCAAGAGGATTTCGGCGGGTCTCGATTCGATTCCTGCAAATAACGTCGTCTTAAGATATTTTTACGAATATAAAAGAATATAAAAGAAGTGCTTGTGTCGGCGGGCGATAATACTTACTTTTTAATTTTTCTATATCTTGATATACACGATTCAAACTTGCTTGTAGTTTTGTGTTGATTTGCGGTACAATGGAGGACCGAAGTCTTCTGTTTATTGTCTGTGAAACGAAAAAAATAAAATAAATAATTAAATTTTGAATAATCGCGTATAAAATTGAACAAATGATTAGAGATTAGATCACAATAAATAAGATAAAAATAAAAATCTAAAAAAACTTTATTAATTAAAAAAATATAATAAACTAATAATAAAATAAAAGGCAGTACAATTTAAGACACTAAAGTATTCATTTTACTATTTACTGTTAGTAATGATGACCGTGCTGTTAACGATACTATATTTTTTACTCTTAATGATACTGTTAATAATAATGACAGCCACTGAAGTGTGTAATAGGCGCTTATCATATGTTTTGTAATTGCTTATGTTGAATAACGTATAATTTAATTTGTTCTTTTTACCAAGGATAAGAAATATCTAACAAGCGTACAATGAAGTAATTTTTGAAGAAAGCACCTGCGTGAATTCTTCTTCGCCACTGCTGTTGTCCTCGCAATCGGACCTGTTCAGGGTAGCACGTCGGTTACGCTTGGGATTCATTAGCTGATGACGATTCCTCGTGCGTAACGCACTCTTCGTTAAACTATACGGCGTGCGTGACGATAGAACACTCTGTCGATGTATCCTGGGCGACAGCACTCTGTGCAGAATCTGTAGCACACGACCATGAACTTCGTAATATATGTATCAATTAAATAAATTTGTATACAGAATGCAAAACGATTGGCAATTGCCAGAATAAATTGTGTACTCCTCAAAGGAAACTTAATTTAAAGCATTATTAACAAAATATTTTTCAGGAGATAAAACAAAAATATAATGAAATCTTAGAACTAAGTTTACTTAAATTTATATAATTTTATTACTACTTTATAGCGAGACATCCGATTTAAAAAGATGTGTATGTGTGTGTGTGAACACGAATTACTTAACTACTACATTAGGATTTGCAGATAATTTTCGAGTTTGTTAAATTCAATTAGAGTTTTATATTTAATATGTATAAAATTTTTTTTAATATATGAAAAGAGTTAATGTGCATTAAAATAATTTTAAAATATCCTCTATTACCAAAAACGCAAGATTTTGCAAGATGCTAAATTTTGTCTGAGTTGGGGTTACGAAATACGATAATTATTATGAGGAGATAAATTTGAATCGTTTATTATAACATAAAGAATTAATATTAAAAATTAATAAAAAGGATTTTGGATGAAACTTTTGCTAGTGATGAACAAATTTCACTTGTTTTTTCAATAATATTTCTTCCTCGACGTGTCCTATATATGAGATGCTTCTAATTGCAAGACCGACGAGTATTCAACTGATCGCTAAATCGGCGCGATTAACGCATGAAATAACACTGTTGAGTAATCCAAGACATTTTCGGACGATGAAAGTAAAAGTGTGCCTCCTATAATGCGGACCTAACCGACAGATTCAGCGGCACGGGAAAGAATGATTCCCTGATATTACATAAGTGGCGGTGCAGCTTGCATCAATGATTCTGCCATCGGGCTCTCGCTTATGTAATCGTCGTACGTTCGAAATTCAACACGCCCCGCTTTTTAAATTATTTAGCATCGAAATTTGACGCGACCTGTCGCATTGAATTATTTAATATTCGATTGTTATTATATGTAACCGCGTTTCGGGCTTCGTAGATATTCACATGTGACGCAACATTGTGAAACTTAACGTCGATCGAGCAAATTTTATGTCAAATATCAATTGGAATATGTTATCTGATTCTTATAATTTGGACATAAGCTTCACAATAAATTGGTATTATTTCAGTTGTGTCTGTTTTACCGGTATTTCAAAAAATTTCCATAAAAATGTAAGATATCGTTCAAATCTTTACGTAAGAAATCCTCCGCGTTTTGCATAACAGAGTTGAAGATGCAACGAGATACTCGTTACATGCATCTCAAAGTGAGAGATTGACAGATCAACGAATAAGGGTTTTCCAAAAAGGTGTGCATGAGAAATGTACGGCCTCTTAAAAAATTCGACGTAGAAGAAGAGCATTTTGCATTATATACAAGAGGGTGGAGAACGCGCGCGGAGCTATGCGTCACACGGTGGAAGATCGATATATCGACGCCGTCGCGAGCCGCGTGAAACAACACGTGGAAACGGTGCATTTGCTCGCGAGAGTAGCATCAGTTCGCTCACTCGTGCGAATGTGGTTATCGTTGCCCCTGGCGCGCGGGTCACTCACCTGGCGATCATCGTACCGAGTCATTAAGGCTGCGCGGCCGGCAGCAGTCGTGCCGGAAACGCTGCGGCGCGCATTTCTTTTGTGTTGGTGATGCTCTCCGGATAGAGATGGATGCATTCGGTTCCCCGCGGCGCATTCCGCCAGTCGCGCGATAGCGATTGCTCCGCGAGGAACGCGGATTCCTTACTAATGACTGGACTACGGTTTGTCTTATTCTTTTGTGTAACTTGATTTTAATCTGCTCGAAGTTTGACTCGATGATCTTTAGTTACCGGAAGATTTTCAACTATACAATTCTATTTATTGGAGGATGATTGGCGCTGCAGATAACCGATTTAATTTCAAGTATATCCCAGTTTTAGAGTTATCCGAACTTATACAATAATAGAACTCATATTTTGCGAGTATCTTGAAATTGGAGTAAATATTTTATTTTAATAATTTTAATAATTTTTTATAATTGATTTTTGTTAGTTTTTAAAAGCAACAAGAGAATGTACCTTAGTCAGTTCATGGCGTACAGCTTGCGGATTTTTATCAATGGCCACACTAATGCAGAGAGCATAGAGCGCTTCTTCGTGTCTTCCAAGCGCCGATAAAGCGACTCCTCTTCTATAATGCCCCTGAAAATATAAAGTAAAAATATTACATTAAAATATTATAAAAACACAAGTTTTATTTCTAAGTAGAATTCATGTATTATAATAATTTAACAATTATTTTTATATGATAGTAATAAAATGAGATTTGTATTATTATATACGCCAGATGTTAATAAAATTAGTACAAATCTTACAATATTTCTACATATATTTTTACAATAATTCTACATATATGTATATGTGCCACAAATTGACAAATCAAAAATTGAGATAAAGATAACAAATTTTTAGATATCAGATTTCATTTTAATTAAGAACATTTTGCCAAACTTAACTCAGATAAAAGCTATTAAATCGAAATATACATGCATTTTTTAATGTAAAGCAGACATGTCTTGCTATCTGACATATACACCGATTATATGTAGGCATTGGTCCTGTATTTCCTCACCTTGCCCCAGTCTGGCCGCAATCTAACTGCATGATCAGCGTCCGTGAGAGCGGCTAAAGGCCTATTCAACAGAAGCAAGACGTGAGCCCTGTTGCTAAGGTGGAGCGGGCTATTCGGTGCTGAAACATGAGAAAACAAGCTCGTAAAATGCCTATTGAATAGCGGTTCTAGTTTAAAACGCTTTAGGATTTGTCCGGTGGGAATTAAGAAATAATCAGAATAAATTTATTCTATTTTAAAATCTTAAAAGCAGAGCAGAGGTATTCGATAAACGCAGGTGAATGCTGCCTCATGACTAGTGACTAGTATCATGAATCACACATTCTACATGGAACAATAGAGATACAGAGCAGATATTTTGCAAATAAACTAATAATTGCATATGTTTGATAGCACAATTGCTTGTGTTTTAATAATTATTTATTTATAAATCTTCTTATAAATATTTAAGTTGTGATGCAGTAATATGTCTTTACACACTTGTATAACATTTAAACGGGTCAAACAAGCATTCAAAAGAGATTGCGTCATTGACGTATACCTCGATGTATATTTTGCATAAGAATGCACTTATGATCGTCGCCGTATATAAATTCCGAACAATCTAAGAATTTTTTTTACAATTAACTGTCTAGACTTGTTTAATGTCGTGGAAATTCATGTCGTAAAAAAGCGCCGTTCATTTGCAGCGAAGCACATTTCATAGAAGCGACCGCGGACGATGCCACCGACCGATGCAGGCAGCGGCGCATCCTGGCATTGTGAGCAATGTCATTGCCTCCGCGGCTAGAGTCCCTTACTTGGTCGGAGAAAATTTCCGCACACGCATGTCAGTATTGCGAATGCTAAAAATGGCATCTCACTGAGATTTGTTCTCAACAACAAAATAAATTAAAAAGGAAATGCGCTTTAAATAAATGATCACATAACTTCCCAGATTTCAACATTATGAAAATTTTTATTGTTCGAAATTACTACAAAGTAATTATATTATCGATTCTTTCAAAATTTGTTTTTATCTGTATGAAGTTAAGTTTTAGATAATACAAACGAATGAAAAGAAAAGTGCAGCAAAAGATTGTAAAGTAAAAAGGTAGGAAAAATTAAGACTTTATTGTCTATGATCAAAATTAAGAGATTTTTTTAAAGAGATTGTCTCTCTCTAAAAAATAGTATTAAACTTTTAGATTTATGCATAAGGATAGCAAATTTAATATAAGAAAATATATGATGTCTATATAGACGAAAATTAAAATGATGAAGAGTTTGATAAAACTCTGTTTGTTAAAGAACATCGTTATGAAGGCCTAATTAACCCTTTAAGGCCCAGGCATCGATTCCGTTTGAGTAAAATTTACAATCAACGATCACAATAGTGGCTTGTTTAGCGGGAACACCATTGTTTTACGAATTGAGATAGAGAATCTAGCTCCATATAAAACGGATCAAGAGTATTATATCGACAGAAACACTACTTTATCAATACAAAACGTTTGGGAAGAACTCAAAGTGAATGTACATAATTATGCACACTGGGCCTTAAAGGGTTAACATCTAATACTTTTTCATTTACGCTTTTTTATTTACTTTCAGTATTAAGCGTATAATATTTCGAATATACTACTTATGGAATATATTAGAAATAATTATCTTAAATTTCATGATAAAGTAAAGAAAATACAATTTATTTTATAGAGTTCAACATCCAATAAAAAGCAATTCTAAAAATAATTACAACTTGTAATGTGACGGCGACTTGCATAATCGCTTTAGTTTATCTATGCGTAAACATCTGTCTCCAGGATGAATAAGAAGCCGGAATCCGAACATTAAATGCTCATTAGTTGTAATGATATACTTAGTATCTGAATAGATCTGCGACATTGCTTAGAGAGAGAAAAATCTTTAACATTTGATATACTGAACAAATATTAAGAGCAATCTCCATAAGCTAGCTTATGTAAGTTGTTTTTGAATGTTGCGACGCTTGAATTTAAAGACGCAACGCGAAGAAACCTAATCACTACGCGAATATTGTTGTATAAGCCTCTTATTCTTATATCACAAAAATTCTGTTATTGTTGAATCACACGTGTAATTCATTTAAATTTATTAGTATCAGGTTCGCAATTAATTTTGTTAGTATTATTATTAAATTATCGTGCTACTTTTTAGTTAAACTTAGCTTTAAACTTATGTTAAATGCAATTTTTGCCTTAGAGAAACAAAGTACTTCAGAATTAATTATTATATTTAATATTAAATCAATATTATATATATATTATCCTTTAAAATGAAGTAGAAGCATTCAATTTTTGAGAATATTAAAATTCGCCTCATAAATCCCTTAATTAGAAGAATTAATTTCGTGATCGTATAAAATGATAAATGTTAAAATCGGGATTTATGTAAAATTACTTCAATTTGCACTTCCGGGTTATTATTACTGACACATCGTAATAATTCATAGACAATTAATCGAGAAATCAAGTCGTGTTTCCGATTGCGTCGATTATATAAATACTCATGTACGATTAAATGCGTGCAAAGGAACGTAATTTTCCGCGTCAATGCCAAGCTATAAGAAATACGTACAACGGGATACCGACGAACAAGTTCATTCATTAGCACGATCATTCTTCGAATACACTGTAAAAAGCGCTCTTCCTGTCTGTTCGATCGAATGTCAAGGTCCGCCTCGGATGATCGATCGCTTGCTCACCGCGAGCAATCGACCCGATCGTTAGAACGCATACTTCCTAACGATCTTTCATTTAGACTAAATTTAATACTACACAAATCCTAACCAAGCACGACAAGCACTTATTAAGTGAATTGAGTTGCTTCCTCCAAAAATATAGTCGGGATAATTATATTGTATCTTTTGAGTATCTGAACTTTTGATATTTAAAGAAGCGACGCGAAGAAATCCAATCACTACGCGGACATTGTTGTATGAATCTCTTATTCTTATATCTTAAGAATAATCTCGTGAAATTTTGAAGTATTATTGAATTATTCGCGTAACTCATTTAAATTTATTGATAAAAGTATCAATTGTTTTTAATAAAACTCTAAATCAGTCAGCGTTGATAATAACAATTATGTAATCACTTTTATCTTCAAATTACAATGTGTTAATTTATCAAATACAATTTCTCTGTATATTTTCACGGAGAAAATTTTATATTAAAAATTACTATGTATGGCAGTAGCCGTGGACCATTGCTGGAATTATAAAAATTTTTACTATGTTATTATATTAATAATTATTAAACTCTTTTGTGAAAACATAGTAAAAATTTTTATAATTCCAGCATGGTCCACGGCTACTGCCACACATAGTAATTTTTAATATAAAATTTTCTCCGTGTTGAATCACAAATTTGCGAGAACTCAAAAATGTCTATTTAGAAGTAGCTTATTTGAATCTATAATATCAATTAATGCAGAGATTCAATATCCATTAAAACAGAAATGAATAAAACTTTACAAATATAAAACAAGGGCTGTCAGAGCTTGTCATGCTGTTATCTTAAAAGATTAAGTATAGTTTCGTACTTATGGGATTCCTAAATTGTACGAAGATGCACTGACGCACACTGAAAGGTTCGATGCCGCGTGCGCAACCAGGCGCGACAGACGGCTGCTGACCTTCGTTGGAAAGAAGACGAGCGATATGGAACGAGGGAAAAAGAGAGAAGAAGAGAGGGACTGCCAGTGCCGAGTTCGAGAACCGAGTTAACGGAGCGTCATACGGAGCGTATACTGTTGTAAGCGCTCACGTGAAAATCGGAGCAAGAACTGTTGCTGCACATGCTGTCGAGCTTGTGCATTCTCGGCATTCCCGAGAATTGGAATCGTGACAGATAGCGTGTCAGGGAATTGAGAATATACGCGTTGTTTAGTTTTCACGGATTGTTAGAGATAAATTAGAGAATTCCTTATTACTAAGGAGCTTCTCTCTCAATATGCGAAAATGTGACAGAAAATCTCGAGTCTTACAGTTAGCAATCTTCTACTTTTAAAGTTACATATTTGGTTATTAAATCGCGAGTTATAAGTCTCCTTTAAAACAAAGTACATGTAAAATGAATAAAATATATCAAACATTTATTTTAAAAAATTAATACCAAGTTAATTAACAAATTGGAATTTAATGGCTGACATAATAGATACTCTCCGTATATTTAATATAAAAATGACGAGTATATTTAATATAAAAAAACTGAATAGAATTTTCCTAAATCTTTACACCTATTTTTTATGTCTGTAGAATTAGAATGTAACTAACATTATGTAATTTACCGTATAAAAACGTTTATACTCATTGTCAGATAGAGGATTTTATACCTTTACTTAATTAAAATAAAACAACAGAGTTTTTATATTTTCGACGTATTCTGGCATATTCCCCGCTCTTTCGAGCGATAAAATCGTCTTAAAAAAATCAGTCAATTATTTTTAGCGTATCAATCCATCCAGCCCCCGTATGATGCGGCAAACGCCCAATTTATGTATGTGGCGATATTGCGACGGTCTCCCTCAGAGTTGCATGCGAAGCGCGATGTAACTGCATCCGGCCGGCCGCTGGCCAACCACGAAGGGAGAAGCGAAAGGCGGGAAGGGAAAGAATACAGCATAAACGGCCGCATCGCGAACGCGTCGCGCGGACTGAGCCGCGCCGGTGCAGCTGCAACGGTCGACGCATCGTCGTTGCAGCGGAGTAGACGTCACCCATGCCGGCGCGGCGCAAACAGCCGCGCGTTACGTAAAGGTCGGTCACCCGGCGCGTACTACTCTATCGCGCCGCCGCGCCGCGCCGCGCCGTTGTTGCTGGCATCGCATCGCTGATGCTGCCTGCCGCGTGCAATTATCGTCTTCGTTTATGGGAACGGAAAGGTTGTCTCGATTTAGCGGGATATCACAAAACAACCATGGCTAATAATGAAATTTTAAGTGTCACTTGCCTCGCGGAATTATCTTTGTTTTGGAAGTGAGGGAGTTCTCCTCGATTAAGTGAGACATCATTGAATAATTATAAATTCTAATAATAAGATTTTAATCATCAGTTGCACCACGAAGATGTCATCTTTATTTATGGAAATGGAAAGATTGCACCAATCTCTACATCCTCCGTTTTATACATGCTATAAATTAGCTTTTACAATTACATTAATGAGACTTATTTGCATAAAGGAATTACTATGTTGTTGCATGGAACTGAGAGAAGATTATTTCGGTTTTTTTAGTGATATATTATAGAATAATTTTTATTACGTTATAATAATCATGTATCTCAGCATATATTTGCTTTATAAAATTATCATATTTACTTGTGAGAATTTTAATATTTACTTGAGTATAAAACAATTGCTGATGTAATGCAAAATTATAGAATATTTATAACAAGATAAAATTTTAGCCGCACATTGATTTATGATAATTAAGAATATAATAATATTATTTTAATAACTTTCAGGAAAAAAATTTTGATACATTTGTATACCAGTAAGAATAATTTAATTATTATGCCATATAAACGGAAATAAACATCTGTGTATTTAGATATAAATTAAATAGAATACGCGCATTTGGGTTATCACTATACTTATAAAATAAATTTAAAAAGGTTTCTGCTGTCAAATTAAAAAAATATTTATAAAATAATATTCAAAGAATACCTTGTATCACTCACCCAACCTTCTCGTATAAAAATGAAATGGAAAAAATCTTCATAATATATTTATTGAATAGTGAATTTGTGTGAGCTATTAAATTGACTGTAATCGTCGAAATGCTTTATTTGAGCCATTCAGTGGACACTAATAATGATCTGCCAGCCAGCGGGATGCACAATGTATCAACAGTGTGTGACATCTCGTTGGTTATCTCTGTACAGCGGGGGTCATATAGACTTATATATACCTTGTCTTTCTATTCTGGCAACGATCAATAATGCTCCACGTGTCGTACGTGGTGGAGCGAACGTACGCCGTAATTCCTTCACATGTCATCTGCCAAATTATTCGCAGGTATTTCTCTTGGATGCGTCTCTTTGCATCATTTGCGTTAATCGAGAACACTCGATCTTACCTAAATCAATGTGTAATAGTTCATATCCAACCTTTCGTGACCAAAATATAATCTTTATTGATAATTTTTTCTTCTTTTCGAGATGCGCAAAAATGCAATATTGCTAGCGAACTTACGAAGAAAACTTGTAATATATGTATATATATATCAGTGATTTCATAGAATTGATAAATTTATTAAATAAATGTATGTAAAGAGAACTAAATATATGTGTGTATAGAAAAAAATGTATAAATTGCAAGTATATATAAATTATAAGTAATTAAAAATAACAAACTATTTAAAATATAATAAAGAAGAACGGGATAAATATAATTTAATTGCAATAAAATTGAAATAATATCAATATAATCGATGTGTTTGCTAATTGTACAGCTTTATAATTATTATATTTTAATTAATATATAATATAAATTTAAACAATTTAACATATTATGTCAATACTGTAATATTGTAATACATAATGCAAATCCTGGTATTCCAGAAATCGTAATATCGTCCTGCTTAAATAATAATAATTTTCTTAATTTTCTATTACATTTTATAAAACAAATTTATTATTTAATTTTCTAACTAATTTTTAACTCTATACCCGACTAATTATTTTACTCGATTCACAGAAATGTCATTACTACCATAAAATTCTTTCTATTAAATTACTTCTATCTCACTACTTCTATTCTTTAAATAAAAATAAGAGAGATTTCTTATAAACAATTTTATCTGCACGATTTATGATATTTATGAGAATTCATGGAATTTAATTTTGTTAATTTTGAAGATATTGAATGTTGTAATGTTATTGAAGTGTACAATAATGATTTTATTAATTTAATAAGCCACTCCGTGTTTTGCACATTCAAGATATCACAATATAAAAGTATATCAAGAGAAATGACAATTTTAAACAATTTTACGGAAATTTAGTTGCCCAAAATAACTCGAACATTCGATCCAGTGAGCAGTTCCAGTTGAGTTACGTAAGAACAAAATGATTCCTGGTGGTATCACGGCGGGTTGTTTGCTAAACTACAATTTAATATATAGGGTGTTCGATAAAACTTTGTCAGAATTTTGGAAATCAATCAAATCAATCAAATGACAATGAGTAAGATAGTTTTCAAGTAACATAATTTTTTGCATAGTTACCAAGTCATAACTGGACATTTAAAATTGTTGTACGTACCATAGATTTTACAACGTTACATTATTCTAGCTGTCATACAAAGGTTTCGTTTGTTAATTATCTTCTTTGGACTTGTTAATTATCTTATTAAAAAATTATTTAAAAGTTATCAATTGTTTTTCTTAATCGAAAACCAAATTTAGTTTGCAAATATAATAGAACTCAATAAATAATATGCTAATGGCTTTGTTTAGTAATCTTGTTTATTGCATCTTTATCTTTTCTTCTCAAAAGCTCGATCAACTGAATTTTTTTTCTTATATATATATATAAGAATTATTATATATATATATATATATATATATATATAAGAAAAAAAAAAATATATATATATAGTAGAGCAAATAATTAGCAATTAAATAGCAGTACAAAAATGCATATTGGTTTTTTTAATTTCCTGCTTTTTTTCTTTATGGCTATGCTAACTTTAATCTTAAGCTAGCACAGCCATTGTTTTT
>NJRQ01000299.1:95363-131928 GCA_003063805.1 Aphaenogaster ashmeadi
AATTCTTATATAAGTCGCATTCGATTGTGCTGAAGTGGCTGTGGCAGCTTAATAGACGTAAAGAAAGGAGAAACAGAGTTCACAATATACATAGTAGCGACTAAATGAATCCAAGTGGAAAATAGATAACCAAGCGAAATACGTGTAGGAAATTACGATCACTATGACCGCGCAATTCCTCGAATGAGAGCACGGAAATCATTGTTTATCGCCGACTGACACGTTTTGCTGGCGTGCCGTGCTCATTGTAAACGGTAATATTATGTAACGGCGGTTACATATATCTATAGTAGACGTCGACGACGTATATAATGGACGATACCTAAAGACGTAGACTCGTCCTCGTCGGACGCCTACTGTTTCCTCGATAAATTCGATATCCGCTCTCGTTGCGAGCGATGATTGAAATATGTTGCTATTGAGCAGCTATATTAAACTGAATAGAAGTATAATATTGAAATATATACAACAAAATATACGATATTTTAACATTTATATTAGTATGATACAATTTCCGAAGATGCCATATGATTCTAGAAAAAAGTAATAAAATTATACTCTGACAAGTAATAAATATATATTCAGGATTAATTTTGTAACAATGTGTATTTTATAACTAATACACGTTATTTACATTATGTAATACACTTCGTATTAGAGTTACAAATTTATTTTAATTTTTCTACAAATTTCAATTTTTTCATTTATTTAACTACCATTGTTGTCAATTATGATACGTAATACTTAATAGCTTAATAATAACTTCGTTAATTAATATCTAGAATTCTCTATATATTCTTAAAATATTCATTTCATTTACATAGCTATCATTTATCTATATATATAATAGATTTTGCATATTACTTATAATAGTAACTCTCTTTACATTTATTTTTTATAATGTATTTCTATAAAGAGAATATATTTCCTTTTTATTTAACTAGACTTTATTTATTTGACAACTATTTTTAAAAAATCCATTATCTTTTAAATTTTTATTTTATTTAATTACAATGTAATAAAAGCATTTTACTGAATGTGATTTTTTACATTATTTTTCTAGTCGTACATATATTAATTTTTTTATATGTATTTTGCAATTTTTTGTGAAATTTATCAATATCGTAGTGCCTCACTTTTGCATCACGCGAGAGTTACTGTTCCACTTTTGCTAGGTGCAATTACTATCGGAAATTATCTCTGGAAAGTGTCTCGACTTTCTCTCAGCTACAAAAAGCGCCTCTCGTTCTTCGACATGCGATAGTAATGGTAACCTTCATCCGTGGTTTCGCGCATAGCCAAGGTGCCTTTTCATGGTCAAGTACCACAGCCGGTGATACTTCCGCTCGATCGAGTTTCCCGACTGTCTTCGACCTACTCTCTCTTAGAGACTTTCTTGATATACTCTTACAATTTCTTGTGTATCTTTGTTTTAAGGATTTTGTAATAAGAAATAGATATGACTCAATGCAAAAACTCATTTAAAAAGATTATTCAGTTATTAAACAATGCTTGGCTAAAAGTATGACATTAGAAGGTGATCTGATGTTTGCATCTACATCTTTTTGACAATTTTAAAATCTTGAAAATTTGAAATCTAATAAATGTAAATATAAAAAATACAATAACGCATTGTATGTGTATAGATAAAATTCCGATATAGTCAACGCCGGAGATTAGAAAATGCTCATTATTATTTGATAAATGTGATATGCAAGAAGCTCTTGGAGTTTCCAAGTGTTATCGATAACGTTTCGGGGAAATGCAATACAGCAATGCAGATGAGTATATCGATGTATTATTAAACTGATAAAATCAAAGCATGTGCGGGGATATGTTCGATATGCAACATAAAATAATGTCTATTACATAATTGAAATTCAAGGCAAATTTATTTAGCGATACTGGAGACTCATAGAATTTATCAAATAAAGTTCTAAATAGTGCTGATAAAATTTCAATGGCTCTTTTATCGCGCTCAGATTACGTAAAACCATAAAATTATTTTACTCTATTGCGTCATTTGAGAGAAATACGTATTTGCAAACTTATTTTAAGATTTTATTTAATTTATCTTTAAAAACTTTTTTATAGAAAGAGAGGGAAAATGGGTGCGTGTGCGTATATGTGCGCGCGCACTGTAAATAATTATTATTTCATGTATAATTATTTCATGATTTCTAAATAGTATTCTGAAGATATGATCAATTCTTAAAGAATAATACTAGCGATCTATATCATTCTTACTCATGCTGTCAATCACCTAATAAATCGTTATACTTGAGTAACATATAATTAAAAAAATTGCTTCTAAATCATTTAATCTTTTTTTCTTTATAATTATAAGATCTCATGTAATTTCACGACAGCTAAAGCCACTTCATTGTGAACTCGATATTAGCTTTATACCTAATTACCGGTTCCCAAGAAATCTCGATTAATCGTTTTTAATTATCGGCGCGTATCCAAAAAGTCATTATACCTGCGTAGCTGGCAGTATTAACAGCTTGATACCCAGGATCCACCGATCAATTTCGTTGGGATGGGCAGAAGCCGGGAGCGCTGCCTACGATTATGCGTAGCGCTAGTCCTTACATAACGCTTTTTATTATATAATTGACAGAAACGCCGACCCTGCGCGCACGCACGCGCACGCCGGCGAAAGTCCCGTATCGAGAAAAGCCTCCGAAATGATTGAAATTTCGGTGGATTCGAGTGGACGCTTGTGTGTGCGACATGGAAGTTAATTGAATAGCTTCTTGATTTAAAAAACCAATGATTAATTTTAACTGTTTATGACCTAAAGACATTTTGTGAAACTTCAATCACTAGAAACATTTGTATGAAAAGAGTTATTCAGTTTTCAAAAGAAACTACTGGCTCACTCATCTCCATTTTCTTTTATACGTAGATAGAATTATACTATATGCTTATAGATTCTAATATTCTTTACCTATTAATGATTAAATTTTATAATGCCCAAATTACGTGCAGATTAAAATGATGAAAAAGATCTAGTCTTCTTATCGCAAATTTATAATATAAATATAGTGCAGATCAATGCTTTTCTGTGACGCAAATAATTAGCATTTGCCTGACGCAATACTTCACATTTTTCAACTTAGTGATATAATACTTGTATACATTATATAATTACATTACGTATTATGTAAGCTACTCACAAAAGTTCATAATTAGACTTCTATTTTCTGCTATTTATATAGATTGGGTAACATTAAAAATCTTATACGAACTAATATTATCGCTGATCGTTATTGAGATAAAACCATAAATTTATTTTTGTTGAAAATTCTATAAAATTTCTGGTTTAACTGAGTCTTTAGAATTACGAGGGTAAAACATAATAGATATAATATTGGTACACATTACATCATATATGTTATATAATACAGTATCAAATTGACACATTGACAGGATTAGTTTTATTCCATCAAACTGTTTCTTTTTTCGAGTATTTCCCGAAGCTCGCTTCAAGAACTCAAAGAGAGCAAACCTCGTATCGTACGTATCTACCTACGCGATGTCCTCCTCGTTAGATAATGTAACGATGGCCTAGGCAGCTACGGTCGGGGCTCCGCGCGCGCGGTGTCAACGTAACCATTTATATAAATCTATCGTTACGCAATCGGTCGGCCGATCTCCACCGTTACGACGCGCGTCCCGATCGCGGTACGGATACTAATGATTTTGTCATAGTATTGGAATATCGTGTAAGCTATCTAAACAATCGATATTTCGCCTTCGATATTTGTGTTTGATACCTCGATACTTTAAATGACAGTGATGTTTTGTTTCACCCCCCTTCCTCTCCCATCATTTCTCACCAATATAATTGTATCGTATTACATATATCGTAATTCTCTATAGCAATAGCATTTTGCATTACTTTTGTTAGACAAAATATGATTGTCAGAAATTAATTTTTATCTTAATGCAGCAATTACTTTAAGTGTCTATCTTAAAATTATGGAATTTTTTTAGATATTAATTTTGAAATTAATATCGGATATTTTAAATAAATAAAAAAAATGAAAAAAAATATTAGGAAGTAAAATATTAATATTTAGTTTGTGCAATACCAAGTATAGCATTATATATAGTTTAGAGTTTATCTCTCGTCATTGGCATAAAGTTTTGATTTCATTTCAGTGTAGCAATTCCCCCCCCCCCTCCAGTTATTTTTTACAAATGCGTGAATATTTATGCACGTTCTAATTCAGATCATGGAGAACGAGACAGTTTAAGAACGCGTGGGCGGCGGCATATTATGTTCATATCGGTACTATGTAGTTACATACATATATATGTGTTATAGCAGATTGGCTTTATCATACGTGTGGGTTCGCCGCCTTTTCGCGATACGCCGTTCTCGCTATACGGTGTGCTTTGTTCGTATTAGTGAATACTTTATCGGAGGTATGAGAGATACTTTAAAAGTTTTCGATATATATATATATATATATATATATATTGTATATATTTATATGCATATAATATATAAATTATATACAGATATAAAATTATAGTACAATGCTTCAGAACTATTCTTGGTTTATTTCATGATATTAGCCAATTTGGAATTGAACAGAATCAACAGAATCAACAGAAATGACCAAATATTGATAGCTTTTGAGCTAAAAGCAATTAAGATAAACAAGAAATGAACGGCGGCATTCGTTCACACTCATTAAAACAGGTTGTTCATTCATATTTGTTCGTGCTCGTTTGCTTGATTTGCATCCAACTTTCAATACAATTCTATTTGAATATATTACTAATTGTAAAAAATTCTTTTGCATTTAAAAATCAGATATTTTATCTGCATTGAAAATTACGATTGCGATATTTAATATCTTCTTAAAACAAGTGCTTTTTTCTTATTTATATTTTATTAAAATTTACATTAAATACACATAAGCAATTAATGATCTTGCTTTTATTTCTAACATAGTATTTAAATGATTTTATCTACTTTAATGAATTTATTACTGATCTAGAAAAGACATGTTAAAAGTACTAGGCTTCAAAGTTGCTTGATTTTCATTTTTTCCTCAAATATTTGCATCACTTTCGCGTTAGATTATTACTCGTTTAAATATTAACATAAATAAATAAATTAATTTTATAATTTAATTTATATAAAAACCTCAATGTAATTACAATATGTGAGGGCCAAATAGTATATGTCTTAATTACATAATTATAATATGCGTAAATGATTTCATTGTCATATACATATATGTACGAATTAAACAATCTTGTATTTAGTTTTAACGCGCGTAAAGCCGCAATCAGACTAGCGATTGCCGATTGGCGATTACTTTTCAACCAATCAGAGCAAAGCAGGTACTGATTGCTTTACTCTGATTGGTTGAAAAATAATCGGCAATCGCCAATCGCCAATCGGCAATCGCTAGTCTGATTACGGCTTAAGGGCGGTTACATTTGATCTGCTCTATTCGGAATACACTGCAAAATCGTAAACGGTGGATGACGAGAAAACGTCCGCAAGTCGAACTGCAAGACACTATTTCCCTTTTTCGAATGCAATGGAAAGGAGGAAACGACGGTGTATCCATCGCGGCACTTCGGAGTATGTTCCACCGAAAATAAATCGGAATCTCCGATGGCGCGGAACCGACCCCGACGTGCTGCGTCGCGACGCGACGCGACGTCGGCTCATGGCGGATCGCCAGAAGAGCGCAAAGTTTACATAACAGAGGAGTTTGACAGTACGCCGGGCACGTGACCGCGGCCTCTATCTTATCTCAGCAAATATGCCTGCCCGACCGGCCGGCATGCCGCGGCGTGTGCACATCGCTCTTATTATTCCCTTTTACGTAACTGACGGTCGCGCGTATCGACCGGCCATCCTAGGCTCTGGGCGTTTCCCGCCAACTTGGTCCGCGGTTTCCGTCGCCGATATCCTCGAGCTTCCGGCATTCTGCGGTGGACAAGATAAAATAATCAACCCTGCCAGAGATCAACCTTTGGAATACGTTTTCTTTTTCCTCCTTATCTTTTAAGAGTGTCTGACTTGTATAAACACATGTGGCACATGTAAGTGCATCTCTTGTACTCTCAGAGAAATGCATCTGGTAGCCTGTGGATCGACGAGACTATCAAACATATGTATAAAAGTTTTTCTAGCTGTTAGCTTCCTAATCTATCAAGATCTTAATTTATTTAAGTCTGAATGCAAAGCGAATACTATCTCATAAATATATCTTGTTGATAATTTTATATTTTATATTTTACATATGATACTACGTTTTATAAATACATTTTATTAGAAATAAAATTTATTTATTTAATTATAGAAATGATTTGTTTAATAACATTAAATTTATAATAAATAAAGTATTAGATCTTTTATTGTAATTTATAAACAGGATCGGGCTACGTATCATATTTCAAGAATATATTTGATAATTCGTTTCTCGCCTTACACACAGGAAGTGTAAATTTTAGGGAATCAGCGATATTCTCGGCAAGAGAAAAGGGATGAGGAAGGTGTTATGTAAGCGTAATTTTGATAAGAGTTACGGTTGTATATGTGGAACAGAGCTGTTATGTGTAACATGCAGTTTTTCTTAGCGTATAAGTTATACAACGAGAAATCACATGGAGAAATCACGTGTATGGGAGCAAATGTCGTTCATGAGGTACATGCTGCATACGATAAGTAGATCTTATCATCGCGGTTGTCAGTTCGCGATATGACTTGCGCTGGAGTGCTTGCTGTCGATTACTATTTGAACTTGCGCAATTCGGAATTTCTTGATGAGTACAAGCAAGCTTCTTGAAAAACCTCTCATGATATGATTACATTTTAAGTTTAATAAGTATTATCTGTTAAATGTGTCTTGTTAAATGTGCAGGGAGTATGCAGTATGCACTCACAAGGGACGTTTTCAACTGTCTATTGATTTTTGCGAGTTTACATTAAACATTATGTTATGGAATTACGTTTGAAATATAAGACATATATTCTTTATATAAACTTCATTATATATTTCTTATCGCTATTAATATATTTTTGATCGCATGTATTTATCCTCACTTTTGTTTTTAATTGCTTAAGTTGGATAATTATTATTTAACCATCTCGCCATAACATTCTCCATTGTTATGTAATGTCAGAAGTGTAAAAAATAGGTCGATCTGTATGAAGGTAGGAAGGTGTTGTAATTTGTTGTTTGCAAGGCGAAAAAAGGTTTGGAATAGCGGATTCCAGTTCTCTCTGCGGCAATCTATTACAACATACCAAATACAGGAGAAGGGTAAATGCGTGTACAGAAAAAAATACGAGTCGATGGAAAAAAAAGGAGTTGCGTGTCGCTGTGACCCAGTTTCCATTTGCGTTTTCTGAATACTCCTTATCGTTGAATATCGGAAAACGCCGAGAGCATGCTTGACCTTTTCTTTACGATATTATGTTCGACACATTTGATAAAACGGGGGAAACGACTACGAGCATTCCACATTTCAAAAATTTACTTAATTTATATCGACATAAAAATATTTTTAAAGTGTTATTATAATTAAATCGTAAGCAAATAATGTAAAATAAAAGAATATAATTGTTTCTAAATATCTATTTGGAATATGGTATCTCGTCACTATACACCTACTTTATTATTCTCATTGTTGTAAGAACTACTTTGCAAGAATACGTAACATAATTATGTTACAATTGTTTTTTAAATTGGAAATAATTAATTTTCTAGTTTTATTAACCCACTGTTAAAATATAATATATAGATAATTTATTCATTCATATAGATAATTGATTCATCTAATAATTATATAATGACGTTATTATTCTTTTTTAATTATTAACAATCATGGATTACAAAATTGATATTACATACGAAAATTTAAAGTCTAATAGCTAGTAAAGTGCATAGCAAATGATAACATCTACAAGGTAATTAAATTATAATGATCATTATATTGTGAATAAGCACTAACGTAAGTCAAATTATAAAATCATATAATAGCCTATAATTATTACAATGTTATTACACTTAAAAGAATAAGTAATTCCTATAAGTAAGTTAATTTTTATGATATATATATTTTTTACTGTAATAACTGTTACATTTTTTATACATAGCTGTATTATGCAATTTTTACTTTATTTTCTTCTTTATAACTCTATTTTTTTCGTATTGTTTTAGTACATATATATTTTTAATATAATTTAAATTAAATTATATTACAATTATCTTTTTTAACTATAAATAAGTGTACTTGATCTTTAGGATCTTAAGGATGTTCTACTCTTGGTGTTTTCGTCTTATCGAATTAATCTAATTATTAATGCAAGTTAATACAATTTACTCGGAAAAAAGATAACGATACTCTTTAATGCGTATATTACTCTCTCGATTAGGGAAAGCTTTTGACGGATTAAATGATGAATCACGAATTAATGTGTGCGCACATTTGCAACCCGATGAGTAAGAGCAAATCTCGCGATTGTCTTACGTAATTCGCCCCGGTCATCGTAACTCGGAGTGTGGGTGCAACACGCGCTGTGGAACCCAACTTTAGATCCGGATCGATTCGCGACTATTTGTTCATTCGCTACGTGGGTTTCCTATTTAACGTCGTATCGGCCAAATTTCCGTTGTCGTGCCAGGCGTCATTCGACTAACTGGTCGGATTGCCCCGCGGTGACTCAGTCAAGCCGACAGCAAATCCCCCTATTGCGCGCGCGAAAGTCAGATTTAGTCGTCGGGATCGTTTGCACTCTATTTTGTATTGTTCTTGAATCGCGTCGTAACCATGATTATGCGCTTGTATTTTTGGTCGGCTTACTTTCAAGCATCTGATAATAATGATGTAATTTGTTAAGCAATCACCTTACTTATTATTTTTGAATAATTAAAAAGATTGTTCTCAAGATGGGAAATCACACATACACAACTATTGATAAGAAATAAAACATGATACAGTTTTGAATACAAATATATATATATATATATATATATATATTTATATATATTTATATATACTTAATATATATTAAAAATTTAGCAATTCTATTTAACAATATTATATACGTATAATTTGTTTGCAATCATTAGTTATAATTATGTCTTAATTATTCAATAATTACATTTTAATTATTCAATAAAATATATTTGTTAGATACTTTATAAAGTTTATGCTAAAATGGATTTCTAGGGGGTAAATCTTTAATTTCATAAAATTCTATAATCTTTAATAGACTATAAATATAAGGGAGAGTTGCCAAAATTGAACTACTTAAGGTATTTTATATTATATTTCTTTTATTTGGTATTAGTTTGCACGCCAGTTAATATTGGAAATTATAGCTTGATGTTCAAGACATATACTATTATATGTTTAATCTTTCAACAAGTCTAAATTAATTTGTTATAAACCTTTTTATAACGTGGTGTAAAAAGTACGATTTAAGCAACCGGTCTTCTAAATCGTACCTATCAGTTTCCAAAAACATAGTAACGTTTGCTATTTGTTCAAAATTGTAAATTTGCAAATGAAAACAACAATATGTTTGAAGCATTATATATATGTATTAATATAATAAATAAAAAATATTAAATATATAATGAGATAATACGATTAATAATTTAAAAATGCTTAATACGTGTGCATTTAGCTTATCACATAGGTTCGGTATATTTGATTTATAACTACATAATTGTTTATGTAGTCATAGTCACATTATCTGTTAAAATGATAAATAAATAAATACGAGTTGTGTCAAATCATACCAGTACGATTTAAGAAACCCTGGCTACGATTTAGAAAACGATAAATTTTATAAAGATATTGATTTAATATGTATATTTATAATATAATATTTTTATAATATAGGCGACAACACGAGAAAAATATTAGGGCGCTCCTAAGACTCGAACCTAGGCTCTCCTCCTTATTAGACAGTCACTCTGCCTAATGAGTCACAACTGCCCCTTCTGATACTTCTTTGCTTCGCCTATAATATCCTCAGTCTGACAATACATTCGTCCTCGAATGTCACTGATGGTCTCTCTCCTGCTGTCCATCCGAAAACCTTCTGGCTTCTCTGGCCAAAGACATTCCCCTCTAAATGTCGTCAGAATGCACACCACCTTGTGCATTCCTTCGGAATCTTAACCCTTCTTCTGGGCCTCCTATCACCTAAGAGTAAGCAAATCCAATCCTATTTCTGAAAGTTGTAGGCGACAACACGAGAAAAGTATTAGGGCGCTTCTAGGACTCGAACCTAGGCTCTCCTCCTTATTAAACAGTCACTCTGCCTAATGAGCCACCTTCTGATATTTTTTTGCTTCGCCTATAATATACAATATTCTATAATAATAATTGTAATATGTACATAAAATAGATGTAAAATGTTCTACATATAAATGAAGAATAAAGCTACGTTGTTAGATTATTATGAGCTATATAAATTGATCCAAAATTATATCAATCGTACCTGATTTTTTAAAATGTTTGTAATACGCACAAAGTAAGATGTAATCTAGTAATTTTTCGTTTATATTTCTTATTGTTCATTTATTTTATATTTTTATCGTTACTAAACAATATATATTATATATAATCGATCGATGAGACTGCATCTCGAAATTGTTTGTATGTGTAGCATGCAATTGTGGATTGCACATAATTTCATCATGCAAAACAATGAATCTCTAAAGTAACCTTATTACGAGGCTAAGACAGCATTATCGATTAGAGATGTCTGTTAACGCAACTGAAAACATTAAAGCGTAGATCTTTTGTATGCGGCAAAATACTTACAAACGAAAAAACTACAAAAATTATAATAACAGCATTCATGTAGTTATTATAATTTTTCTAATTGCTATTCATGTTTTCTATCGATTTTACATAATTTTACATAACTTGTATAAGACTTGTAATATATTTTCGTATATACTTAACTCCAATATATTATCTTTAGGACAAATTATTTAAGATGTTATTATCTTTATAGATGCTTTTCAAAAATTATTTACAAAATTTTTAAGTTAAAAATATATTTATTCTTTCAGAAATTGTGTTATTCATTATTAGATCTTATATACACATTTTTTAAATTTATATTGATATATACAAGTTGCAATCGCGAAACAATAACGACAATCACGAGCACAATTTAACTGTAACTCGTGCATAACAACATAGCGCAAAGATGCTTTCAGCCAATATATTGTGCAATCCAGTACTGCGCCTCTTGCGAAGCGAGTCGTAATCGGACTCAATTAGAAAATACGTAAGAGTTCAAGCAGCTAAATCAATTTAAGCACCCTGCATTGATAGAAGCAACCTCGTGAGACCCTCTGTGTTGCCGTCGATTATCGCTTCGTCCACGAGGACCGGAACTATGATATCTATTTACATATGTTCGAGATGGATTCATTCTATGACACTTGTGTTTATTCAGTATGGGAGAGACAAGATTCTTCGGTAATATATATGTATATGTATGGTTTACTGCTATTCTAGAAATAGCAAGATTCTTATTCTCATTCTTGCTAAAATTGTAAATTAACATTATTTATTGGTAAATTTAAATAAATTCTGTTGTTACTAAAGTTCATGAATTTAAAGTTATCCTAAAATAATTCCGGGTAAAGACGGATTTTTAAATTGCAAAAAACAAGACGGTAATATATTCTAAGCCCTCATGGTCTACATTTTAAATGTTCCCACTTCAAAATAATTATAACAATATAATTACAACAAAATAATTATAACAGTAGATGTTTAAATGAAGGACTATTTTGACAAATACAATTATGAATTTATTATTTAAAATTTTATTAAAAGAATTAATTTTTTAAATATATTCATGAAAGTACAAAAAACGAAATTTAAAGCCGTGTTACATTAAAATAATAATATACACAAAAATTGGTATATTTTTTAAATGCAAGAATATTGTTGTCCTTTAGAACTCTAATATGTTTTAGGATTAGCATTACAAGATAAAAATCTGAAAATAGCATCTTGCATGCACTGTTTCTGGCGCTTTCGTGTCGTCTGTGCCACCCTCGAATGCGAGAAAACCGGCGTGTGGATTGCTGTTTTGTTGTCGCCTTGACACAAATCGACTGCGCCTGCGACGGATTAATTTCGCTTCGCGGTAATTGCACAACCGAAACGCACTCGCGGATTTGCAAGTGCCGCGGACTCGCTCGGGCATGACGTTGTTATTATGTATATATATCGATCGCGTAACTCGCGAGTCGCGGGCAAAAGTCGTGGGAGAATGCGCGATTCTGCCATGTGAATTCTCGAAAAAAGATCAATAATTGCATGTAAAAATGTCTCACTAGATATCTAGAGGCCAAATGTCGTGAGACAGATCGCGTCGGGAGGTTGAAAAACGATAGAAAAAAACGTAAAAAATTAATAACATTGCGCTTACTATATGTATAATGAGACCGTCGCGACGCGTCGTAACGAATGATATTTCAGGGTTTCGGCGATAAAAAGTTGACGAATTATGTAGTCATTTCAAGATACAGCTAAATGGAGGTTACGGATAAATATGATTTTTAGATTTAATCGTTTTTTAATATCACAAAGAAATCACGCTATTAAAATAAAAGAAATAGTATATCCGATTGTCCTACATGTTTATTTAACACAATATACATAAAAAATACTTTAGTAATGCTTTTTGTATCAATTAATAAATCGCATCTAGGAGATGTAAGTAAATTGGAATAGCGGATATACTGGCTTTTGACACAAGATTATGAATATAGCAATTGCTACTGAAGCAATAATTTTTACGTTACAAAGTTCAATTTATTTTACAAAGTTCATTTGATTTTCATAAATAATAAATATTATTGGCAATACCAAAAATTACTTAACAGGATATTACTATGAGATTTTACAAATATCTTATAATTTCCAATAGAAAAATAGTAATTTTTCTAATAAGATTATATGTAAATAAGACAATCAAATTCGAAAAAAAAAATTAAAAATGAAGGAGTAATTAAATGATCTAAATAACAAGTACAAAATATGTGCATTGTTTTTGTAACGTAACGATGTTGTTTCGGAATTCACAAGGAGAGCTTATTACCTACACTTAGTCATTCCATTGTACAGAGAAATCTGAAGAAAACATTATTGATAAGATCCTATTATCGCACTTTCCTCAACAATACTTCATTAAAGTTTTATGTCAGAAATTTCCTTTCCTATGTGTATTCTTTATTTTTCAACGATTATGCTAATTCATAACGTTTAAAATCTTTTACACAAGATATATAATTGCTGATTTTATTCGAATATAAGTTGAAGTATAGTAATGTTCCCAACACGGGTGAAACGAATCGAGTTTCGATTGATGGATGGGCGCGATCGGAGAGGGATCGAGGACACGACCCACTTTTGTCGATGGAATCTTCATGGACATTGTAAACCACCCGTTTCTTTTTCTTAATTACCCATTCCGTAATAATACTGCTCAAATTTACAAATAATTTCACATCTTCTCATCACGATTGGCGTTTCAAATCTCAATGTCTCTGTTTACATCTGCAAAGACGCGAAGTTCTCATCGCATAACGAAATCATTTTTTATATAATGTGACATACATGGCGCATTTGGCCTTAATTTCTTTTGTTAGCATTTCATATAGAACTATAGAGTATCTGTCCACATACAAGACATTATTTTACACAAGAATGTTAACGTGTTTAAACATAACGCACATGTTCTTAGGAAAGAAATTATAGATAATAAGTAACTTGTAGAACACATATATGTAGAATCTAAATAAAATTAGTTCATTTCTAAATAAATACTTCGTATCAATTTCAAATACTATTTGATATCTCGCGGAATGTTGTTCGATTGTGCATTTAAAGAGCTGATTTTATCTTGATTTCTGTAATATGTAAAATTTAATTCTCAACTCCCAGAGAACAACCATATGACTACGTAAAAAGATATTCAAGTTGAAACATTGTGCAAATTTTCATGGTATTATTCTTTGATAAGATTAGCTTTTCTGAACACATCGACGATAGGCCGGCCTTAAAGCTTTATATAATCACGTAGCTACAAAACAAGAATTATTATAAGACCGAGAAATAGAACTCGCATTACTGTACATAGATATTATCGTCTGCTAAATATAATTAAAAATAGAATTAAATATAAATATAATGTTGTTTCATACAAAAATCAGATTAAATATAAATAGAATATAAAAAATTGCAAGGATTTTTCTTAATATTTAAAAAAAATTTAGAAATGATTAAATTTTATATGACAGTTGGATTACAAGAATTTAATTAAATAATTAATAAACTATCGCGTGGTTTATGTAACAAGATAGCATGCGTTCTCCGTCATGACTCGTCTTATTTGCTGTCCCACTGTACGCACATTGT
Source organism: Aphaenogaster ashmeadi (assembly GCA_003063805.1). Classification (NCBI taxonomy): domain Eukaryota; kingdom Metazoa; phylum Arthropoda; class Insecta; order Hymenoptera; family Formicidae; genus Aphaenogaster; species Aphaenogaster ashmeadi. The sequence goes on from NJRQ01000299.1 coordinate 109,812, forward strand.
CAACTTTAATGTTACGAGCGCTGGCAGTAGTCGCAATTTATTAAGTCTTAGACTAACGAAAGAGCAACGTTAGTATGTTAAATTAAGCTGGTAATCTATTTACGAAACTGAGAATGGAAAAACAAAACACACATGCGCGACATTACATTATTTCAGCTTGAAAATAAATTATCGTCAAGGAGTACAATTACAAATAACTTAGTATATCGTAAAGATATCTCCTACGTGAATTATCGCTGAAACTCATTACTCGATAAATCTGTCCAAACGTAACAATGTCTGCTCATCGGTTCGTATTTTACTTTTATCCCAAGGCACAGGAGACGTGTCTTAATTCTAAATATTATTCTCCAAAAGATAAGAAAATCTTGTTCTAGATTAAAAAAAGATCATGACACAAGAACGAATGAAAGAATATTTATATCGCGCTGCTATAATTTGCCGTGAAGAATTGCAAAATAAACCAAATAAAGAAATTAGAGAGCACGGACTCATTCGAAAATAAGTTTCCCCTCGAGGTCTCTCCTCACGAGACCAGAGATCGACGCGGCCCTGACCCGAAAATCGCTCCCGTTGCTCTTTTTGCAAATTGTTGGAGCACTACGAGTGTGCGTCCTTGATACGATAGGACCCGCTGGAGTCGCGTCCTCGCGCGTGACAGCTTCTCCTGCGGGACCGAGTATGGCTCGAATAGACGATGACATCTCGGATTTGGCAGAGAGCCATGCACGTGCCGGGGTCGAGTAGGGATTCGCGAGGTTTCTCGAGATGCATGCCCGCAGCCTATCGTGTTTTCCGAGGTACGTGTCGCTTTTCTAATTTTCCTTGAAGGAAACACATCATTCTAACCGAGGTGAGATTCCTGGATGAGTCTTATTTAATTCGTACCTCTGTATCTTCTTCCGAGATCTTTTCTCAGATCTTCCATAAAAAACGGAAGATCTGAGAAAAGAATAAATTCTTTGATACACTTGCAGCTAATTTTCCATTGTAAAAATTTTCAGATAGACGTTTAATTGCGGATATATTTTATTAATGTAGGATATATTTTATGCTGATTAAACGAAATTTTGTAAATTGAACCTCAAGAATGTATATAAATTATTTTCTTTAAGAGTAAAGATATTTCTTTACAATTAAAGTTTGTAGAACTAAACGTTTGCGTATCTATTTCTTTTATTTTAATTTGGTCTATGCACTAAAGCTAAATTTGCTTTAATGCGTCGGAAAGCTTTTAACGCATTTTGTAACATTGCTCTATTGTTCACGTTATTTATAGCGTAAAGTTCAACAGTGCTCGACAGGGCTCTGTCAGGCAATGCTTTACTCGACTATTGCAGCATTGATCGAAGTAGAAAATGATACATGAAGAGCTATTTGTGATCTACTAGTAGAAATTAAATTGTGACGAATTGGGTCATTACATCGGTAGATTACTATGGCCCCGATTTCTACAGATTTGAAACAGCTTTTAACAAATATAAATTGCCTTAAACAAATAAACTGTCTGTCAGTAATAACAATTTAATTTAAAAAATTAACAGAACAATTTTTTGTTAAAATTAAATAGGACATACCATATTTCTTTGTTGACTATATGCAATCACTACTTTAGAAAGAGTTTGGAACATTCTCTTTATTTTATAAAAATTGGAGAATTCATTCTCTCAACAATTAGATACTTTTATTACGATGTCTGTAATGTGAAATGTGATATATAATAAACTTTTTCACTCACTTAAAGAGCAATATACACAAAATATTAAAGAGAATTTGCGTACAAAGGAATAAGAATTTTGAAATTATTAAATATTTATTATATTAATACATTACATATATATAAATAATCATATATTAATGCATTTAATACCAGTTTATTTTGACAGATATTTTCAATTTCAATGTATATCTATTATAAGAATGGGAAAACAAAAAATGCAAGTATGACAGAAAGTGCATTTAATCTAAAACAGTGTCTCGCGCATTTTGTCTTATCTCCTATCACCACGCGCAGCTTAATATCACATTTCATCTTGCATAAGCATTTCGCATTGTGAGACTTTTGATATCGTATCGTATTGACAAACGTGCTAGCAATACATAGTTTGAACAATGAATATACTACGTCGATAACGCGAGATCATTTTTAACATTCTATATCGTTTTACATATTACATAAAATTTCATCTTTGTTTTTAAATAGCTTTCTATAATAATTTTCTAGTTTTCTACATAGTTAACTTTGTTAATTTTATCCATTCAATTTTTTTAAAGTAAGTGGTAACTAAAATATATATGTGGTAACTAAAATATATATGTGAAAATATTTTTTATATGTCTAATAGTATATTTCTTTAGATCGATATATCTGCATATGCTAATATATTTGTTATTAATATTATATTTAATTCAAAAATTTTAGAAGTGGGTTGTAGAAATTGAAAGAGAAACTGATTCGAATTAATATAATAATTTAAAGTTTATTATATATTCCTAGTTACAATTAAGTTTTATAAAAATTATGTAAATATAAATTTAAATTAAAATCAATTATAATATTAATTGTAAGGTTTTGAGGAAAATATTACAAAATAATATTACAAAATAGAAAATCAAAAGTAAACGAATTTAATAATTAAATGATTTAATTTGTCTGGGAACAATGACATCGGATGTGAATCGTTCAGCTGTGCCCATTGAATCCACCGGCGTAATTTTGCGACGCTTATCGGCGTCGAGAAAAGCAACGTCGGCGATCATTATATAAGCGAGTCCGATATATGGAGCTCGCGTGCATAGTTAAGGAGCGTAAAAGCGCGCTCCTTCTCGTAGCCTGTCATCGCTTTTATTTCGTCGAGCACGTTGCACCGGCGCGACGCGACGCGACGCGACACACGCTAAATTTGTACTATATAAGCGCAGCGGCGCGTCGAATTTAATTATAGCTGCCTTTAGAGAAACGAAACTCCGAGATTCGCGAATATGCGGAGAGGCGAGTATCGGTCTCGGCGAAATGCGCTTGTGGGTGGCATTCTTCAAACAGCGATTCCCAACCGATGGCAATCGCGCATTCCAAAGAAAGAAAGACGTAAGATAATTACAAGATAATTGTGAAAACGGCTGATTAATAGAACGGCTTTATAATAGAATAGAAGAAAGAAATTTTATTAATGAAGTTAATTTTTATATTGCGTAATAACAGATTCGAATACCAGTTTTAGATTTAATCATTTTGTTAGAAAGAAGAGAATATAAAAATAAAAAATATATATATGTGTGTTTTAAATATTATAGATATGTTTAAATATAATTGGTATCTGATTAATACAACATGTAAGCTGCGATCTAACCTCTTATATTTCATAAATGTTCTGTAATTCTTGGTTTCAAGTTTAGTAATGTGTATTTTCATTGTTACAAATTATTTGATAAAATATTATTTGATTCTCTATAACTTTTCGTAATTTAAAAAAAGTAATACATTATATTAGTTCTACATACTGGACATAAAGAGAACTTATACTGATTAAAATAGCGAATTAGTCAGACTAAATTGAGTGTCTCTGGCATTCTCGTCCGTTGACGAAGATGTTTTCAACTAGATCATCGACGCCTGTGCAATACAGAATGTTTCGGAGAAGAAGAATAGGAGTATTCTTTTCAGACTTAAATTCCTTTTTGTTCATTATTCGTACTTTTTAATTTTTATTTTCAAGCATCTTATTTAATATTAATTTATAGTTTCAAGTATCTTATTTATTAATTTATTTTGTTAACTAGCAAAACAATTCTAATCCTAAATTTAAAAAATTCTAAATTAAATTTTCGATCATTTATAATAATTAACAGTATAGGTATATCTTATAAGCAGTTTCATTTTTGAAAAATTTTAACTTCAAGAATTTTGTAGGATGAAGAATTTTGTATAAAGAATTCGACTGTAATAATTTCTTCACCAATTCATTTCTTCACCTATTACATAATTTACTGACGAAATAAGATACATTTTCTTTTGATGTTCGCAGCAACGAGTTTCGTACTAAAGTACAGTGTGCGGCGTCACTGAAGAACGTTATTAAAACTACCGTAATCGACCTGTAGGCCAGGTGAACGATGCAGGTGCGACCGAGGGCAGCATGGCTACCATATTCATACGTAGCCCGTTTTATTCTAGCAAGATCTTCATTCGATCCTAAAAATTTCATTTCCACATAAAACCATTCATTAGTAAACACATCGAGAGCGATAATATTGCTTTACATAATCCTCGCGTTTTAACTCAACAATTTATTATACAATTCCCGAAGACTCCGATTCAAAGCTATATGCAATATTTACGCGTCACACACGTGTAAACAACTACGTCACTCGCTAATCTCATTTATCGAGAAAACCTTGCACTAGTGCTCTACGATTATCGTCAAGTTTATTTATGATAATTGTGCACGTCTTTTTTTCTTTATATTAGTTTCACTCTTTCCAAAACCCAAAATGGGATACAACAAAATCACAGTCTTATGTGTCTTATGTTTATATCCACATGTTTGCGTATATTTATTTTTTCCAATTCTTTCTCTGACAATTTTTCTTGTATACTTTTCATATATTTATTGAATATTTGATTCCCGTTATAAGCTGTTAACGGCAAAAAATTCTTCATGATTTTATGTTTGCCAAAGTCTTACCATTGATCATTGGAAACAGCAAATAGGCATTCAGTGACGGGAAGCCTAATCGAATATGTGTCACAATGCACAATTTGTGCATTTAAATGCCCTTGAATATTTTTCTCGCAAAAGGTCCAATGGTACGCGTGATGACGAAGATAACAAGGACGATCTTGGCGAGGTCGATTAGTCACGAAGCGCTTACCTGTTATCGCGTATACGCGTCATTGTTCTTGGTAATTCTGTTGCTCGACAACCTTGGAGAGAGAGAGAGAATCGTATAGATAACTTCTATAATCCGCTTCGAAAATCGGCACGAAGGAGGTCGAGATGACGCGATCGATCGTTCAGCCATAACTCGCAGCAAAAATTACTATTAACACGGCATCAGTTGAAAATTAATACTATTTTATCGAATTTTAATATCATAACTTTTAATTATCACAGACTTTTAACTGTTGTCACTCCTTTAGCCATACATATAGATATTTACTTTGAGGAAAAATGATTTTTTAAACAGGATAGGTTTTTTTCTATAGTTTGAGAATATTAAATTTAAAAAGATAGAGCAAAAATTATGAATATTTTGTTATGCGACGTAAGTATCCAGAAGCATAATATTAGAAGCGGACGCAATAATTAAGTGTATGTTTAATGTCTGCAATCCACAGAAGTAGTGCGTATTAGTGCTCGAGGACGAGAGAAGAATTTAGCATTCCAAAATACGGTTTTGTAAGTCAAATGAAGGCGTGAGGATTGATTCAGAATGCGTAAATATTTATACGATATATCTCATGGGGTAGACGTAGCGTGTCTCCGGATGGGACGTCGTCGATTCAGACCGATATCTTCAAGAAGCATTACGTAAGAACCGCCTCGGACTGGCCGTGAACTTAACGGCGTCGTCGTCGTGATCGTCGCAGTCGAATGCGGATGCCTCCCTTTCCACGCACTTTACACACGTTCGGTGCACTCGTGTATGCACGAAATAAATGAAAGAATACAGATTTCAGTATTCAACTTGATGCTTCTTATCACAGAAATAACTCTATTATGAATTATTACAAGTAACAATTATTAGAAAGACAAGAAAACAAGACGGTATATTAACGGTATATATGACGATCTAATTATCCTACTTATTAATTCAGAAATAAAATATAGATATTGCAGAAATGGCGTAAATACTTACTTTATTTTTTTTCTTTTGATATGGTTGCCGGTTTTATTATTTCTTTTTATATTTAATTATTTAGAATAGTGGCTAATAAATTGATTTTTTATAATGATATTATATTTAAAATAAATTTAGCATAGTTACTTATTTTGAAAAAATTAAATATAATAAAACACAGAAATTAAGAGTAAAACTCAATAGAGATGAAATTTGACAATTTCTAAATTTCAATAAAAAATCACGTTGCGAGTAAAAAATGTCTATCTTCGTAAACATAATTATAGAACTGCTGAACAATTATCAAGTTTATATCTAGAAACGTATCATTCGTTGACCTATCTCACTACTCGTCTTTTGCTTATACCAGTAACTTGATAATTTATTTTTAACTTCTAATTTTTAACTTCAAAAACTAAAACCGTATCATTTAGCATATATGCTTAAAAACCTTTCATAATTTGTAATCATAAATTAATAAAAATGATTAGTAATATATATTATGGTATATAATCATGGTAAATGACATTTTATGTCAAATTACATTTTTTGTATTTAACAGTAAAATTATCTTAGGTTTAGCAAATAAAAGTAAATAAAGATTTTTACACGACGTCGTCTTTTTATATAAAATTTAGATTTTAATATTTTATATTAAATTTTAATTGAATAATAAAATTATTATAAATATAATTAATAACACACCTTTAAGTAAACTTTCCGTATTTGCAAATAAAATTGTTTAAGATATTTTGATAATGCTAACTAAAATTATTCAGTAACTAAAACTCTTCCACGTACTCAGAGCAGTTAAGGATTAAACATCAAACGCAATTCCGATCTCTGCTGTTCATCTCTAACGCAGAGGCTTTCGTTTATTTTTCGAGAAATAAATCATTTCTACATCACTTCCCAGACACGATCTCACCAAAGAAACATTATTTAAACATAAATGATATCCAGAAATCAACGATTCTATTCTCGAAATATTGCATGTTCCAAATCCTCAGTGCTAAAAAACTCAATCAAGAAGTAAAAAAATTGCCTGTAATTTAACAAAATTTTAAATTTCATATAAAAATCATCAAAAGTCTATTAAAACCGATTTAAAGGTAAGCAATAAGCTTTTAAATATGTATTTTTATAGAAAAAAGTAGTATTTTATGTTATAAGAATAATTTTTTAAGCATTAATATATTCAACCAATTAACCAGCAAATTAAGCTTAAAGTTCTATTGTTAATAGTAGTTTGCAAAAAGTAAATGCGAGCAGTATGTTGTTTAATTATAGAGTTAGAGATTATTCATTGCTCTTACTTTGTTACAGAATATAAATATAGTAATTAAGTTTTTTTTGGAGATTTTTATCAATATAATTTTACATTAAATCATAAAAACGGATATTTTACTTACATAAAAATTATTTTTTAATATTGAAAAATATAAAATTGCAATAAATAATAGTTTTCTGTAAAATTTTTATTAAAAGGAAGTCGATTCTTAAATGTCAAAGAATTTGTGATTAAAATCTAAAGTGATAGAGAGATGTTTGTGAATTGATTACACCGAGTCAATAATCGTTGTTTCTTCTGCTTGGAGAGATAAAAAATGAGTAGAAGAGAAAGAGAGAAGGAGTGAATGTGCCTGAGCAATGAATCTTATTATCAGAGAAGAAGACAAATATATTCTTAAAATACCATAACCTTCTTTAATATTCCTTGATTAAGTTTCGAAGAAAGCTTAATTAAGAGAAAATGTCATTTGTTTTTTAATGGTCTGCGACAGAAGCTAGCGAAAGAATTGCATCTGATTTGGCGTTGTTTCCAAAGAGAGATTAATTTGCTAAAAATGTGTGTGGCTCTAATTGGCAGATAATTTTGTGAATAATTCATTATAGTATTCAAAATCATTTAAATAGTATAGTATATCATAGATGGTAGAGTTAGATTTCAATATTACAATAGTAGTATACCATAGATGGTAGTTCAAAATTTTTCTTTTTATATAAACTTGTTTAGCGCAGTGTTGATTTTTTTATTTTATTTTGCTGATGCATAATTATATATATAACACTTTATTATTAATATTATATAAACATTGAAGGAATAATTACTTGTCTAGATTGATGTTACTGTAATATAGTATCACAATGATTTTGTTATTTATTAAAATTTATGTTTGTTTCATTTTCCGATATTTTTACTTAAATTATATATATATATAATAATTTTCGATATACGGTTTTCATAACAGTCTTCATAAGTATTATAAATACGTTAGTTTTGGCCAGTATTTTTTATTCTTTTTATTAAAATTTCTATTCTTACAGTTTGTTGTTCTTTTTCAGTATTTAATTTTTTAAAATTAAAGTGTAGCAAGAATTCACGTATAAGTATCTCAAATAAAATAAAATATGATGTAGAATTACATATTTTAGCGTTGTTATCTTTCAAATGATATAATATAAAGATAAATCACCGAAATTTTTTTGATATAGGTATTTTTCTTTTATTCTGAATCGTTAATTAATTGCTGTTTAAGAAACTGCCGATTCCATTCATTATCGCAGTAGATTTGGCTCTGTTGCTATCTGATATATATCGGCACTAGATCCACGAATATGTCGCATACTTAAAGCAACTGATCTGCCTGCGTTAATCCATCAGATATAATAGGAATGCGGTTTTAAAAAGGCGTAATTTGTTAATGCTAAACATTCGTAATTTTGATTAAATCGGGGCAAATTACGAAACGCGAATGATAAACTAGTATACTTTTAGTCTACTGACTCGCCTGCGACGTTATTCAGATTAGGTGTTTCGTAATAATCTTTATATAACCACTTGTTGTTACCCTTTGCTCGCAAACAAAATGAATTAAAAATGATATCACCTGATTTTTTAAGAATTGTTTCTCTAGTGTTATTCTTTTGAAAATAATTGAAAATTTAACGCAACTCGGTTCAACTAATCCATTTTAATTGAAACTGAAATCGCATAGAAGTATTTAATGATGGGCGCATCAATGAAATTGTAACACTGATACGAAACGTCAAAGTGATAAGCAACACAATTCAAACAGAAAGTATAAAAATTTGATAATTGAATCTTTATGATTCATAGTCATTACGCAATGTTTAGATATTGTATTTCTCCCAGACACACATTGTCATATATTAATTAATATTAAATCTTTATTGTCGCCATTAATGTCTTATCTAATCGGTCTAATCGTTTTTAATCTTTTCTATTTTAATTTCTGATATATTTCTTTCTAAGTCATATTATTTTCTTTTCAAATTATTAAGATTTCTTTCCAAGCATGTATTTATTTTATTTCTCAAACAACACATAAAATGTTAGAGAGATTCTTCGAAAGATATCTCAAAAAAATGTTTAACAGCATCAAAAAGGGATCTTTTAAACATCTTTGCAAAACTCACTTCTGTGGTCACACAAAAGTCCTAATATAAAATCTTAACAAATGTACCCTCATCTTTTTAAAAACAAATTTCTTCATCTATGAAAACTGAATACTATAAGTTTGACTGACTTGTGTGAAACGGCATATTTTTATATCGAGGGGTAAACCGCTGACCAAAATTGTGTACACCAATGCCTAGTAATGCCCAAAATTGGGCATTACTAAGTACACAAAGTACACAAAAGTACACTAAAAGTACACAAAAGTACACTAAAAGTACACAAAAATACACTAAAAGTACACAATTTTTGGGCATTACTAGTGAATTTTTTATGTAATGCCCACCAATGTGCCCTAGTAATGCCCACTAATGCCCCAAATCTGTACACCGCAATGCCCTCAGCGGTTTACCCCTCGTTTTATATAATCGTTGAAACAAACTCGGGAGAAAAATTACTTTCCACAAAAGCATCATTAATTCGTAACTGTCCGGATCCACGTGAACCTTTTTTTCTATCCTACGCAATAGAGTGAAAACTCTAATTGCATGTTGTGTTGCTGATAAGGAATACCAATATCATGACCATTAAATACGTGAAACGACTTAAATACGACGAAATACGACGAAATATTCCTCACGAAACAAAAGGCGCGTCACGAGAGGAGCGATAATGTGATTTTCTTACCGAGATGAACCGCCAGGTTGTATCTCTCGAGCGCTTGACCCAGGTGACCCTTCCTCACGAGGATATCACCCTCGTGCCTCGCCCGACTGGCCTCCACTTCTCGTGGCCACCATTTCTCCGCGAGTCTTTGCACTAGCACATTCGTTTCACTCACAATAGCGATTTGAAGTCCGCACACGCGACAGTTCTTCGCCGGATCCATACAGTTCCTACAGTACGTGTGACCACAGCCGGCGGTCACCGGTTGACAGAGGGTGCCTTCGCACAGGGGACACGCGAAGGATGTCTCGATCCTCCGTCTGGAGGTCGTTCCGACGCCGACCATGTCCTCCAGGAGCGCGGTCGTCAGGTGTTTCAGTCTCTCGGCCGGCACAGACATCGCGGTTGAGCATCTGGAATAGATCTCGATGGACTCCCTGACACGAGCGCACTTGACCAAGGAGTCGCCGTAACCCAGCAGCAGCTCGTAGCTCGATCCTTGCTGCTTCAGGCATCGCTCGTACAGCTCGACCGCCAAGTGGTAATTGCGAGAGGTGAACGCCTCCTTGGCGAGCTCCGTCATCGCGCCGTCGTTCCTCGTGCGTCACTCCTCGGGAATGAAAACGGAGCGTGTCCCTTCGCGACGGGTTTCCCCTCTACGAGTAACTCGCGTACGCGCCTCGGACGTCCTCTCGATAAAACCCGCTCGATGCCGGTCTCGTGATACCGAAGACGACGCACATCTTTCAGAGAACGACCTATATATGCGCGCGGGAATTACGCGGGGTTGCGCGACAGGGGCACGAATTCGCCGGAAATCGGGAATACGGTCGCACGAACACGAGTCACTCGAGCCCGGATGGCGGATGGCGATGATTCACTTAGCGGGGATCACTCACCGGAATCGTCGGAGCGACACGCAGAGAGTTTGACAGCTGGCCGTCCTGCACGCGTGCTGCTCCGCACGTTAACGCGCGTGCGACCGCTCCACACGGCACGCTGGCGCACTGAGGACTGACGCCTCGCTCGGCTCGGCTGTCAGAGTCGACCGTCAGTAGGGGATGGTGGAGGCGGTGGTCGAGACACGAAGCCAGCGCCACGCCACGCCACGCGGCGGGGACTCCGGGGTCTGGGAGGTCGCGGAGGGAATTACGGACCACGCTGCACGTAGCTCGCTTTACTTGTACCGTATAGCGGCGTGTCTGCCACGGTGCGTAGGTGTTGTTGCCGCACTCCCGACGCTGCTCCCACCCGACGAGGCGTCGCGGTCGTCGCGTCACACCGAACCTCGTCTCTTTGTCTGTCGAGTGGCCCCTGATCCCCGCCCGTCATTATTGAGCAAATTGTTATTGTCGTGTGCACCGGTGTGACGTGGGCTATCTTTCTATATCGAAAGATTTCTTAAACCTTCCGTCATTTTTCCTCTTCTTGTCAAGCTCTTTTATCACGTCCTTTCTTGATCTTTCTTATTCGTCAGGTGTCACGATCGATAAGTGGCTTATTGCTTTGTCTACGGGTCTTATTCGTCCAAGGGACGGTGAAGACCGTGATTGTTTCACCTTTTCAAATCTTTTTCCGTCTTTCACGTTTTATCTGGTCTCATTGTAATTTTTATAATAAATGAGGATTACGCTTAAATTATTATTATTATTTATACTAACTTATGATTGTCATTTGTCGTACATTATTCTTATCTACCTATTATAAGGCATAACAAGTCTTCGTTGAATTGTTTTTATTTATTTTCTCTATTTATTGAGATACTAATACGAGTTCCACATTAACCATATAATTTTATCAAGCATCTAATTATATGGAAGTTTGCAATTAGAATCTCTTCATTTCGTCATTTCTTCTTGAGGATTTTGTCAGTTATAAAATAAAATCATAACTGTCTATTTGATGCATTTGCTTAATAAGGGCAGATAGTCTGCTCATCGAAATACTTTTTTTAAATATCTTTACAATTTTTAAAGTTTATATAAGTCTGCTGAGTTAAAAACCCACGCTATTTTCTTATCACGTACAATTACATAAGTATCGATATCACCTTGGAATCCAATAACGTCAGTCGACGGTTCTGTTATCGGTTAACCCAGCGACGTATCAAATCGCTTCGATTCCCCATTCGTACCCTTCACACCCTTGCATCCGCTTTTGCAGAATCGTTTTCGTATCAAGACCCAATTACAAATGACTTTTGATATCGTCGAGTCCCGCATAGCGAATTTTATTTGAGATACCTTCCCCGGCACTTGTTATAACTTTAGCTCGATCGACCGGATTCTTCCAACGGGAATGGTCTCGCCGGAACATCGGATGTGCACAAACTGTACGATGGCGCGTCTCAAGGAGATGGAACACGCGATTACACTATCGATGTATAGTAATGTGGAGCGAGTGTGACGAGTTATTTTAACAAATAAATTCGCTTTTCACCAGCGAATGTCAGTCTTCTGGTCTCCAGAGTTCTCACTGAACATGAGCAGTAACTCTGTCCTGAGATATCCCGCTTGCATGGTGCGTACAGATACACGCATGTGCGTAAAGGGAGTACGCAGACGCCACAGGACCGCTCTTCAAAATGAAAGGAGAGGGCTGAACTGCGTACTGCGAGAGCAGCAAGGGAAAGGGCGGCGAAGAATGAGAGATCAATATATGGCGAGTTCACGGGGTGATTAACCCCTTGCACTTGCTACCTATCTATGGGGTGTTCCCTTTTGCTGTATCAAAATTTAAGAATGAATCGTTTGATAGATTTGAAGTCGTCTTTCCCTAAGTGACGATTTTGAAGAAGATTTAGTTCAAGATTTAATACAAAAAATGCTTTTTACAAACTATTAATTTTAAGAATGTGAATATATATCGATATTTTATTCTTTGAATCCTTTTAAGTGGATTTCATCTAAATACAAGTTATTTAATACTTGATTGTAAAAATATTTAATATTAAATAGCATAAAGTTACATTACTAGAATTATCGATAACACGGTTTAATAGTACATACCCCGAAGATTTATTCACGCTGAACACAATACCGTCGTCAGAATTTGCGTAGTACGTCAAGATTTTAAGTAAATTGGGATGAAATGAGCTAAAAATGGTGTTTTTGGCCATTTTTAATTTTTTTACGACGAAAAGAAAACTTGGTCCTAAATAAAGTCAACGGCATCTAAAAGTACAATTCAAGAGCTTTCAAATATATTTTAATTTATGATCGTACGATTAATTTTCAAGTTATAGCTGTTTGAATTTTTAACTTTTTATATAATCTACAGTACAACAAAGACAAATACATATTTAAATACATGGCAGCAAATAAATAATTGTAATTTGAATTTAGCTGTAAAGAGTAGTTCAAGTGTTTTGAGTACACACGCTATTACACGAAATAATCAATTCAAAATGCTTCAAAGCGCTTCCCAATTAGGCGTTTAGAGTGCTTTGGAGTCAATGGTTCCGCCATTTTGAATTTTTTGTTGAACTGTGTAATTAATATATATTTTATATTTTTACTTTATTTAAATATATTATATGTATATTCTTTTTAAAGGGACAAAAGGGGAAAATAAATTAATCAATTTAATTATTTAAATATTGCAACAAAAATTGCTGAAAATCCCAAAAATGTACCGTTATAAATTTGAAAGAAAAAAATTACAAACCAATCATTTTGATTATTTTGATATAGTTTTAGTATTGAATCCACAGCATTAACCCCTTAAATAATAAAAGATATATTTCATTATAAAATGATTATTGAATCTAATATTATAGTCTAAGAAAATTTTGATGTAATCCTAATTGTTTTTATTTTGTTTATGATCTTTTACAATTGGTAGCATACTAGACATATAACGTTGCAATTTAAACAGTTGTACTTATTTATTTGCAATGAATAGACCACAAATAATGCAAAGATAACAAATTAGATGTACCGTTGATTCGAGAAGATCGTTATAATGTACTCGTATTATAACGTAATTAATAGAAAATATTTATATATTTTTTTAAATCTATGAATGTTTACATATATATATATATATATATATATATATATATATATATATAACCTTCGGAAGACGTACCCTTTGGAGGACTGTGGCTGGGTCACCTTGTACTTTATTAAATAATCAAAAAGTCGCTGTGCATATAAATATAATACTTAAAACGACAGGAAAAAAGGCAGTAACTTTTTAAATTTGATTTTTGACATCTTTGCGATGTAAAGAAGATGTATGACTAATCTTCGAAAACTAACGAATACTCATCGGGTTTCGAGTGACCCGGTGAATATTCGACCTAGTCATCTCCAGTCAAGAGTTAATGCAGATAACGTTTGATGAATTTGATCTATGGATTAAGTAATTTATGCAATCATAGCGGTGGCACTAGCAGTTCACAAATTTTTAATGGCATTATGCATAAATAAACGCATGCTTATGTTAAACATGCACAAAATATCAGTTGAATATGTTTGCTCATCCTCAATGTGTAATTTGATACATTTTTTAAAATTAAAATTTTAATCGATGTAACAGCATTTGCTGTAACAATTCGTGCTGAATGCAACGTTTATCTAAATATAAATATTAGCATCGCAATCATCGAGAAATTCTTAATACTTTATTTACCATTTACGGATGAAATCGATACACATCCACCGATGATGTATTGTGTTTTTCAAACAAAATCGGGAAATCATACATACTCTGATAAATAAATAATAGAGTAATAATAATAATAATAAAATCGTTGCTAATTAATAGATCTCAAATTGATAGGTGGCCAATAGACACTGGCAGCAAAAAGCTTATTAATAAGTTTCCGGCTGGTAATGTGTTGAGATTCTGTTCTGTTTGGCGTGGTAGGTATACAGATATGCTATTTATATGCGTATTTGCCATTTACGCAGTGCGACTCAATCGCGCTCAAAATTATGCGCGTGATCGTTATGCCAGGATGTGAGGTGGATGACTGTCAATAGTCGGAATAACAAACATGCGTATTGATACTCTTACGTGATTACTTGAGATATTTAGATTATGCGTTTGTGACACAGCGGGCAAGCAAAGCACAACAAACACGATGATGCACTTTGTTATTCAACAGCGGAATGTTGAATGCGCAAGTAGATATTTAATAAATAAATAATTAATACTTACGGATTATAAAAGAATCGGTGAATTAATGATTATTAAATGCTACGTATTATTCCAATTTATATTGGTAATATATCCCTATTTTAATAAGTAGAGTGTTTTTCTGTTGTTTTGCATTCCACGAATAAATTTATTCCTTAATTATACGAAATGGAAATTGCTCGGATTATTGATGATGCATGGGGAAGATGCATTATACATAATATTTCTTGTATCGTTATGTGACGGGAAATATCGATGCTGTTACGAATCGGGTGATTCTACGAATCATTTTATATTAAATCGTGTTTAATAAGAACTTTTGATTCCAATATAAAAATGAAAACATCGCGTATAAGGCAGGAGAATATAATCAATCACAAAAATTTAGTCACTTAAGAAAAAGTACGAAGATAGATGTAGAGGACTATTTAAAGTGAATTAATAACTTTACTTTAATAATAAAGAATGTTGAATGTTAATTTTTTCAATACAGACGTTTTAATGCTCTACCTTTTAGTTTGTTGATATACGTAAAAATTTTAATGATTATACAGGGTGTTTCCTAAGTAAGTAGACGAATTTGAAGGGGATATTACTTGGCTTATTTTAAGAAGAAAAGGTCCTATAAACATGTGTCCTAAACTGCTTCGTTTTAAAAATACAGGGTGTCAAAGTTGTGCAAAATAAAATGAAAATTTTGGAATTCTGGAGAACGTTTAAAGACATTTTATTCAAATTTGGTATGCGTTCCACATATGTGGTATTAACAACCATTTTCCAGTACCGAAGAAACATTTTTAGATTCACCAGGGGCGTGCGTAATCATATTAAATTTTTTAATAAAAAATGGTACGCCACTGTTTTTTTCCGTATACGAAATGCATAACTGCCAAAATTCGGCGTTTGTGTATTTTACTATAATTAATAAAAATTAATAAACTTTACAACAAAGGTAACGTTAGAAACTTACAATAAATTGAAACAAATCTGTGTTGCGGAATATGCGATTGCACTCGATAGCGCTATCCGTCGATCGCGCATCAAACGTCTATTTATCTGGTGCCGCGCTAAGTACCTCGCGAGCATAGATTGTCTGTCTGTGTGACCTGCAGGTCGAACGCCTTCTTTGAAGTAAATACCAAAAATACGTGCCAAAAACGTTTTCCAGAATTTCGAAATTTTCATTTTATTTTGCACAATTTTGACATCCTGTATTTTTAAAACGAAGCAGTTTAGGACACATGTTTATAGGACCTTTTCTTCTTAAAATAAGCCAAGGAATATCCCCTTCAAGTTTGTCTATTTACTTAGGAAACCACCCTGTATAACTGTAAATAAAGAAATAAGGTACTAAGAAAATAACAGTTGTATAGAATAATTATAGAGATTAGAGTAATTTTTGTCAGACAATAATTATTCATTTGAACTAATGTGTATCTTAAAATTTTACGAATTAATGCCATTACTCCGCTCGTATACACATTTATTCAATAATTCAGGCTGTGGACATTAAAAAAAAATTACTACATGGAAAATTTTAAAATCATTAACTAATTGTATATCGATATCCATAACAAGAAACTAACGACAAGTATACGTGTCTAGCATTCTAGCTTTTCGTTCGATTTCGATAAACACGGCGATTGTTGCGGAGGATGCAGACGAAAAATGATCGCGGCTCATCTTGAAATCCGAAAAGCCGCGCGCACTTAATCTCCAGCTGCATACGCGCGTTTATCTGCTGTCTTACGTAAGGTATTTGTGCCGTACAAAGAGTCACCTTTGCCGATCGCAAAACAAATTGTTAATCATCGAAATATGGCGTATCTCGCGCCGTTACGTAAATGGTTTACACACGGTCGACGAGGCGCGCCGCAACTACACGTCGTCGTACCTGCTCCTTTTGGCGGAGGGAGCACTCCACGAATTTTGCAATGCAACCTGATTCGTCGCTGACGTGGTTTTCATTAAAATCGTAGACCATGGTCTCAAGCAAATCTACGTCTTTGTTAATGTTTTAATCTCGCTCTTGCGAATTTAAATGTTAGTGTTTCAATTTCGCTCTTGGATAGAAGACGTATAATCAGACGTAACGAATAAAAATAACCAGCGTGTGATTATGTTATCGACGTTTATTTAATTAAGCTGTATATAGCAAAAAAAAGGGGAAAGAAGTACATATGGTTTAAAGTTTCAATTAAACTTCACTTAGATAAACTTCAATTTTAAATCTTATTAACTTCAATGTTATTTCTACAATATAAGTCAGTTTCTACAATATAAAATAAAATTTCGCGAAATCTATCCCAGTATTTCAAAAATTGAAAAAATGTTGATCGAAAATTTTTTAAAAGATCCCTCAGAAAAAACTGTACGTATTCATAAATCTTTAATAATAATTATTTCCTCAAATTTCGTGTAATATAAAAGAATTATGTTTTGTAGTGCCTTCTTGTTTTGCAAAATGTAGTCCTATCTTTCATTTCATATGTATAATACAGATATATCGAGCATTGTTCATTCAGCCAATTATAATCGATACTTTCAAAGGTAACGACGATTAGGAAAGCTCGTCGCGCGCTGACATAACTTAGTCGACCTATCGCGCACCCGTTATTAAACATTGCGTTTCGCAATTAGGCACCTTACCGAGTCGCGCGTTTATTAGAGCGTTGAGCAACACTTAACGAGTTCAATACACACGATTGAAAAGCGCGGATACCGGCTCAGATTCCTCAATCGGCCGGATACACACGACCGAAACGTCTTGCAGATACTTACTGGTTGCGCCATTTCGCAAAAATGCGGTTAGAACCGCTTCGAGAGAGGCCGCGGTTTTAGATGGCTTATGTAAGGCCTCCTCCGCCGATTAATTTGCAAAAAGGAGATTGATTGCTATTCTGGCGCTATTAAAGAAGGGAAAAATTTTATGTGATAATAGAAACAAAATCGTCGACTTCATGCTCGCGGTTATAGTGCAATCAATGACATTCAACGTATATACTTATATATTCCATAATTCGTTATTCTTTTGAGTCATTCAGATTTGTACTGCAAAATATATTCGACAAAGCCGATGCGTTTTACATTCTAACTTCTCTTATTATTTTGTTAGGACGACGCATTACTATCGCAGCTATTTTACCAAGGAAAATCCCCATTAATTTGCCTAAAATTATATACCACGTAACATGACTGTTACATAAACGTTTTGCGCTAAACGATGATTTCCCGACTGTTGTTATCAGCAGAACGAGCCTGTCGAGTAAGACGCGATCGCGATGCATCGAAACGTGCGTTTTGCACGCGCGGGTTTGTACGCGTACGGTACGACCCGACGACGAGGACGGCTGCGAAACGCGGTTGCGTAAACGGGAACTTAACAGCGCAAGAACCGAGAGCGAGGGACGACGCCGACGGTGCGGTCTCGCAAATCGGCGGGCGTCGCATAAAGCAACGCGGCATGACTAAAAATAAAGCGGGCTCTCGGTAAACAGTGAGCTGCTTTATGTAATGAATGAGCGTGAATCGCGCCCGTAGCGCGATACAGTGGGGAGCGGCGCGGTACGGCGCTATAGCGTCGGCGATACGTCTGTCACGAGCGTCCGTATCTACTGCGGCGACGCGCCGTAATGAATGATCGCATTGCGAGCAGCACGCGTTCAAGTGGATTTTCCTCTTACGCGACAATTGTGAGAAATATGTGCTTTGTAAAATTCCAATATCTTTATCGAATGTTCCATGTGTCGATACTCGAATAATTCGTGTTATGATGCATAAATCATTCTCGTTATTTTATATAAGAGATCAAAGACTTATATCATATAAGGTAGAGTAATAAAATCTCAAGATACATCGAATTTGAACATATGACGAAAATTTCAAGTTGTTTTAAATATTATTTGAAACTAAAAGATTTTTTACAACTCTTGAATATTTTTAAAGTCTTAAATGTGTTGAAAGAGTTTTAAATGTCTCGAATATGTTGTAAGTTTTAAAAATCTTGGATATTGTAAAAATATATTTTTGCTTTTATAACACTTTATGTTATTGTTTTCATTTATTTTATTTCAGACATAGATAATAATTTTATTTTCAAGAACTTTAAATATTTTAAATATTCGAATATTTCCAAAGCAAGATTTTCTGTATATTTAAGACTTTTTTCTTTAGTCTTAAGACATTTAATATTTTTAAGATAATATTTAATACTTTTCAGGACTTTTTAAAAATTTTTTATTTCGGATAACATTCAAAGTAATACAAAATCTTATATTATTAAATTGTTTAAAAAAATGTTCAACAGAAGAATTTAATTTATTACTAATTATGAAATACATTCTGTATAAAAGTACAAGTTATATAATCCGCAAAGTGGGTAAAATGTCATATGATAATTTTAAAATTTATATCTGTATGATGTAAATAAATTATACGTTTTTTACTCTAATAATAAATATTTCGATTTTATAATAATTATGTGTAGCAAAATAGTTATGCAATTGTTGAATGCTTCACAAACGTAATCTTTGAGATTTAACGGTATATGTATATAATAATCATATTTTATAGAATATGCGCATATGATAATGTAATGTTCGTAATACTAAATATTTAAAACTATGCCTACATATGAATGAGTATTTATTAAGATTTGATCGTGAGTTGCAAGAATTTATCTATATTGATGTCACGCGAAAAAAGCGAGTCTAGACTAAGATCGACAGTTAAATACAGTTCTAGATATTCTTGTCATTTTAATGTATGTTGACTGAGCTTTCCGTGAAATAAAACTCACAGCTTGTCGTGATGTAACGATGGTTACGTATTGAAGTGTTCAGGAGCGTAATGTTTCACGGAAGTTCGGTCATACGAAAGCTCAAGATTTATGCCAGCATCAAAGACTCGATATATCATCACCCTTTTGATGCAATTGTATATTTGTAGAGTATGATTTATTGGCTTGTTTAAATACTTCTTCTCTACAATAAACCGCGTTGAATGATATAATACTGAATACTTCCTAAAAAACATTTAAATAAATTCATTTTCTAAATAAACTGACAGATTTAATCGCTCAATATGTTATGGGTGTTTTTAGATAACTGTCGTATTTGTCATATAAATAAAATTATAGATTTATTTATTTAAAGTTTTGTGGAAATTAATTTAATATTTTAATAAAATTAAATTTGATTTCAATTGCATAAATCAATTTTTAATCGCTATTTTCCTATTTAATATCATTGGAAAGTATTATATGTATATGGTATGTTAGACTCTCTCTTTTTTATGTCTTTGTTGTTAAAAAATTGTATTATATATATGCTAATATAATGCTTTCGTGATTTCGGAGTATCTACATCGGAATGAAACAGAGTATGTAAAGTCAAACGCACATGAGGTGTAGATTTCGTTACGCAGTTAATTATCAGTAGTGTAAACCTGTTTACGAGACAACACATTTGTCTAACTATAAACATTACTTGCAGTCAGACAATACTTGCTATAAGTATTCCATTGCCAAGAGCCAAATATTTTCGTAATTTCAACTGCAGTTGCATGCGTTGGTGAAACATTGAGTCACTCAAAAATTGAATTACTTGCTGATATATTAAGGTCCTTTTAACATGCGTAATTGAACAATTGTTTGTCAAAACTACAAATGTTTCATCTCTGCCATAAATGCATAAGAATGAATAAAAGCATACTAAACGTATTACAATGTATGCTTGTCGACACATATACATATGTGTTAGCAATGTTAATAGAAGATAAATGCTAATAATTGATGGAATAGTAGGTATAGATATGATTATTTATGTGTGTTCATAGGCAATCAATTGATTTATTCATGTTAAATCGATTGCTGTTAATAACTTAATGTAGAAAAACGTCAATTAAAAAAGTTATTAGTACACATCTGTATTCTTCTGAAGTCTTGAATATAGCTGTAATCACAAAAAGTTGAGGTCTTGAAAATCAAAATAATATTATTTTTGCATTATAAGCAGTTTTACACACAGACTTCTATATACTAACTAGACTGCTCATTCCGTTGCCATCTTTGATGCTAAAAATGTGGGTAGCCATTTGTAGTTCCGATTATACTAATGCATGTATAAATCACACGGACAATATATTCACATGATACACTCAGTTCACGTGGTACAGAGACAGTGTATTCACATATGCATATATCGGAACTAGTAATGGCAGCCGGGTGTGCTTCTGTCTCTTTCTATCATATATGCAAAATAACTGAACTGAGCAGTCTAGTTAGTATATAGAAGTCTGTGATTTTACATTAAAAATGGATCATATAATATCAATTAGAATATTTCAACTAAAGAGAATTCCTAAGATTGAACTTTTATTTACGTGATGGGAACATTTATTGATTTGTCGACGATCCATATTGCAAAGGACACTGCACTTTTTCTATGTAAAATAGCCAAAATAGGTCCCGACCGATTTTCTTCAAATTCCGTATACAATTAGACGTATCATTAGGTAGATCAACTACATAAAATATTTTTCAAAAAAATCACTTTTTTGAGGTGTTGAAGCGATATACCTGATAATAATGCAGAGTCCGTATTATACGATATTTTGAGATTTGCATTGGAAATCATTCTTGTAAAAAAAGAAAGAGATGTAACGATATCTAAAATTATATATATTCTCAATTTTGGAAGATTTCTTGATATTCTATTTGACCAAAAACTCATATTCGGGAAGTGCTTCGATAACAAAGTTGAAATCATATCGTTTTCTATGTCAATCGTCGTGGATTAATTATATATTGCCATACAAAATATTACAATAGTTTGATTGTATGTTACTTTTAGACTCAGTTAATTCTCCGATCCGTAGGATAAGGATGATTATCCAGGGCCAACGACGAGGACGTGCCGAGTACTTGGCCCCATATATTTCTTTGTTATTTTTTTCTTTTATAATATTTTTTCATTTTACTGACTTTGTTTATTTTTTCAATACCTATAATCATGAAGAATAGATATAAGGAGGCCGAACTAGCAT